>CM065701.1:19822166-19824666 GCA_017654935.2 Phymorhynchus buccinoides | reverse complement strand
TGTGTGTGTGTGTGTGTGTGTGTGTGTGTGTGTTTCTTGTTTCCCCATCTAGATCTGGATCTGGTTTGGTACCTTGCAGACGCCACTTCTGACGATAAATCGTGACGTCCCTAATATTGCAACCAATTAGGCGTAATTGAATTTAAATGAAAACGTTAGGCCATTTCTGTGCATAATTATATATAACTTATACGAAGAGTGAACATTATGATTTCTTGTCAGTCAAATGCAGAAGCATTGCGGGGTGTACTGATTTGCGGGGTGTACTGGTTCCTCAATGTCAATCCAAAAAACCTAAATGTTACAAAGAGTGATAACTTCGCAGATTACAATCCTTGCAAAGAATGAAGCCAACTTTCTTACTTCCCACCTGGAAGGTGAAAAGGTGGAAGGTGGGAAATGTTAGTGTTGTTGTAGGCACTGAGTGAGTTCACAATGATCCCCAGATGTAGTGTAGGTGAAAGGGTGGGAGTAACAAAACACACACACACCCGGCTTCAGTCAGCTGCGGAGTGCGAGCTCTTTGTATATTCAGGCTTTGGGGTCAATCTTACATGAAAAGAGTTGCCCTGTTGCTTTGCCCGTTTAAGGTTTAAGAGTAAACCGAAATACCTCGATTTTATCAGTGTTTTTTTATATTGATGAAAAGAGAACATAACATAGTCATCTCAGACTCGTTCCACATGTGTGAAACTTTTATGAAAAGTGAACTCACTCACTGACTCACTCAACCCTCTATGTGCCCTCTGGTAAGCTTACTTGAGGCGACGGCAGAGGATCTCCACCTGACTCTGTCTGCTGGCTGACACGTTGGTGGGGGCTGATGCTAAAGTGAGTCCTTTGCCCAGCGATCAGCTCTTCTTCAATCGTTCTTCTCCAGGTTTCTTTTGGCCTCCCTCGGTTTCTGTTCCTATGTAGTGTCCAGCGTAGATCCACTCTGAGGAGCGAGTCAGGTGACCTGCGCGGCAGCATACGTCTCCTCCTGCTTCGCCTGCGCGCTTTGGGTGGTCTGCGTAAAGTTGCGTGCAACTCCTTGCTCTGGTCTGGAGGTCTTCGTTTGAGACGGGCTTGGGCCAGAAGATCCTTGGGAGTTTTTCGCAGATACTTGGTCTGGAACACTTCCGGATTCCGCTCGTCTTAGGAGCCGCTGTAGCTCAGTTGGTAAGTCCGCGTCGCTAGCTCGTAATCCGTCAGGTTTGCGAGTGCGCGGGTTCGAGCCCAACTCGGTGCACAGTGGTGTGTCCTTTTGGGAAAGGCACTTTACTCCTATTTTCCTTGCTCCACCCAGGAGTAAATGGGTACCTGATGTCAGTTGGGGAAAAAAGTCCTTCAAGGATGAGACTTTTCAAAAGCCGAGGTCGCGTGTGCGAACGCATGCACAAGATCTTGCGCACACGTTAAATCCCATCCCACTACTCGGTACGAGTAGGCCGTGTGTGTGCCTGTGGGATGGATGACACGAATTCACATAGCGGAACGCATCCTATTCGCTATTAATGGTCTAAATGAAGACCGGTGAGCGCGGGGCAGGATAAACATCCCTAACTGGAAGAAGAAGAAGAAGAAGAAGAAGAAGAAGAAGAAGAAGAAGAGGAATTGTGGCGGTGGTCTTCCAGCGTTTAGATCCGTACAAGAGAATGCCGAGAAAAGTGAACATTACAGGCCTGATTTCGTTCTCGGTAAACATACAAACACAATCATTTCCCTTCCTGATTTCAGACTGACGTTGATCCAAGGCTACTCCTCGGGGAGCTATTTCAACGAGGGGGGCACTGTGGTTCAGTACACGGCCAGGGATTCCGGGGGACTCACATCCAGCTGCGTGTTCAGCGTCACTGTCACAGGTCTGTAATAGTAACGGTGACATCGTCTGTCTGTCTGTCTGTGCACCACCCACCCCCGTCTCTCTCTCTCTCTCTCTCTCTCTCTCTCTCTCTCTCTCTCTCTCTCTCTCTCTCTCTCTCTCTCTCTCTCTCTCTCTCTCTCTCTCTCCCTGACTCACATCCAGCTGTGTGTTTGGCGTCACCATCACAGGTCTGTAATAGTAACGGTGACATCGTCTGTCTGTCTGTGTACCACCCACCCCCGTCTCTCTCTCTCTCTCTCTCTCTCTCTCTCTCTCTCTCTCTCTCTCTCTCTCTCTCTCTCTCTCTCTCTCTCTCTCTCCTCCCTCCCTCCCTGACTCACATCCAGCTGTGTGTGTTTGGCGTCACCGTCACAGATCTGTAATAGTAACGGTGACATCGTCTGTCTGTCTGTGTACCACCCATCGTCCGTCTCTCTCTCTCTCTCTCTCTCTCTCTCTCTCTCTCTCTCTCTCTCTCTCTCTCTCTCTCTCTCTCTCTCTCTCTCTCTCTCTCTCTCTCTCTCTCTCTCTCTCTCTCTCGACTCTCAGATGTCCCTCTCTCTCTCTCTCTTTCTCTTGTTGACTCACATCCAGATGTCCCTACGTGAGCCAGCTCTCCCATTTTGCCGACGGGATACTCTTAATAATGTTTCT
>CM065701.1:19814666-19817166 GCA_017654935.2 Phymorhynchus buccinoides | reverse complement strand
TTGGGTACGAAAGTTTTCTAGATGGAGAGTGGATGAACAAGGCCTCCGTTTTGTCGTCATTCAGCTTCAGTTTGTTTTGTAGCATCCATGATTTGATGTTGCGAATGCAGAATTCAAGTGAAGATATAGAAGGAAGAATGGTAGATGGGGATACAGGCTTGTGGAGTTGTGTATCATCAGCAAAAGACTGAGAATCAACTGAATGAGAAGTGATCAACTCGGACAGGGGTTTAGTGTACATGATGAAGAGGACTGGTCCAAGTACTGAGCCTTGAGGAACCCCACATGTGAGGCCAACCATTGCAGAAGATGAGTCATTGATGGAGACAGACTGAGTTCGACCAGAAAGGTAAGACGAGAACCATGACATAGGTGATTTGAAGCCTCTTAAGGAGTATATGGTGGTCAATAGTATCAAAAGCAGCTGAAAGATCCAAAAGAGTTAATATAGATGCGTCACCAGAGTCAAGAGCTAAGAGAATGTCATTAGTTACTTTCAACAGTGCCGTTTCAGTGCTGTGAAATGGCCTGTACGCTGATTGTGAACAACTGATGAGTTGATGTTCATTGAGATAGCCTAGGAGTTGATGAAGAACTAATTTCTCAATGATTTTTGATATGAAAGAGAGGTTGGATATAGGCCTATAGTTCTTGAGAGTGTTTGGGTCAAGGGATGATTTCTTTAGAAGTGGTTTGACAATGGCAGTTTTGAACACAGATGGAAAGGAGCCAGATGTTAGAGAGTTGTTGACAATATGGGTGAGAGTAGGGAGTAGTTCATCAAGATACTCTATGAAAAGTGGCGTCGGTATAGGGTCAAGAGGACAGGAAGTGGGTTTAGCTTTTAGAATGATCTTCTTCAATTCAAAGGCAGTAACTGGCTGAAATTCCAAGAACGTGGATGTTGTTCCTATTTGGTCTAACAGGGTGGTAGGCCTAGGTGTGGAAGAAGCCTGATCAAGTTCGTTTCTGATCAGCTGGATTTTCTGAACAAAGTAGTCGTTAAAGACATCAGGAAGGTCACTGACAGGGTGGGTGGTAGGGAGAGGGGTGCTTTTTTCACGCCCCAGTAGTTTGCTGCAGATAGAAAACAGCCGACTAGAGGTCACTGCATTGTTTATTTGGTCAGTGTAAAAGGAGGATCTTGCTGTCAACACTATGTTCGCTATTTTTCGTTTCGCAGCGTTGAAGATTTGTTTCGTAACGGTAAGGGGGGTCTTAAGCCATGCTCTTTCAGCTACACGCTTTTCTGACTTCGCCGAGTTCAGTTCAGTGCTAACTAAAGGGTACCACGGCTCCAGTCTATCGGCACGCTCTTGGCGGTGACGTAACGGCGCGTGTGTGTCGATAACGCGAGTGAGAGCGCTGTTAAGGTTGTTGACCGTGGGGCATGATTCAGGGCAGATAGTCGCGCGCAACTCTGCTTGAAATGCTGATCTGTCCATGCCGCGTACATTACGAGACTGTCTGTACGATGGGGTGTCAGACGGGACAGACAAACATAGTTCACAAACAATACAGAAATGGTCAGAAGCAAGAGATTGAGTGACATGAGTAGAGCGTAGCAAATCATCATCTGGTCTATAAATTACCCAGTCCAGAATGTGGCCACGTTCATGAGTTGGCTCGGTAACAGATTGACTAAAGTGAAACATATCCAAAGCATTAATCGTCTTAGTAGTTACAGGGTTATGCTGAGTATCAAAATGAACATTAATGTCTCCTAATATAATACACTTTCCAGAAAGGTTATTACAGTACTCTAAAAGGTCAGGGAATTCACTGAGAAACATAGCGTCTGTCAGTTTATTTTTGCGGCTTGGTGGAGGTCGGTATACGCAGATGAAGTGGACAGGAGAAGACGACGTTGCCAGGGTAACGCGAACTGCTTCAAAGCTGAGGTGTTGGAAGGGAAAGGCAGTGGAGGTAGAAAGATGCTTGGCCAGAGAGTTCTTAGAGATGAGCGCAATCCCCCCACCGCGTGAAGGGCGGGGGAAGGAAGAGAGTGTGTAGCCAGATGGTGTCAGGTCAGCACACTTTGCTTCATCGCCTTGTTTTTTAAGCCAGGATTCTGTTATTACGAAAACATCACAGTCATTGTCCGTAATGAAAGAGTGGATCTCTGCTCGTTTCAGTGGGTCGCTAACAGATCTTGCGTTAAAGAGGGCCAGTTGTAGACTGTTGGAATCGTTACGTTGTGTTGTACTGGAGGGCCCATTGCTAATTGGAATACGTATCAGGTTGTCAGGGGAACGCTTGGTTGTACAGCTAGTATTTGTACAGTTCAGGGATTGTTCCACAGGATGGCAGTGAGAGGGAGGTAAGGGGTAGACAGGCAAGGCGTGTCGACCGACCCAGTGTTGGTTGATGTCAGGCGTTGGCAGCTTAGTGGTGGCCGAATCAGGTCTGTTACCACACACTGTGCTGATCTTTCTCTGTTTCCGCCGGCCACCACGGTGTTTTCGGACCCGAGGAAGATGGTATCCAATTCCCACTCCTT
>CM065701.1:19792166-19807166 GCA_017654935.2 Phymorhynchus buccinoides | reverse complement strand
GGCCCTGAAAATAGGTGTGTTCCTTTTCAAGATTACAAAGTTCTCCATCTGTTTTTCGCTCCATTATTATGTTGCTGTTTTTTAACATTTAGTTCTGCGCTGCCCGGAGCCCACCATCCAGTTTGAATACGACGATGAAATGGCAGTAGCCAACGTTTACCTTTGCGACGACGGCTACGTTCACGGGGCCACGTGCACGGTGAACTGCTCCCGAGGTTACGCCCTGGTCGGAGAGAGCGCCATGGAGTGCGGGCGGGACGACAGCACGCACCCTCCCACCATGCTGTGGAGCTGGAGCGGAGGGGAGGCCATGAAACCCGTGTGTCGAGGTAACTAAAGAAAATAAAAATGGTTTGTCTTTGATTGTTGTAGTCTGGTTTAAAGATACAACACTCACCCACCACGGTTAAGTCCCTTGTTGTTGTTTTTCTCTTGGTATAGCTGTGACCCATATGCAAACGGCCCCAACTTTAAATTGAGGCTGCTCTTTAAAATGATGTTTCGTTTTCTATTTGGGGGTATTTGTATGGGAGTAAAACCTGGTCAAAACAAGATTCCTTGCCAGCTTCAAAGACCCACTAAATCACTGTCATCTACTATCTTTCTGCCTTACCGAGAAATACTTTCAAAAATATTTCCTCCAGCCGAAGGCGGACTTGCCGGGCCTAACTATATCTTAAGTTAGGCGCATAACGGCAACATGACGCATCTGCGCTCATGATTGACAGGAAAGTGTCTGAGCGATCGAAGAAGAGGAAGTTCAAGTCTTGCTAATTAAAACCCGTTTCTTGGGTAATTCTGTAATCGTATTTTGGAGAAAAGAAACAATTTACATTTTTGAAGCTTTAGTTTACATTCAAAGACATGTTCTGTTAATTAATATAATGTTTGTTCCCCAGAGGACCGTTGTCCGACTCCTCCTGCCCCGCCTAACGGCGCGGTGAGCTGTCACCTGGGCACCTACGGCAAGGACTGTGTGGTGTCCTGTCATTCCTCCAGAGACTTGCCACTCTACGTCAGCCCCTACCTCTTCTGCATCAACGTCGTGAGTAGGCCTACCATTCTTCTTCTTCTTCTCCACCTCCTCCTCCTTGTTGTTGTTGTTGTTGTTCTTCTTCTTCTTCTTCTTCTTATCCACCACCTCCTCCTCCTCCTCCCCTTCTTCTTCTTTTTTGTTGTTCTTCTTCTTCTCCCCCTCCTCACCCCTCCTCCTCCTCCTTCCATTCTTCTTCCTTCTTTTCTTTTCTCTTCTTCTTCTTTCTTTCTTCTTCTTTCTTCTTCTTCTTCTTCTTCTTCTTCTTCTTCTTCTTCTTCTTCTTCTTCTTCTTCTTCTTCTTCTTCTTCTTCTTCTTCTTCTTCTCAGTTCTTCTTCTTCTTCTTCTTCTTCTTCTTCTTCTTCTTCTTCTTCTTCTTCTTCTTCTTCTTCTTCTTCTTCTTCTTCTTCTTCTTCTTCTTCTTCTTCTTCTTCTTCTTCTTCTTCTTCTTCTTCTTCTTTCTTCTTCTTCTTCTTCTTTGTTCTCATCCTCCTCCTCCTCCTCCTCCTCTTCTTCTTCTTCTTCTTCTTCTTTCTTCTTCTCCTTCTTCTTCTCCTCCTCCTCCTCCTCCTCCTCCTCCTCCTTCTTCTTCTTCTTCTTCTTTTTCTTCTTCTCCTTCTCCTCCTCCTACTCCTCCTCCTCTTTCTTCTTCTTCTTGTTCTTGTTTTCCTCACCCCCTCCTCTTCCTCCATCTCCTCCTTCTTCTTCTTCTCCCCCTCCTCCTCATTCTTCTTGTTCTTGTTCTTCTTGTTTTTCTTCTTCTTCTTCTTCTTCTCTCCCCCCTCCTCCTCCTCCTCCTCCTTCTTCTTCTTCTTTTTCTTCTTCTTCTTCTTCTTCTTCTTCTTCTTCTTCTTCTTCTTCTTCTTCTTCTTCTTCTTCTTCTTCTTCTTCTTCTTCTTCTTCTTTTTCTTCTTCTTCTTCGTTCAACTGGCTACACATCAAAAACCGAGACCGAGTGCTGACGCAAAACTGGCTGACCAGCCTACCATTCTTAGTACACCCTATGCATGCCAGTCAGTCGTTTCCGAGTATGACTGAGTTCTACTGCTACTGCTGCTGCTCGTGTGCTGCTGCTATGACTACTACTGCTGATACTACTACAACTACTATTGCTGCTGCTGTTAGTCCTCCTCCTCCTCCTGTTATGCTACTTCTACTTCTGCCAACCCCCCCCCCCCCCCCCCCCCGCCGTCATTTTCCTACAACTTTTGTTATCCCCCAGTTCCTCCGCTTGTTTTTACATTACTATCATGTTTTATTTGTTGTTGTTGAAGGTTGGAATCTGGTGGCCAAACGCCAACGCAGTGGAACGTGGGTGTGTGAGTGAGTATAGCCACTTCATTCTGATTTATTTTAAATAAGAATTGTTTGGAAATAATTAAGGGGAGTAATTTCATGGTGCGTGGGAGTGATCTGGCCTAATTCAATCGGTCAAACAGGGGAATCTACTCTGCCATCAGGTACATCCCCAGCTCTCGCCTCGTGTGTTTGAGTAGACTTTACATCACTTACAACATCGTGCGTCATTCGAAAATTGATGTCATTCATAATTTTCACATTTTGCAAGTTCTATCATTTTGTGGATACTGGTCGCCCGTCATTTTTCTACAAAAAAATTGTTGCAAATCGCTGACTCGCATCCTGCGGTTTCAAGCTTCGACGCCATGCTACCATGGTTGCTATGGTTTTGACCGAGTAAGTCGAAATAATCAACTCTAATTTTCATGAAGAGCTCTCCCCTAGTTTCTTTCTTCCGAAAATTGTCTATTAACAAGGCTGTTTATTTCGACATCATTCTGCTAGTTCTTTAAAGATTGCGCTTTTCCTTAATAATTGTTGTTTAAACATTTTTTGGGGGCATTCGAATTTGTACGAAATGTTAATTTTTTGGTGATACAAGTATACCTAGATTTGTTTTCCTTTAAAAAAAAAAGTTTGGAAAAGTGGTTTTTTTCTTGATCGATTTTGTGTGTTTGTGAGTAGGTGTGTTAATCTGCCATCTGATTGTGTCACTATGATTATGTGTCATTCTCTCCTCTGTAGCTCTCTCTCTCTCTCTGTACGACTGCCCATCTGTTTTTACCCTTTTCTTTCTTACACACACTTACACACACCTACACACAGACACCTACACACAGACACACTGGAACTGGAACTGGAACCAATTTATTGTCAGATTAACTATAAAAGCTGTACTGACAATGAACAAACCCAATTAAAACAAAAAACGATTAAATTCAATAAAGAATAGATAAATTATACAAAAATTGAAAATCTCTCTCTCTCTCTCTCTCTCTCTCTCTCTCTCTCTCTCTCTCTCTCTCTCTCTCTCTCTCTCTCTCTCTCTCTCTCTCTCTCTCTCTCTCTCTCTCTCTCTCTCTCTCTCTCTCTCTCTCACACACACACACAAACACAGACGCGCACGCACGCACACACTTACACACACAGGCACACAAACACAGATACACACACACACACACTCTGTCTGTCTGTCTGTCTGTCTGTCTGTCTGTCTGTCTGTCTGTCTGTCTGTCTGTCTGTCTGTCTCTCTCTCTCTCTCTCTCTCACTCTCTCTCTCTCTCTCTCTCTCTGTTTCTCAGCTATTTAAGAAGCAAACAGACACGTGCACGCACATCCTTATCGACACACACACACACACACACACACACACACACACACACACACACACACACACACACACACACACACATTCAATATGTTTTATTTGTGTAAACTAGCAAATTATTTACAAATGACGCCCTTGTAAGTGAGCTTGCAAAATATATACACAGTTTCCTCAATCAATCGCCTCAATTGCCTCAAGCAGTAGCGCAACCAGTACAAAGAAAGAAAGAAAAAGTATTTAACAAAAATGTTACGTAATTGACTTTTATAAACTGTTATTATTACCGTTATTGTTATGATTTTTTATTAGTGTCATATAAAACATTGTATTGGTTTTAAAGGCCAATAAACATTGATTCTGATTCTGATTCTGATTCGGATTCACACACACACGCGCACACGCACACACAGACAGACACACAGACACACACACACACACACACACACACACACACACACACACACACACACACACACACACACACACACACACACACACACACACACACACACACACACACACACACACACACACACACACACACACACACACACACACACACATAGACGCCCATTGTAAGAGGCAACCACACACATGCATATGTATATGCACACAATGTAATATCAAACAACATTTATACCTTTTATGTCCATTCTTAACAGACAGAAGACTGCCCCACCAGCAAGTCACCAGGACCAGCATTTTCTACTTCTCACAAGGTTGCGAGTCAGCGGAAGAGGAAGAGGAATTACGTCAAGCGTTTGTCACGCGCATCAGCGAGTCTATTTTTAGCGACGCGTGCATTCACGTGCCCTCGTGCACCGCAGAAAATGTGAAGGTAAATTGTTGCGCAGGTAAAGCGTTTTTTGTTTGTTTGTTGTTGGTGGGGTTTTTTCAATTTTTTTGGGACGATAACCACTTTCAATGCTGAGAAGATTTAAAGTTTTTTGTTTTACCCAATTAACAAAACATTGCTATTTACGCTTAACTTTCACCAAACATCAGCCTGTGGAAACTTTGTATAAGTTTGCTAACATCAAACAGAAAATACGGTCACATTCGTGTATTATTTTCTATTGAAATGTTCGTATCACGATCCCGCAAAAGACTTGACCACAAAATGACAAACAAGAATAAAACCACCAGACGAAGAAGAAGAAGAAAAGAAAAAAAAAATATATAACAGGCCTAACACCATAATGCTACCTCTGCAACAGATCACCTGCGGTCCTCTCAGGATCTCCTCCACGCGCGGGAAACGAAACGCAAAGCCTGATAGTAACAAGCGGAACATGAGCCTGGAAGAGAAAGCCCTAGTGCAGAGGCTTCTCCGGCGAGGGACCTCCCGGCACCACCGCCGCTCCACGCACTATCACCTGGTGATCTTTGAAGTCCACGTGCCTTACGTCGAGGACAGCGTGTCCCCTGAAGATGCTTATCTGGTAGGTCTTGGTTACTGTGTCTTTCCTGGAAGACCTCGACTCGCAAACTGGGGGAGCATTTATTTGCGCTGGCTTAAAGACCCACCACGTCACGTGTCAAAATCATGGTTTTCACGTATTTTCCCTCTTATAGCTGGTAAGAAATCTTTTATAAGAAATCTTCCAAGCATAAGAGGGAATGTGACAAGAAATCGTTCCAAGCATAAGAGGGAATGTGACACATGACGTGGGGGGTCATGGTTTTTACGCGTTGCAGCCTAAGGGATTATAGGCCTTTGGGGGACCTTCCCCAACGCCAGCTGTCCTCAAATCCTTTTTGGCCGAGAGAGTGGGGATGCACCCTGGGCACGGCATGTCACTATATAAACAAATTTCCCCCCAGCCTGCTGGAAAAGTAGCTGCCCCTTCTGCTATCTGGCAGACATTGTCGGAAACGACAGACAGTTACACGTATACGTGATTACTGTAGTTTTTGTTTAAATCTGATTAGCAGTGTGCATGTGAGAAAGCAACCACATGCAACACAGCAGCTGCACTATTGTTCTTCTTCGTTTGAGGCCATATGGCCGTAATGGCTGCGATACGTATGTGTCCGGTTTGTAGTTTTTTTTTACTGGTCTCTCCGCTGCATTCAGCCGACGCATTCCAATTTCGGAGGAGCTCTTCTTTTTGTTCTTCTGCGTTCCCAGGCCATATGACCATAATGGGTAAGGTACATATGTGTCCGGTTTTCAGTTTTCATTGGTCTCCCCACTTCGTACAGCCGACACATTCCGATTTCGGAGGACGGAGGAGCTCAAAGGAGAACATTATTTGGAACATTCGTTGGGACAAAAGGCAGGAGAATGCACCAATTATGAACCCCCCCCCCACACCAAACTAGATGGTAGTAAGAAAAGGGAAAGGCAGAGTCAAAAGAGTGATATATTAGAGGAAGCTGCTAGCAGAAGGTAGGGGAACTATTTGTACTGAAGGATCCCCCAGTATCGCCACGGAGGAAAGCGGCTGCAATGACAACAAACAAACAAACAAACAAACAAACAGCAAGAACAGCAGCAACAAACAACGAAAACAACAAACAATCAACTACAGCAGCAACGATAACGTTGCCTGCCTGTCGTTTCCGACAATGACTGTCAGATAGCAGAGAGGGCAGATACTATTCCGGCGGGGCTGGGCGAGAATTAGTTGATAGCGGAGATGCCTTGCCCAGGGTACATCCCCACTCTCTCGGCCAAAGGGATTTGAGGACGAGAGTTGGCGTTGGGGAAGGTCCCACCCAAAGGCCAACCAATCCCTTTGGCTGCAGCACCAGAGCCGATGCTAGCAACAAAACAAATAACAAACAACATTCCCCAAGGGTCAAGAACAACATGTTGACAAATCTTTGCGGATGGTGGAAATATTACCATAGGTGTTTTGTTGTGGCGAGAATCCTGCAACAATATGTTATTTTAAAAAGAAAGAGCTTCTTATGTTAGACACCGGCAAGAGCTTTGATACTCCAAAAGTTGTTGCGCAACTTGCGTTACTATATATGGATGACAAATGTGTCTATTTCAGTTTATGTATTTATTTATTTATTTGTTTATTTATTTATCTATTTATTTTGGGGCAGTGGGTGGTGCCTCGTGCCTCCATTTGGGGAGCTGGACGACCCCGCCCCTTCCACGAGTCTCCCCCCGTGGGGATACCGGGGGGGGGGGGGGCTCTTTCGTAAAAATAGTTCCTCCACCTTCTTGACTTCCAGTGCTTGTAACTTCCTCTAATCTGTCACTCTCTTTGACTTTGCCTTTTTCCCCTTTGCTTTCTACCATCTACTATCTTTCTGACTTATTGGCCCATTCTCATGACTTTTTTTTTCTAAGAAAATCTTCTAAATAACTTTTTGTCCTTTGAGCTGCTCCGAAATCGGAATGTGTCGGCTGTACGCAGCGGGGAGACCAGTGAAAGCTGAACACTGGACACGTACGTACCTTACACAGTATGGGAATGCAGAAGAAGAAGAAGAAAAAGAAAAAGAAAAAGAAGAACACGAAAAAGAAGAAGAAGAAGATTGATTGATTGATTGATTGATTGATTTTATTCTTTTTGTCAAACACTCAGAGCTACATGAGAACGCAAAAGCTGTTACGTCAGAGGCTGCTGAAGGAGGTCCGAAGAGGGAGGATGGATGTAGGGGGGCTGGTGGCGGAGGGGAGTGGGGTGGGTGCCACCTCTGTGAGGGTGGACTGCCCCCTCGGCACCCTGCTTCGTCCTGATCACCACACTGTGGGCCGATTCTCCTGTGGTGAGCTCTCTGTCTGTCTATCTCTCTCTGTCTGTCTATCTCTCTGTTTGTCTATCTCTCTCTGTCTCTGTCTATCTATCTTTGTTTGTTTCTGTCTTCCTCTATCTCTGTCTCTGTCTTTCTGTCTCTGTCTCTCTCTCTCTGCTCACTTGTTCACTGTAAACATTTTTTTCATTTGTGTTTGATTTTTTTCGGTACTATCTTGAATGTATTCTATTGTTATAATTATTACGTTGTCAAAACACTTACAGTTCGACTCTTACGTGATTTTGTTTCATTGTCCTTTGGCCCTTTATGATTATACGAAGCAAAGGAGTATAAGTTTGTTTCGGTCTGTTTTTCATTCATTCTGACTGTTTGTCGGTCCTGGCTGTATCATGGGAAGGGCAACTGGACAGAATCGAAATTGTGTATGGTGGTGTATCGCTACATTGTATCTATTGGCCACTGCAAAGAACACCTTTTGCAAGAGAGAATGCCCTTGGTGGGTGGGGGAAGATGGTTGAGTACTGACCAAACAAGGGCATAACTCTCGCCAGTATCCTTATTTGAGGCCACTTATAATGGCTGCCTTTTGCAAGAGTGAATGCCCTTGGTTGGTGAGGGGGAGATGCTTGAGTACTGACCAAGCAAGGGAATAACTCTCGCCAATAACCCTATTTGAGGCTGCCCTTTGCAAGAGTGAATGCCCTTTTGGATACTGACCAACAAGGGATGAACTCTTGCCGTCAAGGGCGTTAATAACTCAAGTTGCAGTGGCCAATATGAATAGAAAGTCTCATAGAAAAATATAAATCTATAACCGTGATGACCCAGGACGTTGTGTTATGAATGCGTCTTGCAGTGGGGTGTTCTCCTGGTCGGTTCCTGGCCGTGAACAGCACGCAGTGTGAGCAGTGCCCCCGGGGTCAGTACAGTGAGGAGGACCAGGCCACCTCCTGCAGCCCCTGTCCCCAGGGAGGGTCCACGCCCTCCACAGGGGCGCAGCACCCAAACCAGTGCAGGCCCATTGTCTGAAAAGGTGGGGTGGGGTTGTGCAACGCATGGGAGAGGATGGGGTGGGAGTGGAGAAGATTGATGGCGTTGTGTGAAGGAACTGGGGGCCGTTTCACAAGGGCTAACGTAACGTAGCGAGAGCGCAAATCGGCACAAAACCCGGTACTAAGAAACACCTCTTTTGCCGACGTTTTGTGCTATCTCTTGGCCAACTATCACGTGACTTGCATGGGGTGAAAACATTTCTTTAACTCCATTAAAATTTGGTTGAAATAATACTTCTTTTTGGACCAATCAGACAAGAGCTTGTAATATTTTTTCAGCCAACATTTTCTAAAGTGTTTCTTAGACCCCTTTTGGCGTAACAGTTATGCGCGCGGCGACTATCGTCTAGAGAAACTCAACCCTGGATTGTATGTGTATGTCGCATTGTATTGTACGACATAATTCATCATCCAGTCACTTTGTTCGATACTGTTTGGTTTTTAAAGACCCAGTGACGCACCACGATTAAGTCCCTTGGTTTTTTCTGGGTTGCTGTGACCCACATCCAAATTTCCCCAACTTGAAATTGAGGTTGCTCCGGTTTGAAATTGGGGCCATTTATATGGGAGTCAGACTCGGTCAAAACAAGCTTTCTTTCCAGTTATAAGAGGGAAAACACGTGAAGCCCGTGATTTTGACACATGGTCTGGTGTTTCTTTAATATTTACGTGTGTTTTTTGTGTGCTTATTTTTAATTTTTGTTTCATCTTTCTAGTGCAGAATGCGTTGTACGTTTCCATCATATTTTTGAGTTACGCCATGCTGCCTTTTTCTTTGAATTGAGTATATACCTATTATTTGTCGAGTGCGTTTTTATAAGCCTCGTCTTGCTGTGCTCAGTTATACTGCTGTTTTATTTGTAGCTGCAAAATGTTTGAGAAATAAAAAGGTTGTTTAAACCATATTGTACGACAACAAGGCAACGAAGATAGTCATGATAATAACGACCAATACAAAATACTGTGTAATAATAATAATAATAATAATAATAATAATGATGATGATGATGATGATGATAACAATAATAATAATAATAATAATAATAATAATAATAATAATAATAGTATGACAACAAGACAACGGAGATGGTCATGATAATATTTGCATTTTAAAAAATGGTAAAGCAAACCTGTCCACTTTTCCCAGTATAATTAACGGAACCTTCTGCTTAAAAGTATGTACCAATTTTAAGCCTTCTTGCATGTTCTATTTTTAGTTCTAAAGATGAAAAAGACGTTGATTCAAAGGAACATAATGGTTGTATCATTCAATTACGTAATTCCTAATAATTTAACAATTCTTTTTTTTCTGTGTATTTTTTTGTGATTGAATAATAATAATAACAATAATAATAGTAATAATAATAATAATAATAATAATAATTGGCACTTATATAGCGCACATATCTATCTTTACAAAGAAATGAAACTACAAACATTCCCATTCACACACACACACACACAAAGACACACACACACACACACACACACACACACACACACACACACACACACACACACACACACACACACACACACACACACACACACACAAAATCAACAACAAACAAACAAGTGCAACCACGAGCGGCTGCTAAGTCCCCTCGCAGCATCGCCCAGGTACTCCGAAATCGGAATGTGTCGGCTGTACACATACATAAAAACGCATCAAAACAGCACGTAACTACATAAAAACGCATCAAAACAGCGCGTAACTGAATAGTTTTTTATATAAAAATTTATAGCCTTGGGTTTCGGACCCGTGATTTGAACGCGCGCGGTCATGCGCACACGCGCGCACAGAAAAATTCATGCAACTGTGTCATAGACCAGTCGTCAAGAAATGTTGTGAAAAAAACTGCATTAAAATACATGCAAAACTTCGCGAGATATTAGCGATTATGTGTTTCGGGGGTTGAACCCCGTAACTGGCGCGACCTTGACCTTAATGTAAAACTAAATGCATCAGTGGATAGCTTGCATCTTGGCAAACTAGTATGCCAAATTTCATGATGATAGACTGGATAGTTTTTGAGAAAAACGGACGAATAGCCGGACGGACGGACGGACACCGGACGGACGGACGGACCAGACAAAAACAATAGCTCCCCGAACCTTCGGCTCTGGGACTAAAAACAACAACCCAACCCAACCGATTGTGTAAACAGAAGTTTGTTTGATTGTATGCTTAAATCCATTAATACAGGTTTGAAATGTTTATTTTGTAAAGCTTAATTAAAAGGTTTAAGGGACTTGCAAGAAACTAGAATGTGCCATACATTGTCTAACTCGTGTTTGAAATTCTGCCATAAGTAACAGCTGCCATATTAACCGCGTATTCATATTGTATGTTTGAGCCGTGCGGTCCCCCCGGGGGGATACCGGGGGGTCTATTGTATAAATAGTTCCTCCACCTTCTGGAAGTTCTGTGTTTGTAACTTCCTCTAATCTGTCACTGTCTTTGACTCTGCCTTTTCCCTCTGCTTACTGTCATTCTTTCTACCTTACCGGTCCATTCTCCTGCCTTTTTTCACTAAGCACTTTCGGAAAGATTTCCTCCAGCCGAAGTCGGACTTGCTGGGCCGAACTATTTTTTAGTTAGGCGCATAACGGCAGCATGACGCATCTGCGCTCATAATTGACAGGAAACTGTCTGAGCGATCGAAGAAGAAGAAGAAGCCGTGTGGTGATGTTTTAGTGCTCAGTTGTGTATCACAATAACGTTTTTAAATGTAATTCATAAATAAATTATGTACGTGTTCTGATGTTTACTTGTTTAACTGATATGGAAAGGCAGTAGAAAACAATCTTTTTTTTCTCAACATACAGTGAGATGGTATTATTAATTTTAACTAGGTAGTTCCAAATTGCACCCGTTGTGTATTTGTTTGTGTGGTAGTTCCAAAATTATTGTTGATATTGAAGTAATCTTATGTGGCATAAATGATATTTAAGGCAAAGTCCGACGACGCAATCACTCGCTCTTTCGTAAGAGAGGGAGTTCAGAGGAGGTTTACAAAAAAGATTGTTGGTACAAATGATATGACCTATGAGGAAAGGCTTATTTATTTGCGGATACCTAGCCTAGAGTATAGAAGGCTCAGGGGTGATATGATAGAAGTTTATAAGATATGTTACCATTTATGCGATTATTCTACTAATAACAGCCTACTAACTCTTTGTGAGGGTGGTAGAACCCGTGGCCATAATTTCAAACTGTACAAAAAAAGATACTAACACCAGACTAGCACAAAATGTTTGTACTAACCGAGTAATAAATGCATGGAATAACCTTCCCAATGAAGCAGTTAATGCAAAGTCATTAAATTCGTTCAAATATATCACAGACAAGTTTTTCCAAAACAAAATGTATTCAGTTAATATGCAGATTTAAATGAATAAAACACAGATGCCTTAGTAGTCGTTTAGTCTGTATAATCAATAAACGTCTTTCATTTGTTTATAGACTGTAATACTCTCGTGTTCTTTTATCTACAAAATGTGTTTGAGAGAGAGAGAGAGAGAGGGAGAGAGAGAGAGAGAGAGAGAGAGAGAGAGAGAGAGAGAGAGAGAGAGAGAGAGAGAGAGAGAGAGAGAGAGAGAGAGAGAGAGAGAGAGCTTTAAGTAAACTTTTGATAGAAAGTCTAGCTGATTGTTGAAGAAACTTCTGTCTGAGGTCATTGTAGGCTGGACGGTCAAATAAAAAGTGTTCTTCATTCTCAGTCTTGCTTTTGCAGAATGGACAAGCTTTTTACGTAGCATGTGATGATGTACTAAAACGATGGACATTGTTATTTAAAGGAAGAACTTTAAATCTCGGAAAGAATACAAATCCATTTCTAAAACATATTTTTATTTTTCAATACGTACAGTCCTGAATTATCGATATGATATGTATCTATCTCTATCCCTAATTGTTCTACTCCATTCCTGTATGTACATATCAATCAATCTCTGTTTGAAAATGCTTAAAAACATCTCAACATCACCCAAATTCTGCTGAAGCCAGACAATACTAAAACCACTACAACACAGCATTTATCTAATTTTGGTAACCCAACATAGTTTACCCAAAGAATCCATGTTTAACAACATCTGATAAGCCTTATGGGGTAGCATTTTGCTATCCATTTGCATTAGCTTAAACCAATATCTTACAGATGCAACATACGAATTTATATATAAAGGATATCTGGCAAGGTCCCCATACACCATTTTGTTGGGAGTCCTGCCAGGAACGCCCCCAAAACGTTTACGTGCTATCATATGTATTCGTTCCAGATGCTCTGATCTATTCAAACCCCACATTTCTGACGAGTATAATAATATTAGCTGAATTTTGGTGTCAAAGATTTTGAAAAAAGTGGAGACTGTTAGTTCTTTACACTTTTGAAAAAGTCTACAAAGTTGAAAAACTGCTTTCTTCCCTTTAGTTGCCATGTGCAATGTGACTTTTTAAAAAACCCACTGTTCATAGTAGTAACATTATGTCCTAAATAACAATAACTGTTTACCACTTCTAGCATAATTCCATTGAAAAAACATTTTCATTCTTACCTAAGAACCCCCCTTTCCTAAACACCATAACTTTGGTTTTGTCTATATTGACACTAAGCTTAATTTTATCACAACACAAATTTAAGATATTACGCTGATTCTGAAGGCCATTTGGAGTGGTAGAAATCAAAGCTACATCATCTGCGAAAAGTACAATAAACAATTCAATGATATCTGGGAATAGCTGAACTCCATGTTTTCCATCTCTATTGATATGTTGGGCTAACTGATTTATGAAAGTTGAAAATAAAGTGGAACTTAAGACACAACCTTGTCTAACTCCAACAGGAGTTTCAAACATATCCGTAAGGTCATTATTTGCCCTGACGCATGCTAACAAGGATGAGTACATAGCTCTAAGTGAAACAAGAAATGTACCTTTCACACCATTGCCTTTAATGCATTGTAAGAGTTTATCGTGTCGGACATAATCAAACGCTTTTTTAAAGTCTACAAAAGCTATATGTAATTTTCTTCTTTTCCTACTTAAGCACTTCTGAATTACTGCGTTCAAAGTAAAGATATGATCAACTGTTGAATGTTTTCTACGAAAACCTGCTGGGCATTCATAAATCAAATGATTATTTTCTAACCAATTATAATTAAAATCAAATTCACATACGATATGCAGCCTTCTTCTTCTTCTTCTTCTTCTGCGTTCCCAGACCATATGGCCATAATGGGTGAGGTACGTATGTGTCCGGTTTTCAGTTTTCACTGGTCTCCCCGTTGCATTCAGCCGACACAATTCATTTTCGGAGGCAACATACGACACTAATCATGCTTGTCTTTCTTGTTCTTTTGCGTTTCAGTCGACGTGTGAGAGAGTAGATCCTATCATTTGTGTGCGACACATCGTGCATCCTGGACGGCATTACTGTTGCTGTCACCTGTACGTGTCTCCTGTTTGTTTAACCCTCTCCCGTCCACCACCACCACCTTGCTCGCGCGCTCTCAACACACACACACACACAGACACAGACACATAGACACAAACAGACAGACAGACAGACACACACACACACACACACACAGACGGACAGAGAGACAGACAGACAGACAGACAGACAGACAGAGCACAGACTCATAGTTTCATTATATTCTCTCTGGAGAGAGAGAGAGAGAGAGAGAGAGAGAGAGAGAGAGAGAGAGAGAGAGAGAGAGAGAGAGAGAGAGAGAGAGAGAGAGAGAGAGAGAGAATCATAGACACAAAAAACACGCATAGACAGGTAGACAGACAGACACACATACACACACACACGCTCACGCACGCGCACACATACATACACACACACACACGCACGCACACACGCACGCACACACGCACGCACACACGCACGCACGCACAGACACACACACACACACACACACACACACACACACACACACACACACGCACACACACACGCACGCACACGCACGCACGCACGCACGCACACACACACACACACACACACACACACACACACACACACACACACACACACACACACGCACACGCACACACACACACTACATGTTATGAAGGAATATGAAAACACACGTGCACGCATACAAATATTACAAAGTGAAAAACAAAACGCCAAGGTAATCAAGATGATCAGATAAGATTTGTAACAGCAGCTTTAGTTTCCAGTCGATATTGTTTTTCTTATTAATGACGATAGTTATAACAAAACACAGTGCGCGCGCGCCCCGTGTGTATGTGTGTGTGCCCTTTAAAGCTATATAGTTTCAGGAACTGAACAGGCTCATGTTAAGAGAATCAATTGTATGACTTGTCCAGCAAACAAGAGTATACCTAGTTAGTTCCATGGTTGAGAGAGAGAATGCGAATGCGAATGATGCGAATGCGAATGATTTATTCAAATAGGCCAAGGCCCCTTATGAAGGGGTAGTGAACAAACAAAGATCAACAGCCATAATAAACTTAGTAATCCATCAAATAATAATAAAAATAATACAAATCATCATCAATAATCTAGTAATACATGATACTAATGTCGCTACA
>CM065701.1:19779666-19787166 GCA_017654935.2 Phymorhynchus buccinoides | reverse complement strand
TGACATAGGTGTTAAATCACTGTGGCGCTAAAATGCAACTTTGGCGGTGAAAGGGTTAAAGATGTAAAAAAACAAACAACTAACCAACCTCTAAAGAGATTATATTGACATTATTTTCATTATTATGTGTATGTCATTAACAAAGAAATGTTGTTGCTGTTGTTGATGACGATTAAACTTTTAAGAGAGTATCTCAACATTATTTCCATTGTTAATACTGGTGTAGAGGTAGCACAGAGGTAACGCGTTCGCCTCGTATACAATAAACCCGAGTTCGAACCTGGGTACAGGGGATTTTTTTCCCTTCTCACTCTGCACTAGGCCTTATGGTCTGATCGTGGAGTCTTTCCGGGATGAGACGATAAACCGAGGTCCCGTGTGCCCATGCACTTAGCGCACATTAAACCCAGTAGCGACGATAAAGTTGTCATTTGGTCAAAATTTAACACCCCCCTCCCTTTCCTTCCTCATCAGTCACACAAGGGGGCGGAGGGAGAATGGAATGATTATCGCGATTCTACTCACCTGGGGTTGTATTCGCCCTCTGTGTCAAGAATAGGCCTAACTTGTGAACTATTGCTCAGAATCGCTTCAAATTTTGTAGGATGGCCCCTTACTTATCGGTGCTGTTGTATGGGTAGGGGAGGTTGAAATGAAGTGAAACTGCCATACTCTGGGACACTCTTCCTAAAGAATATTATATTGGAATGACTTTTTGTGATGTTCAGTCAGTTGGAAAACGAACACCTGTTAATTTATAAACAGTTTCAACTATCAATATAAAGTTATTGTCATATTAATTGAATGCTATTACAGCTCCTTTACAAACTTTTTTTGCTATATTGTAAACGTAATGACATGTTTCTCTCGTTAGTATAAACACGTTGACCTCAATAAGGTATCAACATGATAAAAATGTGTTTCTGTCATTGGTATGAATAATTTGATTCATTAATATATCAATATCACCATGACGTGTTCCTATTATATTGATGGTAGAAACAATTTCAATGCATTAAGATTAATATTAAGATTAAAATTTTAGCCCTGTCGATAGCAAAGGCCATGTTAGGGCTGTCACCACGTTACATATTTCAATGCATCAGATATACATTTTGGGCAAATATTAAGAACAGACCCCTCCTCTGCCCCTTCCATTCACTTCAGACGGTTTCAGGTTAGGGTTAGGGTTAGGAATAGGGTTGTGGGATAGCGTTAGGGATAGGTTTAGGGTCAGTTGAGTCATCAACGTTTATGTTGTTGTGTATTTGACACTGAACCCATCCCTAACCCTATCCCAAACCCTGTTCCTAACCCTAACTCTAACATGTAACCGTCAAATCCACACCAAAAAACTATTGATGTTATGTTATGAGATTGACACTTAACTGACCCTAAACCTATCCCTAACCCTATCCCAAACCCTGTTCCTAACCTAACCCTAACCTGAAACCGTCTGAAATGAAAGGAAGGGGATTTTTTTAACATTTGCCAAATTTTGTAATGTTTTGGGATGGTACTTACAATTGTACGTGATTAGATATAACAACGATTAACTATCGTTGTTGGTATGATTATATTTATCAGGTTTTTGTCTTGGTCTTGGTTTCGCTAATAAGGAATCACTTGAGTTGTAACATAAGGGAATATTGGAAGTATAAACAGCCTAGCATGTTATGTGTGCATTTATTCTTTGACCTATAGCACATTAAAGTGAATGGGTCATTTTTCTAATATATTTCCGTCTCTCTCTCTTTTTCTCTGTCTCCCTCTCTCTGTCTCTCTCTCTGTGTCTGTCTGTCTGTCTCTCTGTCTCTCCGTCTCTCTCTCTATCTCTGTCTGTCTGTCTGTCTGTCTGTCTGTCTGTGTGTGTGTCTGTCTCTCTCTCTCTCTCTCTCTGTGTCTATCTCTCTCTGTCTCTCTCTCTCTCTCTCTCTCTCTCTCTCTCTCTCTCTCTCTCTGTGTCTCTGTCTGTCTGTTTGTCTGTCTTTCTTTCTTTCTTTCTCTGTCTCCCTGTCTGTCTCTCAGTTTCTTTCTCTTTTTCTCTTTTTTTCTCTCTTTCTCTCTCTCTCTCTTTGCGTCCCTCTGTATTTCTGTTTCTGTCTGTCTCTCTTGTCCCCCCCCCCTCTCTCTCGTTCAAAGTAGCAATGAGTGCATATCATTAACTAGCACTTATATGATCGTGTTTTTTTAATTATAATAATATTTCAAATTGCAGGAAACAGTGGGGATTTTCCGCATGGGGTCGTTAAGCCACTATTCCCATTCAAAATCGTATAACGTCATAGTATTCTCTTTGTTTCTGTCATTCTCTGTCTCTGTTTCTGTCTGTCTCTCTCTCTCTCTCTCTCTCACATACACACAAACAAACAAACAAAGCACCCACACACCCCACACACCCACACACACGCAGCTACACACACGGACAATTTAGATACATACACAGACAAACACATATAGACACAGACAGAAACACGCGCGCGTGCGCACGCACACACGCACACACACGCGCACACGCACACGCGCACGCACACACACACACACACACACACACACACACACACACACACACCACAAGCTACTATTTGACTGTCTTATGGATCTTTTTAACCCTTTCACCGCCAAAGCGCATTTCAGCACCACAGTGATTTAACACCTATGTCACTAAAAGGCATCAAATTGGGGTCTATTATTCAAAGACCCTATCGTCTCAGTTTTGGGGAGTAAGGATAGACCTTATTTTATATATGTCACAGAACAATCCCCAATACTGCAGATGGATTTTGTTCTCTACCCAGGTAAATTTAATGGAAATGTTTGTTTGAAATATGGCTGGCGGTGAAAGGGTTAAATGAACTAGTCTACGTGGAGTTTGTAATGAATTGTGAACACTAATCTATCCAAAATATATACTC
The DNA here is from genome assembly GCA_017654935.2 of Phymorhynchus buccinoides. Taxonomy (NCBI): domain Eukaryota; kingdom Metazoa; phylum Mollusca; class Gastropoda; order Neogastropoda; family Raphitomidae; genus Phymorhynchus; species Phymorhynchus buccinoides. The sequence goes on along the minus strand of CM065701.1, from coordinate 19,784,251 downwards.
TGTCTCTTTTTGTCTGTCGCTGTCTCTCTTTTTGTCTGTCGCTGTCTCTCTTTTTGTCTGTCGCTGTCTCTCTTTTTGTCTGTCGCTGTCTCTCTTTTTGTCTGTCGCTGTCTCTCTTTTTGTCTGTCGCTGTCTCTCTTTTTGTCTGTCGCTGTCTCTCTTTTTGTCTGTCGCTGTCTCTCTTTTTGTCTGTCGTTGTCTCTCTTTTTGTCTGTCGCTGTCTCTCTTTTTGTCTGTCGCTGTCTCTCTTTTTGTCTGTCGCTGTCTCTCTTTTTGTCTGTCGCTGTCTCTCTTTTTGTCTTTTTTTCTTTCTCTCTCTTCATCTATTTTTTTCTCTTTCTGCTCATCCCCTCCTGTTTCTGTCTTTGCCTGTCTCTCTTTAACTAAATTTAATTCTAAAGGTTAACCCAACTCTCTCTCTCTCTCTTCTCTCTCTCTCTCTCTCACTCTCTCTCTCTCTCTCTCTCTCTCTCTCTCTCTCTCTCTCTCTCTCTCTCTCTCTCTCTCTCTCTCTCTCTCTCTCTCTCTCTCCTCTCTCCTCTCTCTCTCTCTCTCTCTCTCTCTCTCTCTCTCTCTCTCTCTCTCTCTCTCTCTCATCTCTCTCTCTCTCTCTCTCTCGTTTGTCTCTATTGTTGGCCTCCACGAATAATGAGACGGTCAGACAACTAGCCATTTGTAATGAATTGTGAACACTAATCTATCCAAAATATATACTCTGTCTCTTTTTGTCTGTCGCTGTCTCTCTTTTTGTCTTTCTCTCTCTCTCTCTCTCTCTCTCTCTCTCTCTCTCTCTCTCTCTCTCTCTCTCTCTCTCTCTCTCTCTCTCTCTCTCGTTTGTCTCTATTGTTGTCTCGTTTGGTGTCTCTCTCTCTCTCTCTCTCTCTCTCTCTCTCTCTCTCTCTCTCTCTCTCTCTCTCTCTCTCTCTCTCTCTCTCTCTCTCTCTCTCTCTCTCATTTGTCTCTATTGTTGGCCTCCACGAATAGTGAGACGGTCAGACAACTAGCCATTTATATTTATCAAGCGTTCAAAGCGCGGCAGATTGCTATTTATATAACCTGAATGCTTATTTGTGCATGTAGCTACTGGTTAGTCCGTCACCAAGACGGAATATTGCGATGGGCTGGTTTTTGTATTTTTTCTTCTTTTTTTATTTCTTTTTCTTTTCTGTCTGTCCCAAGGATATCTCCCGAAGCGCTTGACCGAATCGCGTCAAATTTTGTGTGAAGGTGTGATTAATAGGAAGAGATAGGCGCAAACCATTTTGCCGTCGTGACCTTGACCTTGACGTACGACCTTGAAAATGAAAATCTATTTGTAGCCATATCTCGGGCACCGATCAACATAGGATGTTGAAACTTGGTATGGGTAAGGTGGTTTGGCTTATGCCCGTTCTGATGATGGCATACCGATCAAGGTCAAGGTCAAGGTCAAAAAGATCGCTGGAGCCTGAAAATCGGAGGGTCATTTTTTTCTCCTTCTGTCTGTCCCAAGGATATCTTTCGAACGGGTTGACAGAATCACGTCAAATTGTGTGTGCTGGTGTGTCACCATGAGAGGAAGGCATCCGCGCAAACCATATTGCCGTCGTGACCTTGACCTTGGCGTACGACCTTGAAAACCGAAAATCTTTCAGGGGCCATAACTCCCACACCGTTAGTGTTAGAGTCTTCAAATGTGGCATGAAGGTACTTTGGCTTTTGCCCGTTCTGAAGGTGGCATACCGATCAAGGTCAATGTCACGGTCCGGGCGATCCGTAGGCCTTGAAAGTGGTAGGGGTCTACACATTGGGTTTTAAGCCATATGTTCCACATTGGTACTTGACAGAAGCGCTTCAGATTGTGTGTGGTACTGTATACCCTAGAGAAGAAAACATCCGAGCATAAATTATCACCATGCTGACCTTGACCTTGAAGTGTGACCTTGAAAACCGAAATTTCCTTCTTTGCGCTATATGTTTCTTCTTCAAGCTGTATCAAGCTGCTCGTGAACTAGAAGACAGAATCCCTTCCAATTTTGTGTCAGGATGTGACACTCTACGGGGTGTCGCAAGTGCGTGACATTGCTGGTGACGGACATGTCTGCCGCTCGGCGACGCCCTTGTATGTAAATTTGTTACCCCCCCACCCCTTCCAATGGGGGCCTTGGCCTTTTGGAATAAAAAGTTTCATTTCATCTCTCATCTCTCTCTCTCTCTCTCTCTCTCTCTATCTCTCTCTCTCTCTCTTCTCTCTCTCGTCTCTCTCAACTCTCTCTCTCTCTCTCTCTTTGTCCACAAAGCATTATAATTTAGAAAACAAAGTCTGTGCTCATGTCAACTCGCTTGTGGGCCAAGGCCTATACAATAAACCATCGTGAATCTCTCTCTCTTTTTCTCCCTCTCTCTATCTCTTTCTCTCTTTCTTCTCTCTCTCTCTCTCCCTCCCCTCTCTCTCTCCCCCCTCTCTCTCTCCCCCCCTCTCTCTGTGTATAACTCCATGATGTCATTCACTGTGTCCTCAACATTATGTCCGCACAGAGATCATCGCTGCTATCGTCATCCTCTTCATCAAAGTCGCTACAAGCCAGACACCGGTTCCAGAGGTCAAGTACGATGGCGTCATTGTGGTAAGTAATGGTCATAATACAACTGGCTATTTTTCTCTCTTTCCCCATGACAACGCAATGATACCCTAGTAATGATATGACTTAGCACAATCACTGCTATTTTTTTAACTGCTCTTTCACACAATGATTTGATCTAAACAACTTTTTTTTAATTCAATGTCAAGTAACAACAAATACAATAAATACCGTTTGAGCAGCAACAAGCAACAAGCAACACAGTGATTTGCTAAAGGTCTGTGTACACGTTAACAGTATTCACAAAGCATCCCTATTTCCCCATTGAAACGCAATGATACCCTAATAATGATATGACTTAACAAAATCACTGCTATTATTTCACTGCTCTTTCACCATGACAACACACAGTGATTTGCTAAAGGTCTGCTGTACACGTTAACAGTATTCACAAAGTATTTCTGTTTCCCCATGGCAACACAACGGGTTTGAGTCCAGCTCGTAGACGGAGTTTTCTGGTCCGAAAACCCTTTCTGTCCACCCAGCAGTGAATGGGTACCTGATTCGTTCAGGGAAGGTTAAAAGGCGGCGGAAGGAGAGGGATGGGCTCCGCCTTGTTCCATGATGCCGTGCCCTTGACACGGTGAACCTCTAACAGTTCTACTGCCCCTACGGCCGATAGGCTATGGGACACCTTTACCTTTTACACTTTAACACAGTGGTAGGCTACTACAAATGATATTCTGCAGTATTGGAATGTCATGCTACAGCTTAGGGGACTAGTTTTTCGTGGGATACTATGACTCTCGAACGAGTGGGCCCTTGTACCGGCTCTGGTGCTGCAGCCAAGGGGATTGTTTTGCCTTTGGGGACCTTCCCCAAACGCCAACCCTCGTCCTCAATTCCTTTTGGCCGATAGAGTGGGGATGCACGTACCCTGGGCAAGGTATCTCCACTACTGATAAAACTAATTATCGCCCAGCCCGCCAGAATAGTATCTGCCCCCTTGTGCTATCTGGCAGTCATTGTCGGAAACGACAGGCAGGCAGCCCCCAAAAAAAAACCCCCAAGGCCACTCATAATATGACTTTACAACTCATTGTGTTGCCATGGGGAAATATAAATATTTTTGTGAATAGTGTTAACGTGTACACAGACCTTTAAGTCATATTATTACTAGCGTATCACTGTGTTGCCATGGTGAAAGAGCGAAATAAAAGCAACGTATATATTGTGAACATAACCGTAACAGTTTCGGTTTGGTTGTTAAACGCGTTGCATTTTTACATGCATCGCATTCTTAGAAAACGAAATCGCTTTTATGCTGATTTTTTTTGGGGAATAGTTTCACTTTTGGTTGTCTCCTGACGGCCTAACATAGATTTGCTACCTGTGGGTCGCTGGTTTCATGGTCTGCGACGTGACAATCTGGGCCGTGGGGGTGTGGCTGTGAGTTGGGACACGAAGTGAGCGGCGTGGGGAAAACACACCACCTAGAAGATGGGACAACAAAAGTTAACCTAACCAAAACGAAATTGGAATTAATATCTCACATGCGTCCGTAGGACCGGGAGGACGTAACATTTAATATTCAATTCGTTGACCTGGAATAAATGTATATCTAGATAGTCATGGAAACGAAATGACCTAAGCCTGTGCTGGATGTAAAGTAAACAAGTAGTGCATTGGACTCTTTCACTGATTTTCGAATTCATCAAGAAAACCAATAATAAGCAACAAAAATAACAGTTTTTCCTGAAAAGGAGTGTTTGCGTGCGTGCGTGGGGTGTGTGTGTGCGAGCGTGCGTGTGTATATATTTCTTTTTTTCATGACCAGTCAAAAATGAAAGGTGGCTGCCGGATGTACGGTAAATTCCTGTACAAAGACACCCGCTGCTGGGTCACGGAAATGCTCCTGTCTCCACGCGCTGCTGGGGAAAACAGCCACTGTCACGTGATTAGGGGCCCGGAACGAGGATTGTTTAAATGCCAGCAAGGAAGGTGGCTTCCTGCAGGTAGCCTAT
>CM065701.1:19750417-19779166 GCA_017654935.2 Phymorhynchus buccinoides | reverse complement strand
TCAATATAAAGTTAGATAAACAAATAAATGATGCACAGCAATGCTCAACCAAAATGGTTGATGAGATCACTGATGATTTTACACAGATTCTTAATAATGCAGGAAAACTAAGCTTAAAGTACTATTGGCACAAACGTAGACGAAGAAAAAGGAAAGGCAAAAAGTGGTTTGATACTGATTGCTACACTTTAAAGAAAGAAATGAAATCTTTATTAAATGCCTTGAACAGGTGTCCAAGCAATCGACACCTTTGTCAAAAATATTATGCATCTCGAAAGAAGTATAAAAAGATTCTTAAAAAGAAAAAGAAAGCCTATAAAAGCTCTTTAGTAAATACCCTTAATGAGGCATTTGAGAAGGACCCAAATACGGTATGGAGCATATTAAAAGAATTAAAATCATCTGAAGAAGCCTGTCATGATAATAATAAAAACATTGGTTCTGCAAAATGGATACATCATTTAGAACAACTGATTGGGAAAGAAGCTGATGTTTCAGAAGAAAGAAAAAAATCAGTAAACCAAGAATTAAAACAGATTGTTGAAAACATAGATAATGTACCCAGTTGCTTTAATGATTCAGTAACAGTTGGTGAAATCAGGGCAGCTTGTAAAAAATTAAAAACAAACAAATCACCAGGGACAGATGGTATTATTAACGAAATGATTAAAACAAGTCTTCCATTTACATTAGATATTCTTGTCAAATTATTCAATATCATTTTGTCATCAGGAAAGTATCCTGCAATGTGGAAAAATGGTATAAATGTTCCAATTTACAAACAAGGAGACCCAATGAATGCTAATAATTATAGAGGTATAACTCTTAATAACTGTCTAGGAAAGGTATTTTGCCAAGTGTTAAACAACAGAATAAATACATATTTGGAATCAAACAACCTGCTATCAAAGGAACAAGGTGGTTTTAGGCAAAATTCAAGAACAACAGATCACATTTTTATTCTTAAAAAAATTGTGGATGATGCCATCAGAGAAAGAAATGGTAGACTATATTGTTGCTTCGTAGATTTTAAAAAAGCATTTGATAATGTGTGGCATGGCGCTCTTTTATTAAAGATGCATAAACTTGGAATCAGGGGAAAATGTTTTGATATAATTAAAGACATGTATACTAATGCTTCAATATCAGTCAATACTCAGAACGGGTTTTCTGAGGACATTCTAATTAAAAAAGGGGGTACATCAAGGTAATACGCTTAGCCCTACACTCTTTAATATATTTGTAAATTACATTCCTGAGAAAATAAATGATAACGATTCCCCTACAATAAACAGTACATCAAATGAAAAAGTATCCTGCTTGATGTATGCAGACGATGTTATATTGTTATCAAAAACAAGGAGTGGACTTCAAAGACAATTACATAATCTATATGAGTATAGTTGTAATTGGGGGCTACATATTAATATAGAAAAAACAAAGGTTGTCGTATTTTCTCGATCAGAACCGATTATACCAATGGCATTTAAGTGTGGAGACAATATTATTGAAAACACAGACAGTTATAAATATCTAGGTATAATCTTTCAAAAAGATGGTAATTTCAATAAAGCTCAAGAACATCTGAGCAAACAAGGAAATAAAGCTGCACATAATCTACGAAGATATTTTATAAAAGAAAATATTGATATTAGGATTATCAATCAACTATTTGATTCCTTGGTTTCACCAATATTACTCTATGGTTCAAAAATGTGGCTACCATATAGTACAAAAAACAGTTTTGATTTATTTGAATACTTTGGAAAATGCTTGAGGAACACAAAGTCATGTCCACATGAAAATGTACATGCTAAATTTTGTAGATATATATTAGGTGTACATAAGAAAGCTATGCGCCTTCCAATTTTAGCAGAATTAGGTAGATTTCCCCTTAATTTAAAGGCATTTGTTAATGTTGTAGGCTTTTGGATACATATACTTGAATCTAAGGAAAATTCATATTTGAGACAGGCATATGCTAACATGTTGCAACAAGATGGCTCGCAAACATCATGGATTAAGTTCATCAAAACAATGATGTTTGAACTTTTGGGCATGTTTGGAATAATCAATTCACATTCAATGCTAAAAAAATACAACATGCGATATTACGAAGAATGCAAAACTGTTACATATCATTTTGGAAACTAAAAAAGGGAGAAGTATCACGGCTCAGGTTTTATAATGATGTTACTAAAGAATATCGAATAGAACCGTACCTTTTTAGTACTATTTTGGATAGACAACGAAAACAGGCTCTATGTAAATTGAGAATTAGTGCTCATAATTTAAAAATCGAAATTGGTAGACACGAGAATATTGTAAGAGAAAACAGACTTTGCCAAAAATGTCATGAAATAGAAGATGAGCTCCACCTTTTGAATACCTGCGTTATGTATAAAGAAGATCGTTACAAATTGATCGAAAATGTAGACAAACAAAATTTAGAATCAAATGTTCAGTCTCCATCAGATATGATGATGTTAGATGAACTACAGCCATTTGTGGCAAAATATGTTAGTATTTGTTTTAACAAAAAGCATGAATAGTATTTTGCGTTGTTTGTAATCTTAACCTGTGCCTTATAAGCCTTTGTTTAGGTTTCATGGCAATAAACCAATGTTCAAATGTTCAAATGTTCACACACACACACACACACACACACACACACACACACACACACACACACACACACACACACATACACACACACACACACACACACACACACACACACACACTCCCTTCCCCTTAATCACTTCCCCCCTCCGGCACAAGCGATGGCAAGCATATGCGCTAAGTAGCCTATGTGAAACGCAGTGACTTAGGGAAAAGCTATAGTTTCTTGTCATGCCGTCGAATTAGACTCTTACTGTCTGTGTACACGTTCACATTATTCACGAGATATTTCTATTTCCCCATGGCAACACAGTGATAGCCCACTCTTAATATGACTTACAGCTCACTGTGTTGCCATAGAAATGTCTTGTGAATAGCGTTAACGTGTACACAGAACTTTAAATTACTTGATGGTTGCACTTTGCGTTCAAAATTAATTGAGGTTTTTTTAAGGTCTGTGTACACGTTAACATTATTCACGAGGTATTTCTATTTCCCCATGACAACACAGTGAGCTGTAAGCTATATTAAGAGTGGGCTATCACTGTGTTGCCATGGGGAAATAGAAATATCTCGTGAATAATGTGAACGTGTACACAGACCTTTAGAAATTCTAAAAATGTCCAATGACTCGTGCCAAATCGAACAAAGAGGAAAAGTAAGTTCAATCAGTAAACGAACATTGTTCATTCACGCAGACATCGAGCCACCATCCTTTCCCCAGGGCTGCCCCGTGGATCAGCATCTCTACTCCGGGCCGCTCCAGGCGCCGGTCAGCGTGACCTGGGACGACCCCGTTACCTCGGACAACAGTAACCAGGATGTGACCTTGACCTCTGACCCTGCCAAAGGGTCACCTCTGGGCGTGGGTCACCACACCGTTAAGCTGACGGCCACGGACGAAGCTGGGAATGCAAAGCACTGCCAGTTCTACATCACCGTTGAAGGTAAAAGAGATGCGGGGATTAATTCGTCCCTGTAGTTTCTGTGGAGTTGGATTAGAGTTTTGTAAAAATACCAAGGATGGTGCTACCACAGTGTGTGTGTGTGTGTGTGTGTGTGTGTGTGTGTGTGTGTGTGTGTGTGTGTGTGTGTGTGTGTGTGTGTGTGTGTGTGTGTGTGTGTGTGAGTGAGAGAGGTTTGCAACGAGTCCATGATGCTTTCCAACGTGAAATGTTTTACATGGTTGATTGTTTTTTTAAATTTATCAGCAAGGCAATGTGAAGCACTGAACCCACCCACTAACAGTGAGTTCAGCTGCACTCTAAAGACAGTGGAAGGGTCCGCGTGCACCGCGTCCTGTCACCTTGGTTACCGTCTGGAAGGAACGGCCACTCTGACATGTCAAAGCACAGAGCAGTGGGACCACTCTCCTCCCATCTGTGAAGGTAATTGATTCAATACACCCCCCCCTCCCCCGTGGGGATTCCGGGGGGAGGGTCTTTTGTATAAATAGTTCCCCCACCTTCTGGACGTTCTGTGCTTGCAACGTCCTCTAATCTGTCACTCTCTTGGACTCTGCCTTTCCTTACTGTCTCTGCCTTACCGGTCCATTCTCCTGCCTTTTTTTTCAAGAAACAATTTTTTTAAAAATTCCTCCAGCCGAAGCCGGACTTGCTGGGCCTAACTATTTCTTAGCTAGGCGTATAACGGCAGCATGGCACATTTGCACTCGTAATCGACAGGAAACTGTCTTAGCTATCGAAGAAGAAGAAGAAGAAGAAGAAGAAGATTCAATGTTGTTTGGTATGAGAAGGTGAGGTGAAAAGGCCAAATTTTGTTGTGCATTTATCGCCTATTGCGTGCGAATTATTCTATAAAATATTAAGCGGTTCGGATGATGTTGTAGCATAGCTGGGCCTCTATCATTTACATTTAATGCGAAATGTTTGTAGTAGGTTCAAAGACTTGAAAGAGAAGAGAAAATAAAATGTATTGCTTAGGGAAGGTAGGGGCGTTTTGCCTCACCTTACCATAATATGCACACAGAGGCAAGCACGTGTGAACGCAATCATAGACCTTCACACAGACACATATATAGCATACAGACACAGAGACAAACAGACAGACAGACAGATAAGATTATGAGCTGATACCCTCAAATGGGGGTCATTGGTACCAGTAGAGCTAACCAGTTCAAACATGGATTTTTTATATCTTCAATACCCCTAGACTTTGAAAATCTATGATAACATTTGGTGACGCACAGCTTATGCTGTGTTAACACGTGATATTTAATGTTATCCATATTTCGTTAAAATACGAGCGTAGGGAATGTAGACTGTCATTTTTGATGAAATCACTGAGCCAAACTAAGGAAAACTTCTCAGACATTGTATCAGTGGATTTGCTCCCAGACAAAAAACCCTCAAAAGTGCAATTTGATGTTTATTATTAATATATTAAGTATTGTGCTGACTACTGTATTCCTTTTTTTATTCACAAACATCTCGGTGGGAGATCTTTTTGTTCATTTGCAAACACATCAACATTTACCCTGAAGTATGTCATTAGACAACCACTGTGATACAAGGAAAGATAAAACAAATACTATTATATTAACACTTTGTTCTTCATACATGTATACATATTCAACATTTTTATCATATCGTATCGTCATCATCTGTCACGTACACGCCACACCTGCTTATTCCAATTTAGACTCTGAATGTTACTTGTTCAAATGCACACATGAGTTTGACAATGGTCAAGAACATTTTAAGCCCCACCCCCACTCCCACTCCATCCACACCCCCAGCACAAACAGTTTAGTCCTCTTCTTCATGTTCATCGTCATCATCCTCATTGAGAAAGTTTGGCACAGCAGTGTCATCGCTAGGTGGCTGATTGTCACAGTCTTTCACTTTGCACATGTCTGTGCATTTGAGCCCATTCTGGAGGCAGACACAGTCTTTGATGTCACACGTTTTGGGACATGTGCACGCCAGCAGCTCCAGAATGGCGTCAGGTGCTGGCTGGACGCTCATCCAGTCTACCGCTAGAATATCCTCGCCATCCTGGTTTTCAATTTTCCACCCACTCTGGGCTGGGTCAGGAGACTGTGGATCGCCTGTAAGGCAGCGTCGCCATAATCCAGCTTGGTAGTTGGCTCTCTGGGCGTGTTTCAGCAGGCAGTCCTGGCAGGGAGGCAGCTGGTGAGATTCAATATCTCCGTTCTTCGCACAGAACAACTGGTATCTGAGCTCGTTGACTCCAGATGTTGGCTGCTTTGGTGCGTACAGCTGGCAAGTGAGCTTTTCCAATTTCTCGAATAGTTCGTGGGACAGTTCCCAGTCTTTGCCAAGGTCACGGAAAGCCTGCTGCACCTCTTCGTTGGACTTCAACATATTCAGTGCTGGCAGTTTTCCCTTTCCTGCGAAAGAACTGACAGAGTCACAGCCAGTTTTTGCATGCATCCATGGAAGAGCAGCACAAACAGAAGGTCCCAGAGAGGATGCAACTTTGCCAATGTCTATCAGCTGTGTGCGGGTGCCTGTTCCACTCTTCTGGTACATCAGTGCTTTGATAGCACTGCAAAAGGCTAGATTCAATACAAAGACATCTGTGTCATTTGAGCTGATCATCACAGCTTCAAATCCACCTTCAGCAGCATGAGCAGCATGTAGAAGGAGACGGCTATCAGCTTCTTCCTGGACGCATTCCAGCTCAGGCACTTCACGACATCTGACAGCTGAGAATCGGTAGCACTTCTCTTCACAGGTGACAAAGAGGACTTTGCGAAGGCTGCCAAGCTTCTCCAGATACTTCTCGCTTCTCCAATCCTAGACCAAAAACTTAATCAGGCTCACCTTGTTTCCCTCTTGCGCCAGGAATGTACGCCATTGCTTGATCTTCTGACCAGGTGCAATGTTCTGTACCTGTAGTCCTGCAATCCCACCCCTGTTGGCCCTTTCATTGTACTTGATAGACAGCTTCTGGTATGTGTCAAAGACAATGTCCATTCTGGTGCTCATTGACGCTTCACTGATGGCCATCGATAAGATACGATCAGCAACTTCATCAAACGTTGGCTGCTGGCCATCAAACTTGGCTCGCTGGACAAGGGCCATTCCATCGATTATGGTGGCAGAGTGGATAGGGAGTGAGTAATCCAGTGGAGCGTTCTTCTTGATGCTTTTGGCCAAGGCAGCTTTGTTGGTTTTTCGAAGGCTTCCATCAGGTGCAGCCAGTGACCAGGGGAGTGGTCCAAGAGGAAAGCACAGCACGTCTTTCATGTTGGGATCTCTTTTCTGTCCCATGACGATCATTCTCCCAAACAACCATCTGTCAGCTTTCAAGATAACTGATCTGCCATCAGCACATTTTGTCTGCCTCTTTTTTTGCAGCTGATCCAAATGTCTATAGAGAACTCTTCTTCATGGGATCGTGGAACTTCTTTACTGGTGGATCTGTCTCAAGTCTTTCTGCCTTGAATGTGGCGTAAGCAGTTTCTCCTTTTGTGCGCACATTCTTGAGATCCTCGGCAACCTCCTTCGGTGCAGCAGTCCCTGTTGAAACACTGATCAAGTCAAGGTTGCTCTCAAAGGGATTGATCCAACTGTAAAGTGTTTCTTCCACTGCAGTGACTGCCTCTTCGTCCTGTTCTCGCCTCGATTTCTGGAGATCAGGATGATCAATGCCACGTTTGTTGTGCTGAACCATGTTCCTGAGTTTGGCCAGAAAGCCACTCCTGTGCTCAGCTGTGAGGTAATATCTGCTGACAGCTCCAGGCTTCAAACTGAACCTTGTGGTACCACCTACTGTCTGGGTGTCCCTGTTCATGGTTACTACAGTTGTTTGGTCAACAGGTATGCGGCCAAATGGATTGGATTCTCTGAGTTGAACACTGAAGTTGCCTTCTTTGAAAGCCTCGTAGATCTCTGGATGAGTGGCAGGAACATTGGTCATTTGAGCATAGTATGCAGGGAGGTATCTTGCGTAATTCAGTCTGTCATACGCAAAGCACCAAGGGATCATCAGTCGGATGGCGTGAAGATGCAGATCAAGGTCTCCCCCGCGAGAGGCTTGAAGCAGGCCCAACAAGATGTCCTGGATGATGTCAACATACATCATCCAGAAGGCGGAGAGCTCTCCGTTGTCTTGACGCAAGTAGTTCAGAAAGTCATTCCACAAGTGAAACACATTTGTCAGCACGGGCTGTTCCAGCAGTGATACAAACGCATTTTGTCCAACATCATCATGGAAGCGGTCAACAAGGTCTTCTAGTTCATTAACAGCTTCCAGCATTTCAGGGTGGTTGTCTTTTACCCACGGGAGGAAGCACTGCCAACTCATGCAAAGAAGGGCTTCCAGGACACATCTGTGCACCCTGACACTTCTTTTGTATGATTTGCCTTCAAATACACCAGTCACAGACCCTTGTGCCAGGATTCCTGATTCAATGCAGAGATCACCAAGACCTGCATCTTGAAAGCGTTTCCCCACAATAGCACGCACATTCATGACAGTGTGGACAGTTGCACGGGACATTATCAAAACGTAACAAAGTGAGATAATCGCCATCTAATGTGATTCAGCAAGAAGGAGCTTATTTCACATTAGCCTTTGATATTTTTCTAACAGAAAGACTTATTGTGGCATGGTTTAAGCAAAGTTTGGTTGATTTTAGTAACATTATCACATTTCAATTGATGATCAAACTGCACTTCCCTCAAAATGTACAACCGGCGTTGGCGCATTAGAAAGTAATGTGATAACACACAGAAAGCTGTGTACCCTGAAGTATTATCATACTTTTTTAAAATCTAGGAGCAATGGGCTTATGAAAAATATACATTAGAGCTGGTTAGCTCAGGTGGTACCGATGGACCCCCCTGGCTCAAAGCCGGACAAACAGACACAGACAGACAGACAGACACGTACACAGTGAATAGATTCTGAATGAAAGATGTGGGAATAGTGCCAATAGATAGCACAACGGCGGGTGGGGTGGGGGACACTAGCACACACACGCACACGCACACGCACACACACACACACACCTCTGCCTCATTCGACAATATAATTATATAATCGTGCAACTCTGGCACAGAAACTGTGATACATATTAAGAAGATAGGACAGACAAATAATCTCAACCATCATCATTTGCAGATTGGATGTGAAGAGGGAATGTTATTTTTTAAATTATTTTTTGTATGTTGAATGGTGTGAATGAAACAACACACACTTTTTACACTTGATTAAGCTTACTTAATTCACCTTTATACTGAATATTCTCTACCCCTGTCTCGTGCACTGAAGCACGTGGGCCACCTACATCGGACCAGCGCCCTTGCCTGTCAAGTAGTAGTATATTGGCCAATGCAAAGACCACCTTTTGCAAGAGTGAATGTCCTTGGTGGGTGGGAGGGGGAAGATGCTTGAGTACTGACCAAACAAGAGAATAACTCTCGCCAATAACCCTATTTGAGACCCATTAATGGCTGCCTTTTGCAAGAGTGAATGCCCTTTTGGATACTGACCAACAAGGGCTTAGCTCTTGCCGTCAAGGGAGTTAATAACCCTAGTTGCAGTGGCCAATAGCCACAGACAGTTCTCTGCCCCTGACTCGTCACTATGTGGCCACGGTCGTCTCAGTCCTAAAATTATCGCCCTTTCGTGTCTCGTCAAGAAGTAGAACGCGAGATTTAAGCTTTACGTCCTCCCCGATCATTTAAGATATATTTGGGACATTTCTATAAGAAGTAGAATAGACTAAAGCTTTATTTGTATGGGTGTCGTCCCTGTTTCATGTTGCAGCCATCATGTGCCAGCCTCCCTCAGCCTCCAAGGGTGCCTACGCGTGTCTTTCGGGGTTCCAGCATCCGGCTGAATGCCTCCTGACGTGCTGGGAAGGGTTCCAGGTTCAACCCCCGGGCCACATTCAATGTCTGGAAACCGCCACATGGTCTACGCCCGGCTACTGTCAAGGTATTGTGTTTAAACTTTGAAAAGAAATGCGTTTGGTTAGTGGTGTTTGATACTCTATAGTCACAGAGGCGTCTCTGTGAAATTCGGGTTGCTTCCACGTGGAGAGCGCGTCGCAGCCAGAGGTGCGCCACCCCCTTTTTATGTATTACTGTCAAACTATTATTTTCAGTTATCGTTTAAAAGAAAATCAACTCGTCTTATGAATCGTCTCCTTTTTTTAAAATATTAATCTTAATCTAATACATATCTTCATATATGCCTGTGATAAGGTCGGAGGACGTAAAACAAATGTCAGTCAGTCCTCTTCTTCCACCTGTTGTGCACAGTTTCTACTTCTCTTCTTCTTCTTTTTCTTTTTCTTCTGCTTCTTCTTTTCCGTTGTATGTATTTTTGAAATACAAAAGGGTTTGTTTACCCAGATCATGATTGAGGAAGGAAGGAAAGGAAGATGAAGAAATAGCGTAAAAAAGGGACAACAGATTGAAGAAAAAACCCTGAAGAAGAGCAAAGAGCTATCCTATGTGTTAATATTGTATTCCAAATGGTTGTCGTGAATGCTGTCAATGATGAAGATGATGATAAGGATGATTGTGGTAATGTAGCTTTTGTTTTTGTTTTTACATTTTCTTTGTCGTTGATGATGATAATGACGATAACGATGCTTGGCGATAATGGTGATTATTATCATGGAGATGTTATTGTTGTTGTTGATGATGACAATGATGACAATGTTGATAATGTTGATGATGATTATGATGGCGATGTTGGTGATGGGGGGTGATGATGATGATGATGATGATGATGATGACGACGACAACAATGATGATTTTGCAGATACTCAGCCTCCCCAATTCACCTCTGGCTGCCCTGGCGACATTGCGCTGTACGCGTCACCCTTGGGTTCTGAAACCACAGTGACGTGGACACAGCCTGACGTCACTGACAATTCCCTTGACGTCATAGACCTTCAGAGTGACGTCACATCCGGTGCGTCATTTCCTCCCAAAACGACTGTGGTGATGTACACTGCAACTGACGACTCCGGAAATGCGGCTTCCTGTACCTTCTCTGTCACTGTAACAGGTGTGCAGATTGCAAACGCACACACACACACACACGCGCACGAACACGCATACACGCACGCACGCACACACACGCACACATACACACACACGTACACACGCACGCATGCACACACGCACACACACACACACACGCACGCACACGCACACGCACACGCACACGCACACGCACGCACACACACGCACGCACGCACACACGCACACGCACACACACACACACACACACACACACACACACACACACACACGCATTATTCCACTTCCAAGAGATATGTGTTGCCATTGTTGTAGCTGTTTAAACCCGCAACCGGAGTATAAAAGGCGAGTTGCGCCAGGCACGCTCTCCATTTGAACCACTGCAGGCCACAGAAGCGGGTTTCCCCCTCTTTCCCCCTATAGGCCTTTGCAACTATGGTTATTAAGGCCCTTGACAGTGAGAGTAATTGCTCTTGCTGGTCAGTACTGACAAGGGCATTCACTCTTGCGAAAGGCAGCCATTTAGTGGCATCAAATAGGGGTTATTGGCAAGAGTTATCCCCCTGTCTGGTCAGTACTGAACCATCTTCCCCCACCCTCCAAGGGCATTCACTCTTGCAAAAGGTGTTCGTTGTAGACCCCAATAGTGCGAGGGAGAAGGCTTCGCGCGCCGCGTCAGATGTGTCGGAGTATCGTCACCCGATCCTAGGGATCGGTTGATAGACCTTTAAGAACAGAGAACTATCAATCAGTTCGCTGTGGGTAGAACCAAGGATAAGGCCTTGTGGGCATTAGATCCTCAATCCGCAAGTTCCGTACGGAGACCTCATACACTTATATAAGAAATACGCGGTTGGATAGTAGTATCCTTGGTAGAACTAAGTAAGCTACTTCGAATCATGTTGTCACCATTTCTACTGCTTCTCCTTTCCCCCCTGCTTCTCATCATTTTTTCCCTTCCTTCTTTTCTCTTCCTCTTTTACATCTCTATCATCCACCTCCTCTTTCTCTTCTTCATCACCACCTTCTATTCTGCTTCTTGTCCTCCTCTTTTTCTGCTACAACTACAGTGCTACTGTTTATGCAAGAACGGTGCCGAGAGGACACTACTCTGTGACCACTCCCGATGTGTTTGTGTAGTTTAATCAAAACAATTTTGTGGAAAAGTTTCTGAAGTGTTTTGCACATTGTATAACATAAAGCAAGAAAAAACACACACAAAAAAACCATTTCTATAAAAATCGTTGTGTATCTATACATATTTTTCTTCAAGCGCAGCAACAACGGGACTGAGAGAGCAAACATTTTAATAACCAAAGAAAACTTTTTTTAATAACCAAAGAAAATGTTGTTTAAAGGAAGTTCCTACTAGTTTTTTTCTTCCCCAATTATGCCTTTTCTTCCTGCACTGAACTAAGCGAATCAGTGCCATAGACGGCCCTGAAAATAGGTGTGTTCCTTTTCAAGATTACAAAGTTCTCCATCTGTTTTTCGCTCCATTATTATGTTGCTGTTTTTTAACATTTAGTTCTGCGCTGCCCGGACCCCACCATCCAGTTTGAATACGACGATGAAATGTCAGTAGCCAACGTTTACCTTTGCGATAACGGCTACGTTCACGGGGCCGCGTGCACGGTGAACTGCACCCGAGGTTATGCCCTGGTCGGAGAGAGCGCCTTGGAGTGCGGGCGGGACGACAGCACGCACCCTCCCACCATGCTGTGGAGCTGGAGCGGAGGGGACGCGATGAAACCCGTGTGTCGAGGTAACTAAAGAAAATAAAAATGGTTTGTCTTTGATTGTTGTAGTCTGGTTTAAAGATACAACACTCACCCACCACGGTTAAGTCCCTTGTTGTTGTTTTTCTCTTGGTATAGCTGTGACCCATATGCAAACGGCCCCAACTTTAAATTGAGGCTGCTCTTTAAAATGATGTTTCGTTTTCTATTTGGGGGTATTTGTATGGGAGTAAAACCTGGTCAAAACAAGATTCCTTGCCAGCTTCAAAGACCCACTAAATCACTATCATCTACTATCTTTCTGCCTTACCGAGAAATACTTTCAAAAATATTTCCTCCATCAGAAGACGGACTTGCCGGGCCTAACTATATCTTAGTTAGGCGCATAACGGCAACATGACGCATCTGCGCTCATGATTGACAGGAAAGTGTCTGAGCGATCGAAGAAGAAGAAGTTCAAGTCTTGCTAATTAAAACCTGTTTCTTGGGTAATTCTGTAATCGTATTTTGGAGAAAAGAAACAATTTACATTTTTGAAGCTTTAGTTTACATTCAAAGACATGTTCTGTTAATTAATATAATGTTTGTTCCCCAGAGGACCGCTGTCCGACTCCTCCTGCCCCGCCTAACGGCGCGGTCAGCTGTCACCTGGGCACCTACGGCAAGGACTGTGTGGTGTCCTGTCATTCCTCCAGAGACTTGCCACTCTACATCAGCCCCTACCTTTTCTGCATCAACGTCGTGAGTAGGCCTACCGTTCTTCTTCTTCTTCTTCACCTCCTCCTCCTTGTTGTTGTTGTTGTTCTTCTTCTTCTTATCCACCTCCTCCTCCTCCTCCTCCTCCCCTTCTTCTTCTTTTTTGTTCTTTTCTTCTCCCCCTCCTCACCCCTCCTCCTCCTCCTTCCCTTCTTCTTCTTTTTCTTCTTCTTCTTCTTCTTCTTCTTCTTCTTCTTCTTCTTCTTCTTCTTCTTCTTCTCAGTTCTTCTTCTTCCTTTTCTTCTTCTTCTTCTTCTTCTTCTTCTTCTTCTTCTTCTTCTTCTTCTTCTTCTTCTTCTTCTTCTTCTCAGTTCTTCTAAAGATTTCTTCTTCTTCTTCTTCTTCTTTGTCTTTGTTTCCCTCCTCCTCCTCCTCCTCCTCCTCCTCCTCCTCCTCCTCCTCCTCCTCCTCCTCCTCCTCCTCCTCCTCCTTCTTCTTCTTCTTCTTCTTCTTTTTCTTCTTCTCTTCTTCTTCTCCTCCTCCTACTCCTCCTCTTTCTTCTTCTTCTTGTTCTTGTTTTCCTCACCCCCTCCTCTTCCTCCATCTCCTTCGTCTTCTTCTTCTTCTTCTTCTTCTTCTCCCCCTCCTCCTCATTCTTCTTGTTCTTGTTCTTCTTGTTTTTCTTCTTCTTCTTCTTCTCTCCTCCTCCCTCCTCCTCCTCCTCCTCCTTCTTCTTCTTCTTCTTCTTCTTCTTCTTCTTCTTCTTCTTCTTCTTCTTCTTTCTCTTCTTCTTCTTCTTCTTCTTCTTCTTCTTCTTCTTCTTCTTCTTCTTCTTCTTCTTCTTCTTCTTCTTCTTCTTCTTCTTCTTCTTCTTCTTCTTCTTCTTCGTTCAACTGGCTGCACATAAAAAACCGAGACTGAGTGCTGACGCAAAACTGGCTGACCAGCCTACCATTCTTAGTACGCCCTATGCATGCCAGTCAGTCGTTTCCGAGTATGACTGAGTTCTACTGCTACTGCTGCTGCTCGTGTGCTGCTGCTATGACTACTACTGCTGATACTACTACAACTACTACTGCTGCTGCTGTTAGTCCTCCTGCTCCTCCTGTTATGCTACTTCTACTTCTGCCACCCCCCCCCCCCCCCCCCCCCCCCCCCCCCCCCCCCCCCCCGCCGTCATTTTCCTACAACGTTTGCTATCCTCCAGTTCCTCCGCTTGTTTTTACATTACGATCATGTTTTATTTGTTGTTGTTGAAGGTTGGAATCTGGTGGCCAAACGCCAACGCAGTGGAACGTGGGTGTGTGAGTGAGTATAGCCACTTCATTCTAATTTATTTTAAATAAGAATTGTTTGGAAATAATTAAGGGGAGTAATTTCATGGTGCGTGGGAGTGATCTGGCCTAATTCAATCGGTCAAACAGGGGAATCTACTCTGCCATCAGGTAGATCCCCAGCTCTCGCCTCGTGTGTTTGAGTAGACCTACATCACTTACAACACCGTGCGTCATTCTAAAATTGATGTCATTTATAATTTTACGTCACATTTTGCAAGTTCTATCATTTTGTGGATACTGGCCGCCCCTCATTTTTCTAAAAACAAATGTTTGCAAGTCGCTGACTCGCATCCTGCGGTTTCAAGTTTCGATGCCATGCTGCCATGGTTGCTATGGTTTTGACCGAGGAAGTCGAGGTAATCAACTCTAATTGTTACGAAGTGCTCTCCCCTATTTTTTTCTCTCTCCGAAAATCGTCTATTAACAAGGCTGTTTGTTTTTTTCTTCGACATCATTCTGCTAGTTCTTTAAAGGCAAAACAACCGATCCCAGGGATCGGGCATAGACTGCTAAGCTAGTCGCTGGGAAGTTATGCCTCGCAGTGACTCAGGCAACAGGGAAAAAAAGAACGGTTGAACCGTCTCTGTCACGAGCAGCGATTAAAATGATGGTGCGCAAAGATAAAGTTTTACGTCCTCTCGACAGAAGCCATACAGGACAAACCATATATATATGGCCATATGTGGCGCGCGTCTCGCGTGAAAGCTTTATATATGCCGGCTGTGCGTTTAAAGATTGCGCTTCTCTTTAATTGTTGTTTAGGTGTTTTTTTGCACTTCGACTTGGTACGAAAAGTTCATTTTTTGGTGATACAAGTATACTTAGATTTGTTTTCCTTTAAAAAAAAAAGTGTTTGAAAAGTGGGGTTTTTCTTGATCGATTTTGTGTGTGTTTGTGAGTAGGTGTGTTAATCTGTCATCTGATTGTGTCACTATGATTATGTGTCTTTCTCTCCTCTGTAGCTCTCTCTCTCTCTTTATGACTGCCCATCTGCTTTTACCCTTTTATTTCTTACACATATTTACACACACAGGCACACAGACATCTACACACACAAGCTTTCTTTCCCCAGACCACAAAATAATGTTTATAAATCTAGTTTTGTTTACTCAGGGGGCACATCATGGAATAATCTGTCTCATTCTCTAAAATCGTGTCCTTCAAAACAAACGTTTAAAAAAGCACTTAAAAAGAATATGCTTGATGCTTTGTAAAAATACCTAATGTGAATATGAGAATGAGTGCCTAAGGCTCTATTGTTGTTGTTGTAAATTGCTTTTGTGTTTATGCCGCCTTGCTCTAGTAGAGGAGGAGACTTTACAGGTGCGTGCAAATTCATGTTTTGTTTTCGTTTTCTTTTATTTTTTATAATTTCCTTCCTTTTGCACTTTAAATGTAAGCGGTGTTCGTTTTCTGTTTTTGTTTCCCTCTGAGTTGTGCTTTTGTTCGGATATTTGTCTTCTTTCTCATGTCCGAGTAAACTATGACTCTCTCTCTCTCTCTCTCTCTCTCTCTCTCTCTCTCTCTCTCTCTCTCTCTCTCTCTCTCTCTCTCTCTGTTCTTATCTCTCGATTCTGGTGTCTCTGTTGTTTCTCTGTCTCTTTGTCTCAGTCATTAATATTTTCCCCAACTCCATCTTCCGCTTTCCTTTTATTCTACCACTATGATTACATTTGTACATATGTATATTATAATCTTTGTATTGTGTTTGTATGAAGTGTATGTATTTTCCCCATGATTTTTGATTGTGGTTGATTTTTCTCCAGTATATGCTATATGTGTTTGCGTTAATTATTTTTCTTATTTATTTATGACGACAGGATGTAAAAAGCTTTATCAAGCTTACTCTTTTATCGTCAATAAAGATCATTTTGACTTGACATGACTTGACTTGACACACACACACAAATATGTTTTATTTTGTAAACTAGCAAATTATTTACAAATGACGCCCTTGTAAGTGAGCTTGCAAAATATATACACAGTTTGCCTCAATCAATAGCCTCAATTGCCTCAAGCAGTAGCGCAACCAGTACAAAGAAAGAAAAAACGTATTTAACAAAAATGTTACGTTATTGACTTTATAAACTGTTATTATTACCGTTATTGTTATGATTTGTATTAGTGTCATATAAAACATTGTATTGGTTTTAAAGGGCAATAAACATTGATTCTGATTCTGATTCTGATTCTGATTCACACACACACACACACACACGCACACACAGACAGACACACAGACACACACACACACACACACACACACACACACACACACACACACACACACACACACACACACACACACACACACACACACACACACACACACACACACACACACACACACACACACACACACACACACACACACACACACACACACACACACATAGACGCCCATTGCAAGAGGCAACCACACACATGCATATGTATATGCACACAATGTAATATCAAACAACATTTATACCTTTTATGTCCATTCTTAACAGTCAGAAGACTGCCCCACCAGCAAGTCACCAGGACCAGCATTTTCTACTTCTCACAAGGTTGCGAGTCAGCGGAAGCGGAAGAGGAATTACGTCAAGCGTTTGTCACGCGCATCAGCGAGTCTATTTTTAGCGACGCGTGCATTCACGTGCCCTCGTGCACCGCAGAAAATGTGAAGGTAAAGTGTTGCGCAGGTAAAGCGTTTTTTGTTTGTTTGTTGTTGGTGGGGGTTTTTCAAAATTTTTTGGACGATAACCACTTTCAATGCTGAGAAGATTTAAAGTTTGTTTTTTACCCAATTAACAAAACATTGCTATTTACGCTTAACATTCACCAAACATCAGCCTGTGGAAACTTTGTATAAGTTTGCTAACATCAAACAGAAAATACGGTCACATTCGTGTATTATTTTCTATTGAAATGTTCGTATCACGATCCCACAAAAGACTTGACCACAAAATGACAAATAAGAACAAAAACCCAGACGAATAAGAAGAATAATAAAAAAAACAAGCGCGGATTCGCAATCGTTTGTGGCAGCGGTCTATTTTTACCACTCCAATCATTACATACACTGAGTCGCCTCCCCTGGCTTTTCAATAATTTTAATCTGTAAACCAGAATGTTATCTCTGCACCTTTTCGTAACTTTTTATATCTTTTGGAAAACATTTAAAACTATTTATCCTACTTATACTCATCGAAAGAAGCACCGCATACTCGACGTGTCTGTTGCAGGGTCTGTATTACGTATGTTTATTATTTTGTACGCTTTAAAATGAAGATTCATGTGCTCTGTTCAGTATACAATTCTTTCATTACCTAAGGACTGTAGATATGACAACTGAAATGTTACTTTATGCCCAAGTATTTATTTCTTTTTTACAATATGTGCGACAATTTTGTCAATATGTGCGACAATTTTGGACCTAACAAGTGAGTTATAGGTTTGTGGCTTGAGCCACAAACAAAAAGGATATAACAGGCCTAACACCATAATGCTAACTCTGCAACAGATCACCTGCGGTCCTCTCAGGTTCTCCTCCACGCGCGGGAAACGAAACGCAAGGCCTGATAATAACAAACGGAACATGAGCCTGGAAGAGAAAGCCCTAGTGCAGAGGCTTCTCCGGCGAGGGACCTCCCGGCGCCACCGCCGCTCCACGCACTATCACCTGGTGATCTTTGAAGTCCACGTGCCTTACGTCGAGGACAGCTTGTCCCCTGAAGATGCTTATCTGGTAGGTCTTGGTTACTGTGTCTTTCCTGGAAGACCTCGACTCGCAAACTGGGGGAGCATTTATTTGCGCTTGCTTAAAGACCCACCACGTCACGTGTCAAAATCATGGTTTTCACGTGTTTTCCCTCTTATAGCTGGTAAGAAATCTTTTATAAGAAATCTTCCAAGCATAAGAGGGAATGTGACACATGACGTGGGGGGTCTTTACGCGTTGCAGCCTAAGGGATTGTAGGCCTTTGGGGACCTTCCCCAACGCCAGCTGTCCTCAAATCCTTTTTGGCCGAGAGAGTGGGGATGCACCCTGGGCACGGCATGTCACTATATAAACAAATTTCCCCCCAGCCCGCTGGAAAAGTAGCTGCCCCTTCTGCTATCTGGCAGTCATTGTCGGAAACGACAGACAGTTACACGTATACGTGATTACTGTAGTTTTTGTTTAAATCTGATTAGCAGTGTGCATGTGAGAAAGCAACCACATGCAACACAGCAGCTGCACTATTGTTCTTCTTCGTTTGAGGCCATATGGCCGTAATGGCTGCGATACGTATGTGTCCGGTTTGTAGTTTTTTTTTACTGGTCTCTCCGCTGCATTCAGCCGACGCATTCCAATTTCGGAGGAGCTCTTCTTCTTCTTCTTCTTCTGCGTTCCCAGGCCATATGACCATAATGGGTAAGGTACATATGTGTCCGGTTTTCAGTTTTCATTGGTCTCCCCGCTTCGTACAGCCGACACATTCCGATTTCGGAGGACGGAGGAGCTCAAAGGAGAACATTATTTGGAACATTCGTTGGGACAAAAGGCAGGAGAATGCACCAATTATGAACCCCCCCCCCACACCAAACTAGATGGTAGTAAGAAAAGGGAAAGGCAGAGTCAAAAGAGTGATAGATTAGAGGAAGCTGCTAGCACAGAACTTCCAGAAGGTTGGGGAACTATTTGTACTGAAGGATCACCCAGTATCGCCACGGAGGAAAGCGGCTGCAATGACAACAAACAAACAAACAAACAAACAGCAAGAACAGCAGCAACAAACAACGAAAACAACAAACAATCAACTACAGCAGCAACGATAACGTTGCCTGCCTGTCGTTTCCGACAATGACTGTCAGATAGCAGAGAGGGCAGATACTATTCCGGCGGGGCTGGGCGAGAATTAGTTGATAGCGGAGATGCCTTGCCCAGGGTACATCCCCACTCTCTCGGCCAAAGGGATTTGAGGACGAGAGTTGGCGTTGGGGAAGGTCCCACCCAAAGGCCAACCAATCCCTTTGGCTGCAGCACCAGAGCCGATGCTAGCAACAAAACAAATAACAAACAACATTCCCCAAGGGTCAAGAACAACATGTTGACAAATCTTTGCGGATGGTGGAAATATTACCATAGGTGTTTTGTTGTTGCGAGAATCCTGCAACAATATGTTATTTTAAAAAGAAAGAGCTTCTTATGTTAGACACCGGCAAGAGCTTTGATACTCCAAAAGTTGTTGCGCAACTTGCGTTACTATATATGGATGACAAATGTGTCTATTTCAGTTTATGTATTTATTTATTTATTTGTTTATTTATTTATCTATTTATTTTGGGGCAGTGGGTGGATGCCTCGTGCCTCCATATGGGGAGCTGGACGACCCCGCCCCTTCCACGAGTCTCCCCCCGTGGGGATACCGGGGGGGGGGGGGGCTCTTTCGTAAAAATAGTTCCTCCACCTTCTTGAAGTTCTGTGCTTGTAACTTCCTCTAATCTGTCACTCTCTTTGACTTTGCCTTTTTCCCCTTTGCTTTCTATCATCTACTATCTTTCTGACTTATTGGCCCATTCTCATGACTTTTTTTTTCTAAGAAAATCTTCTAAATAACTTTTTGTCCTTTGAGCTGCTCCGAAATCGGAATGTGTCGGCTGTACGCAGCGGGGAGACCAGTGAAAGCTGAACACTGGACACGTACGTACCTTACACAGTATGGGAATGCAGAAGAAGAAGAAGAAAAAGAAAAAGAAAAAGAAGAACACGAAAAAGAAGAAGAAGAAGATTGATTGATTGATTGATTGATTGATTTTATTCTTTTTGTCAAACACTCAGAGCTACATGAGAACGCAAAAGCTGTTACGTCAGAGGCTGCTGAAGGAGGTCCGAAGAGGGAGGATGGATGTAGGGGGGCTGGTGGCGGAGGGGAGTGGGGTGGGTGCCACCTCTGTGAGGGTGGACTGCCCCCTCGGCACCCTGCTTCGTCCTGATCACCACACTGTGGGCCGATTCTCCTGTGGTGAGCTCTCTGTCTGTCTATCTCTCTCTGTCTGTCTATCTCTCTGTTTGTCTATCTCTCTCTGTCTCTGTCTATCTATCTTTGTTTGTTTCTGTCTTCCTCTATCTCTGTCTCTGTCTTTCTGTCTCTGTCTCTCTCTCTCTGCTCACTTGTTCACTGTAAACATTTTTTTCATTTGTGTTTGATTTTTTTCGGTACTATCTTGAATGTATTCTATTGTTATAATTATTACGTTGTCAAAACACTTACAGTTCGACTCTTACGTGATTTTGTTTCATTGTCCTTTGGCCCTTTATGATTATACGAAGCAAAGGAGTATAAGTTTGTTTCGGTCTGTTTTTCATTCATTCTGACTGTTTGTCGGTCCTGGCTGTATCATGGGAAGGGCAACTGGACAGAATCGAAATTGTGTATGGTGGTGTATCGCTACATTGTATCTATTGGCCACTGCAAAGAACACCTTTTGCAAGAGAGAATGCCCTTGGTGGGTGGGGGAAGATGGTTGAGTACTGACCAAACAAGGGCATAACTCTCGCCAGTATCCTTATTTGAGGCCACTTATAATGGCTGCCTTTTGCAAGAGTGAATGCCCTTGGTGGGTGAAGGGGAGATGCTTGAGTACTGACCAAGCAAGGGAATAACTCTCGCCAATAACCCTATTTGAGGCTGCCTTTTGCTAGAGTGAATGCCCTTTTGGATACTGACCAACAAGGGATGAACTCTTGCCGTCAAGGGCGTTAATAACTCAAGTTGCAGTGGCCAATATGAATAGAAAGTCTCATAGAAAAATATAAATCTATAACCGTGATGACCCAGGACGTTGTGTTATGAATGCGTCTTGCAGTGGGGTGTTCTCCTGGTCGGTTCCTGGCCGTGAACAGCACGCAGTGTGAGCAGTGCCCCCGGGGTCAGTACAGTGAGGAGGACCAGGCCACCTCCTGCAGCCCCTGTCCCCAGGGAGGGTCCACGCCCTCCACAGGGGCGCAGCACCCAAACCAGTGCAGGCCCATTGTCTGAAAAGGTGGGGTGGGGTTGTGCAACGCATGGGAGAGGATGGGGTGGGAGTGGAGAAGATTGATGGCGTTGTGTGAAGGAACTGGGGGCCGTTTCACAAGGGCTAACGTAACGTAGCGTGAGCGCAAATCGGCACAAAACCCGGTACTAAGAAACACCTCTTTTGCCGACGTTTTGTGCTATCTCTTGGCCAACTATCACGTGACTTGCATGGGGTGAAAACATTTCTTTAACTCCATTAAAATTTGGTTGAAATAATACTTCTTTTTGGACCAATCAGACAAGAGCTTGTAATATTTTTTCAGCCAACATTTTCTAAAGTGTTTCTTAGACCCCTTTTGGCGTAACAGTTATGCGCGCGGCGACTATCGTCTAGAGAAACTCAACCCTGGATTGTATGTGTATGTCGCATTGTATTGTACGACATAATTCATCATCCAGTCACTTTGTTCGATACTGTTTGGTTTTTAAAGACCCAGTGACGCACCACGATTAAGTCCCTTGGTTTTTTTCTGGGTTGCTGTGACCCACATCCAAATTTCCCCAACTTGAAATTGAGGTTGCTCCGGTTTGAAATTGGGGCCATTTATATGGGAGTCAGACTCGGTCAAAACAAGCTTTCTTTCCAGTTATAAGAGGGAAAACACGTGAAGCCCGTGATTTTGACACATGGTCTGGTGTTTCTTTAATATTTACGTGTGTTTTTTGTGTGCTTATTTTTAATTTTTGTTTCATCTTTCTAGTGCAGAATGCGTTGTACGTTTCCATCATATTTTTGAGTTACGCCATGCTGCCTTTTTCTTTGAATTGAGTATATACCTATTATTTGTCGAGTGCGTTTTTATAAGCCTCGTCTTGCTGTGCTCAGTTATACTGCTGTTTTATTTGTAGCTGCAAAATGTTTGAGAAATAAAAAGGTTGTTTAAACCATATTGTACGACAACAAGGCAACGAAGATAGTCATGATAATAACGACCAATACAAAATACTGTGTAATAATAATAATAATAATAATAATAATAATGATGATGATGATGATGATGATAACAATAATAATAATAATAATAATAATAATAATAATAATAATAATAATAGTATGACAACAAGACAACGGAGATGGTCATGATAATATTTGCATTTTAAAAAATGGTAAAGCAAACCTGTCCACTTTTCCCAGTATAATTAACGGAACCTTCTGCTTAAAAGTATGTACCAATTTTAAGCCTTCTTGCATGTTCTATTTTTAGTTCTAAAGATGAAAAAGACGTTGATTCAAAGGAACATAATGGTTGTATCATTCAATTACGTAATTCCTAATAATTTAACAATTCTTTTTTTTCTGTGTATTTTTTTGTGATTGAATAATAATAATAACAATAATAATAGTAATAATAATAATAATAATAATAATAATTGGCACTTATATAGCGCACATATCTATCTTTACAAAGAAATGAAACTACAAACATTCCCATTCACACACACACACACACAAACACACACACACACACACACACACACACACACACACACACACACACACACACACACACACACACACACACACACACACACACACACAAAATCAACAACAAACAAACAAGTGCAACCACGAGCGGCTGCTAAGTCCCCTCGCAGCATCGCCCAGGTACTCCGAAATCGGAATGTGTCGGCTGTACACATACATAAAAACGCATCAAAACAGCACGTAACTACATAAAAACGCATCAAAACAGCACGTAACTGAATAGTTTTTTATATAAAAATTTATAGCCTTGGGTTTCGGACCCGTGATTTGAGCGCGCGCGGTCATGCGCACACGC
This sequence comes from Phymorhynchus buccinoides, assembly GCA_017654935.2. Classification (NCBI taxonomy): domain Eukaryota; kingdom Metazoa; phylum Mollusca; class Gastropoda; order Neogastropoda; family Raphitomidae; genus Phymorhynchus; species Phymorhynchus buccinoides. The sequence goes on along the minus strand of CM065701.1, from coordinate 19,755,954 downwards.
GCGCACAGAAAAATTCATGACAACTGTGTTATAGACCAGTCGTCAAGAAATGTTGTGAAAAAAACTGCATTAAAATACATGCAAAACTTCGCGAGATATTAGCGATTATGTGTTTCGGGGGTTGAACCCCGTAACTGGCGCGACCTTGACCTTAATGTAAAACTAAATACATCAGTGGATAGCTTGCATCTTGGCAAACTAGTATGCCAAATTTGATGATGATAGACTGAATAGTTTTTGAGAAAAACGGACGAATAGCCGGACGGACGGACGGACACCCGGACGGACGGACGGACCAGACAAAAACAATAGCTCCCCGAACCTTCGGCTCTGGGACTAAAAACAACAACCCAACCCAACCGATTGTGTAAACAGAAGTTTGTTTGATTGTATGCTTAAATCCATTAATACAGGTTTGAAATGTTTATTTTGTAAAGCTTAATTAAAAGGTTTAAGGGACTTGCAAGAAACTAGAATGTGCCATACATTGTCTAACTCGTGTTTGAAATTCTGCCATAAGTAACAGCTGCCATATTAACCGCGTATTCATATTGTATGTTTGAGCCGTGCGGTCCCCCCGGGGGGATACCGGGGGGTCTATTGTATAAATAGTTCCTCCACCTTCTGGAAGTTCTGTGTTTGTAACTTCCTCTAATCTGTCACTGTCTTTGACTCTGCCTTTTCCCTCTGCTTACTGTCATCTATCTTTCTACCTTACCGGTCCATTCTCCTGCCTTTTTTCAAGAAGCACTTTCGGAAAGATTTCCTCCAGCCGAAGTCGGACTTGCTGGGCCGAACTATTTTTTAGTTAGGCGCATAACGGCAGCATGACGCATCTGCGCTCATAATTGACAGGAAACTGTCTGAGCGATCGAAGAAGAAGAAGAAGCCGTGTGGTGATGTTTTAGTGCTCAGTTGTGTATCACAATAACGTTTTTAAATGTAATTCATAAATAAATTATGTACGTGTTCTGATGTTTACTTGTTTAACTGATATGGAAAGGCAGTAGAAAACAATCTTTTTTTTCTCAACATACAGTGAGATGGTATTATTAATTTTAACTAGGTAGTTCCAAATTGCACCCGTTGTGTATTTGTTTGTGTGGTAGTTCCAAAATTATTGTTGATATTGAAGTAATCTTATGTGGCATAAATGATATTTAAGGCAAAGTCCGACGACGCAATCACTCGCTCTTTCGTAAGAGAGGGAGTTCAGAGGAGGTTTACAAAAAAGATTGTTGGTACAAATGATATGACCTATGAGGAAAGGCTTATTTATTTGCGGATACCTAGCCTAGAGTATAGAAGGCTCAGGGGTGATATGATAGAAGTTTATAAGATATGTTACCATTTATGCGATTATTCTACTAATAACAGCCTACTAACTCTTTGTGAGGGTGGTAGAACCCGTGGCCATAATTTCAAACTGTACAAAAAAGATACTAACACCAGACTAGCACAAAACGTTTTTACTAACAGAGTAATAAATGCATGGAATAACCTTCCCAATGAAGCAGTTAATGCAAAGTCATTAAATTCGTTCAAATATATCATAGACAAGTTTTTCCAAAACAAAATGTATTCAGTTAATATATAGATTTAAATGAATAAAACACAGATGCCTTAGTAGTCGTTTAGTCTGTATAATCAATAAACGTCTTTCATTTGTTTATAGACTGTAATACTCTCGTGTTCTTTTATCTACAAAATGTGTTTGAGAGAGAGAGAGAGAGAGAGAGAGAGAGAGAGAGAGAGAGAGAGAGAGAGAGAGAGAGAGAGAGAGAGAGAGAGAGAGAGAGAGCTTTAAGTAAACTTTTGATAGAAAGTCTAGCTGATTGTTGAAGAAACTTCTGTCTGAGGTCATTGTAGGCTGGACGGTCAAATAAAAAGTGTTCTTCATTCTCAGTCTTGCTTTTGCAGAATGGACAAGCTTTTTAAGTAGCATGTGATGATGTACTAAAACGATGGACATTGTTATTTAAAGGAAGAACTTTAAATCTCGGAAAGAATACAAATCCATTTCTAAAACATATTTTTATTTTTCAATACGTACAGTCCTGAATTATCGATATGATATGTATCTATCTCTATCCCTAATTGTTCTACTCCATTCCTGTATGTACATATCAATCAATCTCTGTTTGAAAATGCTTAAAAACATCTCAACATCACCCAAATTCTGCTGAAGCCAGACAATACTAAAACCACTACAACACAGCATTTATCTAATTTTGGTAACCCAACATAGTTTACCCAAAGAATCCATGTTTAACAACATCTGATAAGCCTTATGGGGTAGCATTTTGCTATCCATTTGCATTAGCTTAAACCAATATCTTACAGATGCAACATACGAATTTATATATAAAGGATATCTGGCAAGATCCCCATACACCATTTTGTTGGGAGTCCTGCCAGGAACGCCCCCAAAACGTTTACGTGCTATCATATGTATTCGTTCCAGATGCTCTGATCTATTCAAACCCCACATTTCTGACGAGTATAATAATATTAGCTGAATTTTGGTGTCAAAGATTTTGAAAAAAGTGGATACTGTTAGTTCTTTACACTTTTGAAAAAGTCTACAAAGTTGAAAAACTGCTTTCTTCCCTTTAGTTGCCATGTGCAATGTGACTTTTTAAAAAACCCACTGTTCATAGTAGTAACATTATGTCCTAAATAACAATAACTGTTTACCACTTCTAGCATAATTCCATTGAAAAAACATTTTCATTCTTACCTAAGAACCCCCCTTTCCTAAACACCATAACTTTGGTTTTGTCTATATTGACACTAAGCTTAATTTTATCACAACACAAATTTAAGATATTACGCTGATTCTGAAGGCCATTTGGAGTGGTAGAAATCAAAGCTACATCATCTGCGAAAAGTACAATAAACAATTCAATGATATCTGGGAATAGCTGAACTCCATGTTTTCCATCTCTATTGATATGTTGGGCTAACTGATTTATGAAAGTTGAAAATAAAGTGGGACTTAAGACACAACCTTGTCTAACTCCAACAGGAGTTTCAAACATATCCGTAAGGTCATTATTTGCCCTGACGCATGCTAACAAGGATGAGTACATAGCTCTAAGTGAAACAAGAAATGTACCTTTCACACCATTGCCTTTAATGCATTGTAAGAGTTTATCGTGTCGGACATAATCAAACGCTTTTTTAAAGTCTACAAAAGCTATATGTAATTTTCTTCTTTTCCTACTTAAGCACTTCTGAATTACTGCGTTCAAAGTAAAGATATGATCAACTGTTGAATGTTTTCTACGAAAACCTGCTGGGCATTCATAAATCAAATGATTATTTTCTAACCAATTATAATTAAAATCAAATTCACATACGATATGCAGCCTTCTTCTTCTTCTTCTTCTTCTGCGTTCCCAGACGATATGGCCATAATGGGTGAGGTACTATGTGTCCGGTTTTCAGTTTCCACCGGTCTCCCCGTTGCATTCAGCCGACACAATTCATTTTCGGAGGCAACATACGACACTAATCATGCTTGTCTTTCTTGTTCTTTTGCGTTTCAGTCGACGTGTGAGAGAGTAGATCCTATCATTTGTGTGCGACACATCGTGCATCCTGGACGGCATTACTGTTGCTGTCACCTGTACGTGTCTCCTGTTTGTTTAACCCTCTCCCGTCCACCACCACCACCTTGCTCGCGCGCTCTCAACACACACACACACACAGACACAGACACATAGACACAAACAGACAGACAGACAGACACACACACACACACACAGACGGACAGAGAGACAGACAGACAGACAGACAGACAGACAGAGCACAGACTCATAGTTTCATTATATTCTCTCTGGAGAGAGAGAGAGAGAGAGAGAGAGAGAGAGAGAGAGAGAGAGAGAGAGAGAGAGAGAGAGAGAGAGAGAGAGAGAGAGAGAGAATCATAGACACAAAAAACACGCATAGACAGGTAGACAGACAGACACACATACACACACACACGCTCACGCACGCGCACACATACATACACACACACACACACGCACGCACACACGCACGCACACACGCACGCACACACGCACGCACGCACAGACACACACACACAGACACACACACACACACACACACACACGCACATACACACGCACACGCACACGCACGCACGCACGCACACGCACGCACACACACACACACACACACACACACACACACACACACACACACACACACGCACACACACACACACACACTACATGTTATGAAGGAATATGAAAACACACGTGCACGCATACAAATATTACAAAGTGAAAAACAAAACGCCAAGGTAATCAAGATGATCAGATAAGATTTGTAACAGCAGCTTTAGTTTCCAGTCGATATTGTTTTTCTTATTAATGACGATAGTTATAACAAAACACAGTGCGCGCGCGCCCCGTGTGTATGTGTGTGTGCCCTTTAAAGCTATATAGTTTCAGGAACTGAACAGGCTCATGTTAAGAGAATCAATTGTATGACTTGTCCAGCAAACAAGAGTATACCTAGTTAGTTCCATGGTTGAGAGAGAGAATGCGAATGCGAATGATGCGAATGCGAATGATTTATTCAAATAGGCCAAGGCCCCTTATGAAGGGGTAGTGAACAAACAAAGATCAACAGCCATAATAAACTTAGTAATCCATCAAATAATAATAAAAATAATACAAATCATCATCAATAATCTAGTAATACATGATACTAATGTCGCTACATATAACAATTGCTTCAGTCAGATGGCAATTAACATCCAGTAAGAACATGGCAGAAGAAGGACTATGAAATAGCAATGTCTCTAAATTTGAAAGCTTTATACATAAAAAGAGCCAGATTCCGAATATCACTTTCTTTCTTTGAAGCTAACAACAATGTTAATTTAAACGCACATGGATTACGAATATATTTTTGTGGGATAAAAAGTTTTCGAATATCATTTAATGCAGGGCAACGCAGAGTAAAATGCGAGAGAGAGAGAGAGAGAGAGAGAGAGAGAGAGAGAGAGAGAGAGAGAGAGAGAGAGAGAGAGAGAGAGAGAGAGAGAGAGAGAGAGAGAGAGAGAGAGAGAGAGAGAATGAATGAATGAATTTTATTTATAGAGGGTAATAGAGTAAGCAATAACATGCTTTTTTACATCCAGCCCTCTGGACAAATACATGTAAAGTAGAAAATGGAAAACGAAAATAAACACATACAAAGTAATATAAAGCATGCAAAATACATCCCTATATTGTAACACATCAATAACAAAATCAAACCTATTATTATTAACTATATTCATTATTAACATTCAAAATATGTGAAGTAAGCGCATACACACGGGAAAATAAAACCCAATCCTACTTTTCACACTCATTTTTTAACATTAAAAATAGAGAAATGCACAAACATGAAAAAATACCTCAATCATACTTTATATATTCATCATTAAAATGTACTTATTTGAAAAGAAACCCATGCACATAATAAGTCAAACATAGTATTACTTTACCTACTCATCTTAGCATACACACTTTAAA
>CM065701.1:19727917-19737917 GCA_017654935.2 Phymorhynchus buccinoides | reverse complement strand
TTCTGTCTTTGTCTTTCTGTTTGTCACTCTGTCTCTGTCCAATTTTCTGTCTCTCTCTCTCTCTCTCTCTCTCTCTCTACTCACTCTCTCTCTCTCTCTCTCTCTCTAAATATGTCTCTTTGTCTGTCTGTCTGTCTCTCACTCACTCGTTATACCTCTCTCTGTTTGTCCGTTCACGAGTTGTTGTTTGTGTGTGTGTGTGTGTGTGTGTGTGTGTGTGTGTGTGTGTGTGTGTTCAAGTGGGGATTTGTATGATAACGGTATATATATATAATATATATATAGCATGAAAGAAAAATCTCAGAGAATAGCCAGCTCCGTACCCCTACTCTGAAGGAAGAGTGAAAAGTTAGTGCATTTGAAATGCAGAATAGTTTGCTTTGATAAAGCTTTTCTGTGTCCAATGTCTTTATTTGTGAACCTCAGAAACAAAACCAGTTAACGTTAACTTTTGCAGTAATGTTCCGTGTTCCAAAAAAAAAAAAAAAAAAAAAGGTGTGCTGATTTACTTTTTCTCCCAATGGGGGAGGGACAGTGCCTTATGCAAAGACAGCTGTTTCGACCTAAGAGAAGGTCTCATCAGTTTGCATGATCGGCCTGCAATTTGACTGTCCAGTGGATGCCAACCCGAGCAAAAAAGACATTCTACAAGAGAATGGTGTCCTCTTTGCATCAAATCGAAAATCCATTCTAAAAGCAAACCAGCACAAAGTTAAACCAGAAATAGTAAAAATCTTATGAAAATCTTATGTAAAATGAACAAAAGCAATAATGTTCTGAAATTTTAATTTTGCGTGAACCTAATAGACATGACTAGGGAGGTCTTCGTACTGAGATGGTATCCAAATTAAGGATAAAAATAGCATGAAAGAAAAATCTCAGTGAATAGCCAGCTCCGTACCCCTACTCTGAAGGACTGAAAAGTTAGTGCATTTGAAATGCAGAATAGTTTGCTTTGATAAAGTTTTTCTGTGTCCTTTGGGAGATGCACTTTACTCCTATTTTCCTCACTCCACCCAGGTGTAAATGGGTACCTGACGTCAGTTGGGAAAAAAAGTCCTTCGGATGAGACTTTTCAAAAACCGAGGTCCCGTGTGCGAACGCATGCACAAGATCTTGCGCACGCGTTGAAGCCCATCCCACTATTCAGTACGAGTAGGCCGTGTGTGCCGGTGGGATGGATGACACGAATTCACATAGAACGTATCCTGTGCGCTATTAATGGTCTAAATGAAGACCGGTGAGCGCGGGGTAGGATAAACATCCCCAACTGGAAGAAGAAGAAGAAGAAGAAGAAGAAGAAGAAGAAGAAGAAGAAGAAGAATTGTGGCGGTGGTCTTCCAGCGTTTAGATCCGTACAAGAGAATGCCGAGAAAAGTGAACATTACAGGCCTGATTTCGTTCTCCGTAAACATACAAACACAATCATTTCCCTTCCTGATTTCAGACTGACGTTGACCCAAGGCTACGCCTCGGGGAGCTATTTCAACGAGGGGGGCAGCATTGTACAGTATACGGCCAGGGATTCCGGGGGACTCACATCCAGCTGCGTGTTCAGCGTCACCGTCACAGGTCTGTAATAGTAACGGTGGCATTGTCTGCCTGTCTGTCTGTCTGTCTGTGCACCACCCATCGTCCGTCTCTCTCTCTCTCTCTCTCTCTCTCTCTCTCTCTCTCTCTCTCTCTCTCTCTCTCTCTCTCTCTCTCTCTCTCTCTCTCTCTCTCTCTCTCTCTCTCTTTTGGTTTAAAAAATAAAGTGGAAAAGGCACCATTACCTGCGGGTAGGCAGCAGATCTGGAAAGAAGAATCCAAGCTATGGAAATGAGATGCTATCGTAAGTTGTTTAACATCAGATACACAGAGCATAAATTATCACCAATGAACAAGTGCGCCGAACCATCAGACAGCACATTGGACCATATGAAGATCTGCTGACATCAGTACAGAAAAGAAAGCTACGCTGGTATGGCCATGTAACAAGATCCAACGGCCTTGCCAAAACGATACTCCAGGGAACTGTTGAGGGAGGGAGACGGAGGGGAAGACAAAAGAAACGATGGTCTGACAACATCACAGAATGGACAGCAAAATCATTCGCAGAAACCCAGACTCTGGCTCACGACCGACAGAGCTGGAGGAAGTTGGTGAAGATTTCACTGTGGCGCCCCGATGACTCCTCACGGAGTTAAGGGAAAGGGGAAAGGGAGAGGCTGGCTACATATTTTTGCGAAACTTTTGATTGATGATTAACCCTTTCACCGCCAAAGTCGCATTTTAGCACCACAGTGATTTAACACCTATGTCACTAAAAGGCATCAAATCGGGGTCTATTATCTAAAGACCCTATTGTCTTACTTTTGGGAAGTAAGGATATACCTTATTTTGTATAGGCAGCGATTTAATGCTCCAAACAAATAGATGATTTTGAGAAAAAACCCAGATGCTTGTGGCAAAAGAACAAACCATCTAACCCTATCCCTAACCCTAACCCTAACCCTATCCCTATCCCTAACCACGGAAAGAACCAAGAAATAGAGCAGGAGGGTGTAAATCTACATATTTGCTGAGAAATTGATGTACAAAGCCATGCACTTATACTATTTTTTTGCTGGAACCATTCCTTTTTTTGGTTGATAAATTTTAAGTTTTTTGTATACGTCACAGAAGAATCCCCAATACTGCAGATGGATTTTGTTCTCTACCCAGGTAAAGTTGATGGAATTTTGGGCTGAAATATGGCTGGCGGTGAAAGGGTTAAAGTACGTACTGTGATCGTCTGTGTTGATTTTGATATTTGGTACTTTAGCATAGTCGCAGAGGGGTCTCTGTGAAATTCGAGTTGCTCCCCACTTGGAGAGAGCGTCGCAGCCAGAGGTGCGCCACCGATGTTTTTTTTATTTGGATGCAATTTTTTGTGTGACTGATGAGGAAGGAAAGGAGGAGTGGGGGTAAGTTTTGACCAAAATAATGACAACATTTTCGTTGCCACTGGGCTTAACGTGTGCTAAGTGCATGGACACACGGGACCTCGGTTTATCGTCTCGTTCGAAAGACTCCACGTTCAGGCCATAAGGCATAGTGCAGAGTGAGAGGAAAGATCCCCTTTTCCCAGGTTCGAATTCGGGTTTATCGTGCACGAGCCGAACGCGTTACCTCTGTGCCACTCTACACCCTGTGTCTCTTTCTTTGTTTCTCTGTGCCCAATAACCATCCTGCGAACCACTGCACAGAATCGCTTCACATTTCGTATAATGGAATATTATCTGAAGCTGATGCATCGTTAGTTGTGTACGGTAATACTGCAGCGGAAGGCTTGGTGCTGAACATGACGACACTCTTTTTAACATTAACATTCCCGTTAACAGGTGTCCCTCTGTAAGCCAGCTGTCTCATTTTGCCGACGGCTCACATAGCTGTTTTTTTGTAAATTTCTGGAGTTTAGTAGCTTAGCAAATACTGATCAATCAGTTGATCTTTCAGTTGATATTCTAGTCGCATGTGTGCCTACATGAGCCAAAACGTTCCATTTTGCTGGCGGAACACTCGCTAATGTTTTTGTTCATATTTCCAGTTACCAGATGTCCCTACGTGAGCCAGCAGTCCCATTTTGCCGACGGGATACTCTTATTAATGTTTCTTTTGTGTTAATCAAATTTCCAGTTATCTGATGTTCCTCCGTGAGCCAGCTCTCTCATTTTGCCGATGGGATACTCTTAATAATGTTTCTTTTGTGTTATTCAAATTTCCAGTTATCTGATGTTCCTCCGTGAGCCAGCTCTCTCATTTTGCCGACGGGATACTCTTATTAATGTTTCTTTTGTGTTATTCAAATTTCCAGTTATCTGATGTCCCTACGTGAGCCAGCAGTCCCATTTTGCCGACGGGATACTCTTATTAATGTTTCTTTTGTGTTATTCAAATTTCCAGTTATCTGATGTTCCTCCGTGAGCCAGCTCTCTCATTTTGCCGACGGGATACTCTTATTAATGTTTCTTTCGTGTTGTTGTTCACATTTCCAGTTGTCTGATGTTCTTATGTGAGCCAGCTCTCTCATTTTGCCGACGGGAGGCGATGCCTATTGATGCCTATTGCGTAAAATCTTTATCCTTGTCAAATAAAGTTTTCCAGTGTCCAGTGACGGGATACTCTTATTAATGTTTCGTTTGTGTTGTTGTTCAAATTGCCAGTTATCAGATGTTCTTACGTGAGCCAGCTGTCCCATTTTGCTGATGAAACACTCTCATTAATGTTTTCGTTCAAATTTTCAGTTACCCGATGTTCCTACGTCAGCCAGCTGTCCCATTTTGCCGATGAAACACTCTCATTAATGTTTTCGTTCATATTTCCAGTTACCAGATGTCCCTACGTGAGCCAGCTGTCCCATTTTGCCGACGGGTCACAGAGCTGCAGCGGTGTGGAGAAGAACATTCACGGCTCTGTGTGCCAGCACTCCTGTGACGTAGGTCACGTGGTGCAAGGTGCACAGGTGGTCACGTGTCTTTCGTCTGGGTCCTGGGGCAGCGCTTTTCCTTCCTGTCAACGTGAGTCTAATTTCTGCCTCTCTCAGTGTCTGTTTCTGTCTGTGTCTGTCTGTCTGTCTCTCTCTGAGAGATAGATAGATAGATAGATAGATAGATAGACAGATAGATAGATAGAGAGAGAGAGAGAGAGAGAGAGAGAGAGAGAGAGAGAGAGAGAGAGAGAGAGAGAGAGATTCAAAATTTAATTCAGACAATTTTAATGAATAGGCCTTCTACTCGTATCATAGGGAGGCTGAGGGAGGGGGTTATATTGATACATGACTGAGAGAGAGAGAGAGAGAGAGAGAGAGAGAGAGAGAGAGAGAGAGAGAGAGAGAGAGAGAGAGAGAGAGAGAGAGAGAGAGAGAGAAATGTATTTTAAATGTATTTTTAAAATGCGTTCTGCTTTTTCCGGTTTGTTAATTACATCATTGCAGTGTTATTAGTTATTAATTCATATTCTTTGTTGTTGATACATGTGTTTATTGTGGTTTTTCTTGTGTGCACCTGGCTGCAATTGCTCTGTTATGAGATAATAAAGATGATTTGGATTTGGAGAGAGAGAGAGTTAGCATTTGAAACGTCAAGGTTGTTTCAAATCAGAATTACATGAAATGCAACAAAGCAAGTTAGGCGATGGTGTAAGATGAGCAATTGTGTTCCCTTAATGCATGCTTTCATGCAATTTCATTTGTAACCTAATTTTAAAAAATGACACAGTTCTGACACTCTGTGCCCAGCTGTGTCGTGCGGTGCTCCGGGCACAGTGGCGGGGGGTCAGGTGCTGTGCCCACAAGGTCACGTGTTTCCCCGCACGTGCACAGTGCAGTGTCTGCCTGGCTTCCACAACACGGGAACAACCAGCGTCACCTGTCAGAGCTCTGGGCACTGGTCAGACCAGCTGACACCATGTACAGGTGCGTACACACACGCGCGCGCGCACGCACACACGTACACACGTGTACACACAGGCACACCACAACACACACAGAGAGACACACAGAGACACACACAGACACACAGACACACACACACACACACACACACACACACAGACACACACACAGACACACAGACAGACACACACCACACACACACACACACACAGACACAGACACACACAGACAGACACACACAACACACACACACAACACACACACACACACACACACACACAGAGACACACACAGAGACACACTCAGACAGACACACACACACACACACACACACACAAACACACACAGACACACACACACAGACAGACAGACAGACACACACACCACTCACAGAGACACACACACACAGACAGACACACACACAACACACAGAGAGACACAGACAGACAGACACACACACACACACAGACAACACACAGAGAGACACACACATGCACACACATACACACACACACACACACACACACACACACATGCACACACACACACACACTCCCTTCCCCTTACTCGCTTCCCCCCTCCGGCACAAGCGATGTCAAGCATACGCGCTAAGTAGCCTATGTGAAACGCAGTGACTTAGGGAAAAGCTATAGTTTCTTGTCATGCCGTCGAATCAGACTCTTACGGACTGTGTACGCGTTAACATTATTCACGAGATATTTCTATTTCCCCATGGCAACACAGTGATAACCCACTCTTAATATGACTTACAGCTCACTGTGTTGCCATGGGGGAATAGAAATGTCTTGTGAATAGCGTTAACGTGTACACAGAACTTTAAATTACTTGATGGTTTCACTTTGCGTTCAAAATTAATTGATGTTTTTTTAAGGTCTGTGTACACGTGAACATTATTCACGAGATATTTATATTTCCCCATGGCAACTCTGTGAGCTGTAAGCTATATTAAGAGTGGGCTATCACTGTGTTGCCATCGGGAAATAGAAATATCTCGTAAATCATGTCAACGTGTACACAGACCTTTAGAAATTCTAAAAATGTCCAATTACTCGTGCCAAATCGAACAAATAGAGGAAAAGTAAGTTCAATCAGTAAACGAACATTATTCATTCACGCAGACATCGAGCCACCATCCTTTCCCCAGGGCTGCCCCGTGGATCAGCATCTCTACTCCGGGCCGCTCCAGGCGCCGGTCAGCGTGACCTGGGACGGCCCCGTTACCTCGGACAACAGTAACCAGGATGTGACCTTGACCTCTGACCCTGCCAAAGGGTCACCGCTGGGCGTGGGTCACCACACCGTTAACCTGACGGCCACGGACGAAGCTGGGAATGCAAAGCACTGTCAGTTCTACATCACCGTTGAAGGTAAAAGAGATGCGGGGATTAATTCGTCCCTGTAGTTTCTGTGGAGTTGGATTAGAGTTTTGTAAAAATACCAAGGATGGTGCTACCACAGTGTGTGTGTGTGTGTGTGTGTGTGCGTGTGCGCGCGTATGCATGTGTGTGTGTGTGTGTGTGTGTGTGTGTGTGTGTGTGTGTGTGTGTGTGTGTGTGTGTGTGTGTGTGTGTGTATGTATGTGTGTGTGTGTGTGTGTGTGTGTGTGTGTGTGTGTGTGTGTGAGGTTTGCACCGAGTCCATGATGCTTTCCAACTTGAAATGTTTTACATGGCTGATTGGTTGTTTTTTTATCTATCAGCAAGGCAATGTGAAGCACTGAACCCACCCACTAACGGTGAGTTCAGCTGCACTCTAAACACAGTGGAAGGGTCCGCGTGCACCGCGTCCTGTCACCTTGGTTACCGTCTGGAAGGAACGGCCACTCTGACATGTCAAAGCACAGAGCAGTGGGACCACTCTCCTCCCATCTGTGAAGGTAATTGATTCAATACCCCCCCCCCCACCCCCACCCCCCACCCCACCCCCGTGGGGATTCCGGGGGGAGGGTCTTTTGCATAAATAGTTCCCCCACCTTCTGGAAGTTCTGTGCTTGTAACGTCCTCTAATCTGTCACTCTCTTTGACTCTGCCTTTCCTTACTGTCTCTGCCTTACCGGTCCATTCTCCTGCCTTCTTTTTCAAGAAACAATTTTTTTAAAAATTCCTCCAGCCGAAGCCGGACTTGCTGGGCCTAACTATTTCTTAGTTAGGCGCATAACGGCAGCATGACGCATTTGCCACTGCGCTCATAATTGACAGGAAACTGTCTGAGCTATCGAAGAAGAAGAAGAAGAAGAAGATTCAATGTTGTTTGGTATGAGAAGGTGGGGTAAAAAGGCCAAAATTTGTTGTGCATTTATCGCCTATTGCGTGCGAATGATTCTATCAAATATTAACCGGTTCGGATTATGTTGTAACATGGCCGGGCCTCTATCATTTACATTTAATACGAAATGTTTGTAGTAGGTTCAAAGACTTGAAAGAGAAGAGAAAATAAAATTTCTTGCTTAGGGAAGGTAGGGGCGTTTTGCCTCACCTTACCATAATATGCACACAGAGGCAAGCACGTGTGAACGCAATCATAGACCTTCACACAGACACACAGATAGCATACAGACACAGAGACAGACAGACAGACAGACGGACAAACAGACAGACAGACACGTACACACTGAATGGATTCTGAATGAACGATGTGGGAATAGTGCCAATAGATAGCACAACGGCGGATGGGGTGGGGGGCACTAGCACACACACGCACACGCACACGCACACGCACACACACACACAGCACACGCGCGCGCACACACACACGCCACACACACACACACACACACACACACACACACACACACACACACACTCTCTACTGCCTCATTCGACAATATAATTATATAATCGTGCAACTCTGGCACAGAAACTGTGGTACATATTAAGAAGATAGGACAGACAAATAATCTCAACCATCATCATTTGCAGATTGGATGTGAAGAGGGAATGTTATTTCTTTTCAATTATTTTTTGTATATTGAATCTTGTGAATGAAACAACGTCACTTTTTTAAACTGAAAAAATCTCTGCCCCTGTCTCGTGCACCGAGACGTGTGCGCCACCTACATAGGACCAGTGCCCTTGCCTGTCAAGTAGTATTATATTGGCCACTGCAAAGACCACCTTTTTGCAAGAGTGAATGCCCCTGGTGGGTGGGAGAGGGAAGATGGTTGAGTACTGACCAAACAAGAACATAACTCTCGCCAATAACCCTATTTGAGACCCACGAATGGCTGCCTTTTGCAAGAGTGAATGCCCTTTTGGATACTGACCAACAAGGGACTAGCTCTTGCCGTCAAGGGCGTTAATAACCCTAGTTGCAGTACAAGTTAAAAGCGTACAAAATAATAATCATACGTAATACAGTCACTACAACAGACACGACGAATATGCAGTGCTTCTTTTGATGAGTATAAGTAGGATACATAATTTTAAATGTTTTCCAAAAGATATAAAAAGTTACGAAAGGGTGCAGAGATAATATTCTGGTTTACAGATTAAAATTATTGAAAAGCCAGGGGAGGTGACTCATGATTGGAGTGGTAAAAATAGACCGCGTGCCACAAACTATTGCGATTTCGCGCTTGTTTACATTTAGTTCTGCGCTGCCCGGACCCCACCATCCAGTTTGAATACGACGATGAAATGTCAGTAGCCAACGTTTACCTTTGCGACGACGGCTACGTTCACGGGGCCACGTGCACGGTGAACTGCTCCCGAGGTTATGCCCTGGTCGGAGAGAGCGCCATGGAGTGCGGGCGGGACGACAGCACGCACCCTCCCACCATGCTGTGGAGCTGGAGCGGAGGGGAGCCCATGAAACCCGTGTGTCGAGGTAACTAAAGAAAAGAAAAATGGTTTGTCTTTGATTGTTGTAGTCTGGTTTAAAGATACAACACTCACCCACCACGGTTAAGTCCCTTGTTGTTGTTTTTTCTGGGTATAAGCTGTGACCCACATGTGCAAATGTCCCCAACTTGTAAATTGAGGCTGTTCTTTAAAATGATGTTTCGTTTTCTATTGGGGGGTATTTGTATGGGAGTAAAACCTGGTCAAAACAAGATTTCCTTGCCAGCTTCAAAGACCCACTAAATCACTGTCATCTACTATCTTTCTGCCTTACCGAGAAATACTTTCAAAAATATTTCCTCCAGCCGAAGTCGGACTTGCTGGGCCTAATTTATTTCTTAGTTAGGCGCATAAAAAGGCAACATGACGCATCTGCGCTCATGATTGACAGGAAAGTGTCTGAGCGATCGAAGAAGAGGAAGTTCAAGTCTTGCTAATTAAAACCCGTTTTCTTGGGTAATTCTGTAATCGTATTTTGGAGAAAAGAAACAATTTACATTTTTGAAGCTTTAGTTTACATTCAAAGACATGTTCTGTTAATTAATATAATGTTTGTTCCCCAGAGGACCGTTGTCCGACTCCTCCTGCCCCGCCTAACGGCGCGGTGAGCTGTCACCTGGGCACCTACGGCAAGGACTGTGTGGTGTCCTGTCATTCCTCCAGAGACTTGCCACTCTACGTCAGCCCCTACCTCTTCTGCATCAACGTCGTGAGTAGGCCTACC
>CM065701.1:19716521-19727417 GCA_017654935.2 Phymorhynchus buccinoides | reverse complement strand
CTCTTATTCTCAGTTCTTCTTCTTCTTCTTCTTATTCTTCTCTTCTTTTCTTTTCTCAGTTCTTCTTCTTACTTTCTTCTTCTTCTTTTTATTCTTCTCTCGTATTTTCGTTCTTCTTCTTCTTCTTATTCTTCTTATTCTTCTTTCTTCTACGTCTGCTTCTATCTCAGTAGTTCTTCAAGATTTTATTATTCTTCTTTTCCTTTTCTTCTTTGTCCTTTTTGTGTTGTTTTTTGTTTTTTTTTTTGTTTGCTTCTGGTTTTTTTTTTGGGTTTCATCTCCTCACTCCTCCTCCCATCCTCCTTCTTCTTCTTCTGCTTCTTCTTCTTCTTTTTCCTTCTTTCCTTCTCCTTCCTCCTCTCCTTCACCTCCTTTCTTCTTCTTCTTTTTCTTCTTCTCCTTCTCCTCCTACTAGCTCCGCCTCCTCTTTTTCTTCTTCTTCTTGTTCTGTTTTCCTCACCCCCTCCTCTCCTCCATCTCCTCCTTTCTCTGCTTCTCCACCTCCTCATCATTCTTCTTGTTCTTGTTCTTCTTGTTTTTCTTCTCCTTCTTCATCTGCTTCTTCTTTCTTCCTTCTCCTTCTTCTCCTTCTTCTTCTTCTTTTTCTTCTCTCTTCTTCTCGTCTTATTCTTCTTCTTCGTCTCTTCTTCTTCTTCTTCTTCTTCTTATTCTTATTATAATTATTCTTCTTCGTTCAATGGCTACACATCAAAAACCGAGACGCGAGTGCTGGACGCAAAACTGGCTGACCAGCCTACCATTCTTTAGTACAACCTATGCATGCCAGTCAGTCGTTTCCGAGTATGACTGAGTTCTACTGCTACTGCTGCTGCTCGTGTGCTGCTGCTATGACTACTACTGCTGATACTACTACAACTACTATTGCTGCTGCTGTTAGTCGCTCATACCTCCTCCTGTTATGACTACTTCTCCTTCTGCCAACCCTCCCCCCCCCCCCCCTCGCCCCCCCCCCCCCCCGCCGTCATTTTCCTAATAACTTTTGGTTATCCCCCAGTTCCTCCGCTTGTTTTTACATTACTATCATGTTTTATTTGTTGTTGTTGAAGGTTGGAATCTGGTGGCCAAACGCCAACGCAGTGGAACGTGGGTGTGTGAGTGAGTATAGCCACTTCATTCTGATTTATTTTAAATAAGAATTGTTTGGAAATAATTAAGGGGAGTAATTTCATGGTGCGTGGGAGTGATCTGGGTGCCTAATTCAATCGGTCAAACAGGGGAATCTACTCTGCCATCAGGTACATCCCCAGCTCTCGCCTCGTGTGTTTGAGTAGACTTTACATCACTTACAACATCGTGCGTCATTCGAAAATTGATGTCATTCATAATTTTCACATTTTGCAAGTTCTATCATTTTGTGGATACTGGTCGCCCGTCATTTTTCTACCAAAAAATTGTTGCAAATCGCTGACTCGCATCCTGCGGTTTCAAGCTTCGACGCCATGCTACCATGGTTGCTATGGTTTTGACCGAGTAAGTCGAAATAATCAACTCTAATTTTCACGAAGAGCTCTACCCTAGTTTTTTTTCTTCCGAAAATCGTCTATTAACAAGGCGTTTGTTTATTTCGACATCATTCTGCTAGTTCTTTAAAGATTGCGCTTTTCCTTAATAATTGTTGTTTAAACATTTTTTGGGGGCATTCGAATTTGTACGAAATGTTAATTTTTTGGTAATACAAGTATACCTAGATTTGTTTTCCTTTAAAAAAAAAAGTTTGGAAAAGTGGTTTTTTTCTTGATCGATTTTGTGTGTTTGTGAGTAGGTGTGTTAATCTGCCATCTGATTGTGTCACTATGATTATGTGTCATTCTCTCCTCTGTAGCTCTCTCTCTCTCTCTGTACGACTGCCCATCTGTTTTTACCCTTTTCTTTCTTACACACACTTACACACACAGACACCTACACACAGACACACTGGAACTGGAACTGGAACCAATTTATTGTCAGATTAACTATAAAAGCTGTACTGACAATGAACAAACCCAATTAAAACAAAAAACGATTAAATTCAATAAAGAATAGATAAATTATACAAAAATTGAAAATCTCTCTCTCTCTCTCTCTCTCTCTCTCTCTCTCTCTCTCTCTCTCTCTCTCTCTCTCTCTCTCTCTCTCTCTCTCTCTCTCTCTCTCTCTCTCTCTCTCTCTCTCTCTCTCTCTCACACACACACACAAACACAGACGCGCACGCACGCACACACTTACACACACAGGCACACAAACACAGATACACACACACACACTCTGTCTGTCTGTCTGTCTGTCTGTCTGTCTGTCTGTCTGTCTGTCTGTCTGTCTGTCTGTCTGTCTGTCTCTCTCTCTCTCTCACTCTCTCTCTCTCTCTCTCTCTCTGTTTCTCAGCTATTTAAGAAGCAAACAGACACGTGCACGCACATCCTTATCGACACACACACACACACACACACACACACACACACGCACACACACACACACACCACACACACATTCAATATGTTTTATTTGTGTAAACTAGCAAATTATTTACAAATGACGCCCTTGTAAGTGAGCTTGCAAAATATATACACAGTTTCCTCAATCAATCGCCTCAATTGCCTCAAGCAGTAGTGCAAAGAAAGAAAAAAAAAAGTATTTAACAAAAATGTTACGTAATTGACTTTTATAAACTGTTATTATTACCGTTATTGTTATGATTTTTTATTAGTGTCATATAAAACATTGTATTGGTTTTAAAGGCCAATAAACATTGATTCTGATTCTGATTCTGATTCGGATTCACACACACACGCGCACCGCACACACAGACAGACACACAGACACACACACACACACACACACACACACACACACACACACACACACACACACACACACACACACACACACACACACACACACACACACACACACACACACACACACACACACACCACACAACACACACACACACACACACACACACACACACACACATAGACGCCCATTGTAAGAGGCAACCACACACATGCATATGTATATGCACACAATGTAATATCAAACAACATTTATACCTTTTATGTCCATTCTTAACAGACAGAAGACTGCCCCACCAGCAAGTCACCAGGACCAGCATTTTCTACTTCTCACAAGGTTGCGAGTCAGCGGAAGAGGAAGAGGAATTACGTCAAGCGTTTGTCACGCGCATCAGCGAGTCTATTTTTAGCGACGCGTGCATTCACGTGCCCTCGTGCACCGCAGAAAATGTGAAGGTAAATTGTTGCGCAGGTAAAGCGTTTTTTGTTTGTTTGTTGTTGGTGGGGTTTTTTCAATTTTTTTGGGACGATAACCACTTTCAATGCTGAGAAGATTTAAAGTTTTTTGTTTTACCCAATTAACAAAACATTGCTATTTACGCTTAACTTTCACCAAACATCAGCCTGTGGAAACTTTGTATAAGTTTGCTAACATCAAACAGAAAATACGGTCACATTCGTGTATTATTTTCTATTGAAATGTTCGTATCACGATCCCGCAAAAGACTTGACCACAAAATGACAAACAAGAATAAAACCACCAGACGAAGAAGAAGAAGAAAAGAAAAAAAAAATATATAACAGGCCTAACACCATAATGCTACCTCTGCAACAGATCACCTGCGGTCCTCTCAGGATCTCCTCCACGCGCGGGAAACGAAACGCAAAGCCTGATAGTAACAAGCGGAACATGAGCCTGGAAGAGAAAGCCCTAGTGCAGAGGCTTCTCCGGCGAGGGACCTCCCGGCACCACCGCCGCTCCACGCACTATCACCTGGTGATCTTTGAAGTCCACGTGCCTTACGTCGAGGACAGCGTGTCCCCTGAAGATGCTTATCTGGTAGGTCTTGGTTACTGTGTCTTTCCTGGAAGACCTCGACTCGCAAACTGGGGGAGCATTTATTTGCGCTGGCTTAAAGACCCACCACGTCACGTGTCAAAATCATGGTTTTCACGTATTTTCCCTCTTATAGCTGGTAAGAAATCTTTTATAAGAAATCTTCCAAGCATAAGAGGGAATGTGACACGTGACGTGGGGGGTCTTTACGCGTTGCAGCCTAAGGGATTATAGGCCTTTGGGGGACCTTCCCCAACGCCAGCTGTCCTCAAATCCCTTTTGGCCGAGAGAGTGGGGATGCACCCTGGGCACGGCATGTCACTATATAAACAAAAAAAAATTCCCCCCAGCCTGCTGGAAAAGTAGCTGCCCCTTCTGCTATCTGGCAGACATTGTCGGAAACGACAGACAGTTACACGTATACGTGATTACTGTAGTTTTTGTTTAAATCTGATTAGCAGTGTGCATGTGAGAAAGCAACGACATGCAACACAGCAGCTGCACTATTGTTCTTCTTCGTTTGAGGCCATATGGCCGTAATGGCTGCGATACGTATGTGTCCGGTTTGTAGTTTTTTTTTACTGGTCTCTCCGCTGCATTCAGCCGACGCATTCCAATTTCGGAGGAGAAGCTCTTCTTCTTCTTCTTCTTCTGCGTTCCCAGGCCATATGGCCATAATGGGTAAGGTACGTATGTGTCCGGTTTTCAGTTTTCACTGGTCTCCCCGCTTCGTACAGCCGACACATTCCGATTTCGGAGGACGGAGGAGCTCAAAGGAGAACATTATTTGGAACATTCGTTGGGACAAAAGGCAGGAGAATGCACCAATTATGAACCCCCCCCCCACACCAAACTAGATGGTAGTAAGAAAAGGGAAAGGCAGAGTCAAAAGAGTGATATATTAGAGGAAGCTGCTAGCAGAGAACTTCCAGAAGGTAGGGGAACTATTTGTACTGAAGGATCACCCAGTATCGCCACGGAGGAAAGCGGCTGCAATGACAACAAACAAACAAACAAACAAACAGCAAGAACAGCAGCAACAAACAACGAAAACAACAAACAATCAACTACAGCAGCAACGATAACGTTGCCTGCCTGTCGTTTCCGACAATGACTGTCAGATAGCAGAGAGGGCAGATACTATTCCGGCGGGCTGGGCGAGAATTTGTTTTATAGCGGAGATGCCTTGCCCAGGGTACATCCCCACTCTCTCGGCCAAAGGGATTTGAGGACGAGAGTTGGCGTTGGGGAAGGTCCCACCCAAAGGCCAACCAATCCCTTTGGCTGCAGCACCAGAGCCGATGCTAGCAACAAAACAAATAACAAACAACATTCCCCAAGGGTCAAGAACAACATGTTGACAAATCTTTGCGGATGGTGGAAATATTACCATAGGTGTTTTGTTGTGGCGAGAATCCTGCAACAATATGTTATTTTAAAAAGAAAGAGCTTCTTATGTTAGACACCGGCAAGAGCTTTGATACTCCAAAAGTTGTTGCGCAACTTGCGTTACTATATATGGATGACAAATGTGTCTATTTCAGTTTATGTATTTATTATTTATTTATTTGTTTATTTATTTATCTATTTATTTTGGGGCAGTGGGTGGTTGCCTCGTGCCTCCATATGGGGAGCTGGACGACCCCGCCCCCTCCACGAGTCTCCCCCCGTGGGGATACCGCAGAAGGACAAAAAACACGGGGGGGGGGGGGCTCTTTCGTAAAAATAGTTCCTCCACCTTCTTGAAGTTCCAGTGCTTGTAACTTCCTCTAATCTGTCACTCTCTCTTTGACTTTGCCTTTTCCCCCTTTGCTTTCTACCATCTACTATCTTTCTGACTTATTGGCCCATTCTCCTGACTTTTTTTTTCTAAGAAAATCTTCTAAATAACTTTTCTCCTTTGAGCTGCTCCGAAATCGGAATGTGTCGGCTGTACGCAGCGGGGAGACCAGTGAAAGCTGAACACTGGACACGTACGTACCTTACACAGTATGGGAATGCAGAAGAAGAAGAAGAAAAAGAAAAAGAAAAAGAAGAACACGAAAAAGAAGAAGAAGAAGATTGATTGATTGATTGATTGATTGATTTTATTCTTTTTGTCAAACACTCAGAGCTACATGAGAACGCAAAAGCTGTTACGTCAGAGGCTGCTGAAGGAGGTCCGAAGAGGGAGGATGGATGTAGGGGGGCTGGTGGCGGAGGGGAGTGGGGTGGGTGCCACCTCTGTGAGGGTGGACTGCCCCCTCGGCACCCTGCTTCGTCCTGATCACCACACTGTGGGCCGATTCTCCTGTGGTGAGCTCTCTGTCTGTCTATCTCTCTCTGTCTGTCTATCTCTCTGTTTGTCTATCTCTCTCTGTCTCTGTCTATCTATCTTTGTTTGTTTCTGTCTTCCTCTATCTCTGTCTCTGTCTTTCTGTCTCTGTCTCTCTCTCTCTGCTCACTTGTTCACTGTAAACATTTTTTTCATTTGTGTTTGATTTTTTTCGGTACTATCTTGAATGTATTCTATTGTTATAATTATTACGTTGTCAAAACACTTACAGTTCGACTCTTACGTGATTTTGTTTCATTGTCCTTTGGCCGTTTATGATTATACGAAGCAAAGGAGTATAAGTTTGTTTCGGTCTGTTTTTCATTCATTCTGACTGTTTGTCGGTCCTGGCTGTATCATGGGAAGGGCAACTGGACAGAATCGAAATTGTGTATGGTGGTGTATCGCTAATCATTGTATCTATTTTATTTGCCACTGCAAAGAACACCTTTTGCAAGAGTGAGATGCCCTTGGTGGGTGGGGGAAGATGGTTGAGTACTGACCAAACAAGGGAATAACTCTCGCCAGTATCCTTATTTGAGGCCACTTATAATGGCTGCCTTTTGCAAGAGTGAATGCCCTTGGTGGGTGGAGGGGAGATGCTTGAGTACTGACCAAGCAAGGGAATAACTCTCGCCAATAACCCTATTTGAGGCTGCCTTTTGCTAGAGTGAATGCCCTTTTGGATACTGACCAAACAAGGGATTAACTCTTGCCGTCAAGGGCGTTAATAACCCTAGTTGCAGTGGCCAATATGAATAGAAAGTCTCATAGAAAAATATAAATCTATAACCGTGATGACCCAGGACGTTGTGTTATGAATGCGTCTTGCAGTGGGGTGTTCTCCTGGTCGGTTCCTGGCCGTGAACAGCACGCAGTGTGAGCAGTGCCCCCGGGGTCAGTACAGTGAGGAGGACCAGGCCACCTCCTGCAGCCCCTGTCCCCAGGGAGGGTCCACGCCCTCCACAGGGGCGCAGCACCCAAACCAGTGCAGGCCCATTGTCTGAAAAGGTGGGGTGGGGTTGTGCAACGCATGGGAGAGGATGGGGTGGGAGTGTAGAGAAGATTGATGGCGTTGCAATGTGTGAAGGAACTGGGGGCCGTTTCACAAGGGCTAACGTAACGTAGCGTGAGCGCAAATCGGCAAAAAACCCGGTACTAAGAAACACCTCTTTTGGCGACGTTTTGTGCTATCTCTTGGCCAACTATCACGTGACTTGCATGGGGTGAAAACATTTCTTGTTGTTGACTCCATTAAAGTTTGGTTGAAATAATACTTCTTTTTGGACCAATCAGACAAGAGCTTGTAATATTTTTTTCTGCAAATGTTTTCTAAAGTGTTTCTTAGACCCCTTTTGGCGGGTAACAGTTATGCGCGCGGCGACTATCGTCTAGAGAAACTCAACCCTGGATTGTATGTGTATGTCGCATTGTATTGTACGACATAATTCATCATCCAGTCACTTTGTTCGATACTGTTTGGTTTTTAAAGACCCAGTGACGCACCACGATTAAGTCCCTTGGTTTTTTCTGGGTTGCTGTGACCCACATACAAATTTCCCCAACTTGAAATTGAGGGTTGCTCCGGTTTGAATTTGGGGCCATTTATATGGGAGTCAGACTTGGTCCAAACAAGATTTATTTCCAAGTTATAAGAGGGAAAACACGTGAAGCCCGTGATTTTGACACCGTGGTCTGGTGTTTCTTTAATATTTACGTGTGTTTTTTGTGTGCTTATTTTTAATTTTTGTTTCATCTTTCTAGTGCAGAATGCGTTGTACGTTTCCATCATATTTTTGAGTTACGCCATGCTGCCTTTTTCTTTGAATTGAGTATATACCTATTATTTGTCGAGTGCGTTTTTATAAGCCTCGTCTTGCTGTGCTCAGTTATACTGCTGTTTTATTTGTAGCTGCAAAATGTTTGAGAAATAAAAAGGTTGTTTAAACCATATTGTACGACAACAAGGCAACGAAGATAGTCATGATAATAACGACCAATACAAAATACTGTGTAATAATAATAATAATAATAATAATAATAATGATGATGATGATGATGATGATAACAATAATAATAATAATAATAATAATAATAATAATAATAATAGTATGACAACAAGACAACGGAGATGGTCATGATAATATTTGCATTTTAAAAAATGGTAAAGCAAACCTGTCCACTTTTCCCAGTATAATTAACGGAACCTTCTGCTTAAAAGTATGTACCAATTTTAAGCCTTCTTGCATGTTCTATTTTTAGTTCTAAAGATGAAAAAGACGTTGATTCAAAGGAACATAATGGTTGTATCATTCAATTACGTAATTCCTAATAATTTAACAATTCTTTTTTTTCTGTGTATTTTTTTGTGATTGAATAATAATAATAACAATAATAATAGTAATAATAATAATAATAATAATAATAATTGGCACTTATATAGCGCACATATCTATCTTTACAAAGAAATGAAACTACAAACATTCCCATTCACACACACACACACACAAGAGACACACACACACACACACACACACACACACACACACACACACACACACACACACACACACACACACACACACACACACACACACAAAATCAACAACAAACAAACAAGTGCAACCACGAGCGGCTGCAAAGTCCCCTCGCAGCATCGCCCAGGTACTCCGAAATCGGAATGTGTCGGCTGTACACATACATAAAAAACGCATCAAAACAGCACGTAACTACATAAAAACGCATCAAAACAGCGCGTAACTGAATAGTTTTTTATATAAAAATTTATAGCCTTGGGGTTCGGACCCGTGATTTGAACGCGCGCGATCATGCGCACACGCGCGCACAGAAAAATTCATGACAACTGTGTTATAGACCATTCATCAAGAAATGTTGTGAAAAAAACTGCATTAAAATACATGCAAAAACTTCGCGAGATATTAGCGATTATGTGTTTCGGGGTTTGAACCCCGTAACTGGCGCGACCTTGACATTAATGTAAAACTAAATACATCAGTGGATAGCTTGCATCTTGGCAAACTAGTATGCCAAATTTCATGATGATAGACTGAATAGTTTTTGAGAAAAACGGACGAATAGCCGGACGGACGGACGGACCGGACACCGGACGGACGGACCAGACAAAAACAATAGCTCCCCGAACCTTCGGCTCGGGGACTAAAAACAACAACCCAACCCAACCGATTGTGTAAACAGAAGTTTGTTTGATTGTATGCTTAAATCCATTAATACAGGTTTGAAATGTTTATTTTGTAAAGCTTAATTAAAAGGTTTAAGGGACTTGCAAGAAACTAGAATGTGCCATACATTGTCTAACTCGTGTTTGAAATTCTGCCATAAGTAACAGCTGCCATATTAACCGCGTATTCATATTGTATGTTTGAGCCGTGCGGTCCCCCCGGGGGGATACCGGGGGGGGGGGTATTTGTATAAATAGTTCCTCCACCTTCTGGAAGTTCTGTGTTTGTAACTTCCTCTAATCTGTCACTGTCTTTGACTCTGCCTTTTCCCTCTTGCTTACTGTCATCTACTATCTTTCTACCTTACCGGTCCATTCTCCTGCCTTTTTTCACGAAACACTTTCAAAAAGATTTCCTCCAGCCGAAGTCGGACTTGCTGGGCCGAACTATTTTTTAGTTAGGCGCATAACGGCAGCATGACGCATCTGCGCTCATAATTGACAGGAAACTGTCTGAGCGATCGAAGAAGAAGAAGAAGCCGTGTGGTGTGGTGATGTTTTAGTGCTCAGTTGTGTATCACAATAACGTTTTTAAATGTAATTCATAAATAAATTATGTACGTGTTCTGATGTTTACTTGTTTAACTGATATGGAAAGGCAGTAGAAAACAATCTTTTTTTTCTCAACATACAGTGAGATGGTATTATTAATTTTAACTAGGTAGTTCCAAATTGCACCCGTTGTGTATTTGTTTGTGTGGTAGTTCCAAAATTATTGTTGATATTGAAGTAATCTTATGTGGCATAAATGATATTTAAGGCAAAGTCCGACGACGCAATCACTCGCTCTTTCGTAAGAGAGGGAGTTCAGAGGAGAGTTTACAAAAAAGATTGTTGGTACAAATTATATGACCTATGAGGAAAGGCTTATTTATTTGCGGATACCTAGCCTAGAGTATAGAAGGCTCAGGGGTGATATGATTGAAGTTTATAAGATATGTTACCATTTATGCGATTATTCTACTAATAACAGCCTACTAACTCTTTGTGAGGGTGATAGAACCCGTGGCCATAACTTTAAACTGTACAAAAAAAAAAAGATACTAACACCAGACTAGCACAAAACTGTTTTTACTAACAGAGTAATAAATGCATGGAATAACCTTCCCGATGAAGCAGTTAATGCAAAGTCATTAAATTCGTTCAAAAATATCATAGACAAGTTTTTCCAAAACAAAATGTATTCAGTTAATATATAGATTTAAATGAATAAAACACAGATGCCTTAGTAGTCGTTTAGTCTGTATAATCAATAAACGTCTTTCATTTGTTTATAGACTGTAATACTCTCGTGTTCTTTTATCTACAAAATGTGTTTGAGAGAGAGAGAGAGAGAGAGAGAGAGAGAGAGCCTGAGAGAGGAGAGAGAGAGAGAGAGAGGTGACGGGAGAAAGAGAGAGAGAGAGAGAGAGAGAGACGAGAAGAGGAGAGAGAGAGAGAGAGAGAGAAGAGAGAGAGAAGAGCTTTAAGTAAA
>CM065701.1:19696521-19699021 GCA_017654935.2 Phymorhynchus buccinoides | reverse complement strand
GAGTCGCTAGCTCGTAATCCGTCAGGTTTGCGAGTGCGCGGGTTCGAGCCCAGCTCGGTTCACAATGGTGTGTCCTTTGGGAGAGGCACTTTACTCCTATTTTTCTCACTCCACCCAGGTGTAAATGAATACCTGAC
The DNA here is from genome assembly GCA_017654935.2 of Phymorhynchus buccinoides. Classification (NCBI taxonomy): domain Eukaryota; kingdom Metazoa; phylum Mollusca; class Gastropoda; order Neogastropoda; family Raphitomidae; genus Phymorhynchus; species Phymorhynchus buccinoides. Next base: position 19,698,884 of record CM065701.1, on the reverse strand, counting down.
GTCAGTTGTGGAAAAAAGTCTTCAGGATGAGGATTTTCAAAAACCGAGGTCCCGTGTGCGAACGCATGCACAGGATCTTGCGCACGCGTTAAAGCCCATCCCACTATTCGGTACGAGTAGGCCGTGTGTGTGCCTGTGGGATGGATGACACGAATTCACATAGCGGAACGCATCCTGTGCGCTATTAATGGTCTAAATGAAGACCGGTGAGCGCGGGGCAGGATAAACATCCCCAACTGGAAGAAGAAGAAGAAATAAAAGAATAAGAATTGTGGCGGTGGTCTTCCAGCGTTTAGATCCGTACAAGAGAATGCCGAGAAAAGTGAACATTACAGGCCTGATTTCGTTCTCGGTAAACATACAAACACAATCATTTCCCCTTCCTGATTTCAGACTGACGTTGACCCAAGGCTACGCCTCGGGGAGCTATTTCAACGAGGGGGGCACTGTGGTTCAGTACACGGCCACGGATTCCGGGGGACTCACATCCAGCTGCGTGTTCAACGTCACCGTCACAGGTCTGTAATGTATAGTAACGGTGACATTGTCTGCCTGCCTGTCTGTCTGTCTGTCTGTGCACCACCCATCGTCCGTCTCTCTCTCTCTCTCTCTCTCTCTCTCTCTCTCTCTCTCTCTCTCTCTCTCTCTCTCTCTCTCTCTCTCTCTCTCTCTCTCTCTCTCTCTCTCTCTCTCTCTTTTTGGTTTAAACAAAAAGTGAAAAAAGGCACCATTACCTGTGGGTAGGCAGCAGATCTGGAAAGAAGAATCCAAGCTATGGAAATGAGATGCTATCGTAAGTTTCTTAACATCAGATACACAGAGCATAAATTATCACCAATGAACAAGTGCGCCGAACCATATGAAAATCTGCTGATATCAGTAAAGAAAAGAAAGCTACGCTGGTATGGCCATGCAACAAGATCCAACGGCCTTGCCAAAACGATACTCCAGGGAACTGTTGAGGGAGGGAGACGGAGGGGAAGACAAAAGAAACGATGGTCTGACAACATCACAGAATGGACAGCAAAATCATTCGCAGAAACCCAGACTCTGGCTCACGAGCTGGGGGAAATTGGTGAACTAGATTTGACTGTGGCGCCCCGATGAGTCCTCACTGAGTTAAGGGAAAGGGGAAAGGGGAGGCTGGCTACATATTTTTGCGACTCTTTCGATTGATGATTAAAGTACGTACTGTGATCGTCTGTGTTGATTTTGGTAGTTGGTACTTTATTATTGTCGCAGAGGGGTCTCTGTGAAATTCGAGTTGCTCCCACTTGGAGAGCGTGTCGCAGACAGAGGTGCGCCACCGTTTTTTTTTTATTTTGCATGCAATTTTTTGTGTGACTGATGAGGAAGGAAAGGAGGAGTGGGGGTAAGTTTTGACCAGATGACAACTGTTTCGTTGCCACTGGGTTTAACGTGTGCTAAGTGCATGGGCACACGGGACCTCGGTTTATCGTCTCAATCGAAAGACTCCACGTATAGTGCAGAGTGAGACTAAAGATCCCCTTTTCCCAGGTTCGAATTCGGGTTTATCGTGCACGAGCCGAACGCGTTACCTCTGTGCCACTCTACACATTGTGCCTCTTTCTTTGTTTCTCTGTGCCCAATAATCATCCTGCGAACCACTGCACAGAATCGCTTCACATTTCGTATAATGGAATATCTGAAGCTGATGCATCGTTAGTTGTGTACGGTAATATTGCAGCGGAAGGCTTGGTGCTGAACACGACGACACTCTTTTTAACATTAACATTCCCGTTAACAGGTGTCCCTCTGTAAGCCAGCTGTCTCATTTTGCCAACGGCTCACATAGCTATTTTTTTGTAAATTTCTGGAGTTTAGTAGCTTAGCAAATATTGATCAATCAGTTGATATTTCAGTTGATATTCTAGTCGCGTGTGTGCCTACATGAGCCAAAACGTTCCATTTTGCTGTCGGAACACTCGCTAATGTTTGTGTTCATATTTCCAGTTACCAGGTGTTCCTCCGTGAGCCAGCAGTCCCATGTAGCCGACTGGATACTCTTATTAATGTTTTTTTTGTGTTATTAAAATTTCCAGTTGTCTGATGTTCTTATGTGAGCCAGCTCTCTCATTTTGCCAATGAAACACTCTCACTGTTTTCCTTCAAATTTCCAGTTACTCGGTGTCCCTACATGAGCCAGCTGTCCCATTTTGCCGACGGGATAGTTACTCTTATTAATGTTTCTTTCGTGCTGTTCACATTACCAGTTATCTGATGTTCTTACGTGAGCCAGCTCTCTCATTTTGCCGACGGGAGGCGATGCCTAGCCTAAAATCTTTATCCTTGTCAAATAAAGTTTCTCAGTGTCCAGTGACGGGATACTCTTATTAATGCTT
>CM065701.1:19669021-19691521 GCA_017654935.2 Phymorhynchus buccinoides | reverse complement strand
TACGAAAGGGTGCAGAGATAATATTCTGGTTTACAGATTAAAATTATTGAAAAGCCAGGGGAGGTGACTCATGATTGGAGTGGTAAAAATAGACCGCGGGCCACTAACTATTGCGATTTCGCGCTTGTTTACATTTAGTTCTGCGCTGCCCGGACCCCACCATCCAGTTTGAATACGACGATGAAATGTCAGTAGCCAACGTTTACCTTTGCGACGACGGCTACGTTCACGCGGCCACGTGCACTGTGAACTGCTCCCGAGGTTACGCCCTGGTCGGAGAGAGCGCCATGGAGTGCGGGCGGGACGACAGCACGCACCCTCCCACCATGCTGTGGAGCTGGAGCGGAGGGGAGGCCATGAAACCCGTGTGTCGAGGTAACTAAAGAAAATAAAAATGGTTTGTCTTTGATTGTTGTAGTCTGGTTTAAAGATACAACACTCACCCACCACGGTTAAGTCCCTTGTTGTTGTTTTTTTCTGGGTATAGCTGTGACCCATATGCAAACGGCCCCAACTTTAAATTGAGGCTGCTCTTTAAAATGATGTTTCGTTTTCTATTTGGGGGTATTTGTATGGGAGTAAAACCTGGTCAAAACAAGATTCCTTGCCAGCTTCAAAGACCCACTAAATCACTGTCATCTACTATCTTTCTGCCTTACCGAGAAATACTTTCAAAAATATTTTCTCCAGCCGAAGGCGGACTTGCCGGGCCTAACTATATCTTAGTTAGGCGCATAACGGCAACATGACGCATCTGCGCTCATGATTGACAGGAAAGTGTCTGAGCGATCGAAGAAGAAGAAGTTCAAGTGTTGCTAATTAAAACCCGTTTCTTGGGTAATTCTGTAATCGTATTTTGGAGAAAAGAAACAATTTACATTTTTGAAGCTTTAGTTTACATTCAAAGACATGTTCTGTTAATTAATATAATGTTTGTTCCCCAGAGGACCGCTGTCCGACTCCTCCTGCCCCGCATAACGGCGCGGTGAGCTGTCACCTGGGCACCTACGGCAAGGACTGTGTGGTGTCCTGTCATTCCTCCAGAGACTTGCCACTCTACGTCAGCCCCTACCTTTTCTGCATCAACGTCGTGAGTAGGCCTACCATTCTTCTTCTTCTTCTTCACCTCCTCCTCCTTGTTTGTTGTTGTTGTTGTTCTTCTTCTTCTTCTTCTTCTCCTCCTCCTCCTCCTCCTCCTCCTCCTCCTCCTCCTCCTTCTTCTTCTTCTTTTCCTTCTTCTTCTTCTTCTTCCTCTTCTTCTTCTCTTCTTCTTCTTCTTCTTCTTCCTTCTTCTCCTTCTTCTTCTTCTTCTTCTTCTTCTTCTTCTTCTTCTTCTTCTTCTTCTTCTTCTTCTTCTTCTTCTTCTTCTTCTTCTTCTTCTTCTTCTTCTTCTTTTCTTCTTCTTCTTCTTCTTCTTCTTTCTTCTTTTCTTCTTCTTCTTCTTCTTTGTCTTCTCCTCCTCCTCCTTCTTCTTCCTCCTCCTCCTTCCTCCTCCTTCTTCTCCTTCTTCTTCTTTGTCTTTCTTCTTCTTCTTCTCCTCCTCCTTCTTCTTCTTCTTCTTCTTCTTCTTCTTCTTCTTCTCCTCTTCTCCTCTTTCTTCTCCTCCTTCCTCTTCTTCTTTCTTCTTCTTCTTCTTCTTCTTCTCCTCCTCCTCCTCCTCTTCCTCCTTTCTTCTTCTTCTCTCTTCTTCTTCTTCTCACCCCCTCCTCTTCCTCCTCCCCCTTCTTCTTCTTCTCCTTCTTCTTGTTCTTATTCTTCTTCTTCTTCTTTTTCCCCTTCTTCTCTTCTCCTCCTCCTTCCTCCTTCTTCTTCTCCTTCCTCCTTCCTCCTCTTCTCTTCTTCTTCTTCTTCTTCTTCTTCTTCTTCTTCTTCTTCTTCTTCTTCTTCTTCTTCTTCTTCTTCTTCTTCTTCGTTCAACTGGCTACACATCAAAAACCGAGACCGAGTGCTGACGCAAAACTGGCTGACCAGCCTACCATTCTTAGTACGCCCTATGCATGCCAGTCAGTCGTTTCCGAGTATGACTGAGTTCTACTGCTACTGCTGCTGCTCGTGTGCTGCTGCTATGACTACTACTGCTGATACTACTACAACTACTACTGCTGCTGCTGTTAGTCCTCCTCCTCCTCCTGTTATGCTACTTCTACTTCTGCCCCCCCCCCCCCCCCCCCCCGTCATTTTCCTACAACTTTTGTTATCCCCCAGTTCCTCCGCTTGTTTTTACATTACTATCATGTTTTATTTGTTGTTGTTGAAGGTTGGAATCTGGTGGCCAAACGCCAACGCAGTGGAACGTGGGTGTGTGAGTGAGTATAGCCACTTCATTCTGATTTATTTTAAATAAGAATTGTTTGGAAATAATTAAGGGGAGTAATTTCATGGTGTGTGGGAGTGATCTGGCCTAATTCAATCGGTCAAACAGGGAAGTTACTCTACCATCAGGCAGATCCCCAGCTCTCGCATCGTATGTTTGAGTAGACTTACATCACTTAGAACAACGTGCGTCATTCTAAAATTGATGTCATTTATATTTTTACGTCACATTTTGCAAGTTCTATCATTTTGTGGATACTGGCCGCCCATCATTTTTCTAAAAAAAATGTTTGCAAGTCGCTGACTCGCATCCTGCGGTTTCAAGCTTCGACGCCATGCTACCATGGTTGCTATGGTTTTGACCGAGTAAGTCGAAGTTAATCAACTCTAATTTTCATGAAGAGCTCTCCCCTAGTTCTTTTCTTCCGAAAATTGTATATTAACAAGGCTGTTTGTTTATTTCGACATCATTCTGCTAGTTCTTTAAAGATTGCGCTTTTCCTTAATAATTGTTGTTTAAACATTTTTTGGGGGGCACTTCGACTTTGTACGAAATGTTAATTTTTTGGTATACAAGTATACCTAAATTTGTTTTCCTTTAAAAAAAAGTGTTTCAAAAGTGTTTTTTGTTGTTGATCGATTCTGTGTGTGTTTGTGAGTAGGTGTGTTAATCTGTCATCTGATTGTGTCACTATGATTATGTGTCTTTCTCTCCTCTGTAGCTCTCTCTCTCTCTCTGTATGACTGCCCATCTGCTTTTACCCTTTTCTTTCTTACACACACTTACACACACAGACACACAGACACCTACACACAGACACACTGGAACTGGAACTGGAACCGCACGCATTGTCACGCATTAACACACACAGGCTGTACTGACACCTACACACAGCCAATTAAAACACACAAACATTAAATTCAATAACAGACAGACACAATTATACACAACACACACAAAATCTCACACACACACACACACTCTCACTCTGTTGTTGGTTCTTTTTGTTTTTGTTTTTTCTCTTTTTTCTCTCTTGTTGCTTTCTCACTCATTAATTGAAGTTTAATCATGCTTTTCTCTCTTTTGTCTCGAGGGCAAGACAAACAAGCCAGACGTGTGCTTATTCTTTTCCCTCAATAAACAAATGTTTCAAATGTTCAAATGTTTCAAATGTTTCTTTCTCTCTCTGTCTCTCCGCTTATCTGTCTATTTAAGAAGCAAACAGACACGTGCACGCACATCCTTATCGACACTCGCTCTCTTTCTGTATCTGAACTCTCTCTCTCTTTGTCTCAGCTATTTAAGAAGGCAAACAGACACGTGCACACACACACATCACACACACACACACACACACACACACACACACACACACACACACACACACACACACACACACATTTTTATTTTTGTAAACTAGTATGTTTTATTTGTGTAAACTAGCAAATTATTTACAAATGACGCCCTTGTAAGTGAGCCTTGCCTCAATATATACACAGTTGCCTCAATCAATAGCCTCAATTGCCTCAAGCAGTAGCGCAACCAGTACAAAGAAAGAAAGAAAAAGTATTTAACAAAAATGTTACGTAATTGAACTTTATAAACTGTTATTATTACCGTTATTGTTATGATTTTTATTAGTGTCATATAAAACATTGTATTGGTTTTAAAGGACCAATAAACATTGATTCTGATTCTGATTCTGATTCTGATTCACACACACACACACGCACACGCACACACACACAGACTCACACACACACACACACACACACACACACACACACACACACACACACACACACACACACACACACACACACACACACACACACACACACACACACACACACACACACACACACACACACACACACACACACACACACACACATAACACACACACACACACAAGGATAGACGCCCATTGTAAGAGGCAACCACACACATGCATATGTATATGCACACAATGTAATATCAAACAACATTAATTTATACCTTTTATGTCCATTCTTAACAGACAGAAGACTGCCCCACCAGCAAGTCACCAGGACCAGCATTTTCTACTTCTCACAAGGTTGCGAGTCTGCGGAAGCGGAAGAGGAATTACGTCAAGCGTTTGTCACGCGCATCAGCGAGTCTATTTTTAGCGACGCGTGCATTCACGTGCCCTCGTGCACCGCAGAAAATGTGAAGGTAAATTGTTGCGCAGGTAAAGCGTTTTTTGTTTGTTTGTTGTTGGTGGGGTTTTTTCAATTTTTTTTGGACGATAACCACTTTCAATGCTGAGAAGATTTAAAGTTTGTTTTTTTACCCAATTAACAAAACATTGCTATTTACGCTTAACATTCACCAAACATCAGCCTGTGGAAACTTTGTATAAGTTTGCTAACATCAAACAGAAAATACGGTCACATTCGTGTATTATTTTCTATTGAAATGTTCGTATCACGATCCCGCAAAAGACTTGACCACAAAATGACAAACAAGAATAAAACCACCAGACGAAGAAGAAGAAGAAAAGAAAAAAAAGCGATATCGCAATCGTTTGTGGCACCATCTATTTTTACCACTCCAACATTTCATACACTGAGGTCCTCCCCTGGCTTTTCAATAATTTTAATCTGAAACCAGAAAGTTATCTCTGCAACAAGCGTAACTTTTTATATCTTTTGGAAGAGATTTAAAACTAGTTATCCTACTTATGCTCATCGAAAGAAGCACCGCATACTCGACGTGTCTGTTGCAGTGTCTGTATTACGTATGTTTATTATTTTGTACGCTTTTTGAAGATTCATGTGCTCTGTAGTATACAATTCTTTCGACCTAAGGACTGTAGATGTGACAACTGAAATGTTGCTTTATGCTGGTATTTCTTTTTTACAATATGTGCGACAATTTTGTCAATATGTGCGACAATTTTGGACCGACAGACAGACAGACCGGCAAAGTGAGTTATAGGTTTGTGGCTTGAGCCACAAACAAAAAGGATATAACAAAGCTAACTCTGCAACAGATCACCTGTCCTCTCAGGTTCTCCTCCACGCGCGGGAAACGAAACGCAAGGCCTGATAATAACAAACGGAACATGAGCCTGGAAGAGAAATCCCTAGTGCAGAGGCTTCTCCGGCGAGGGACCTCCCGGCGCCACCGCCGCTCCACGCACTATCACCTGGTGATCTTTGAAGTCCACGTGCCTTACGTCGAGGACAGCTTGTCCCCTGAAGATGCTTATCTGGTAGGTCTTGGTTACTGTGTCTTTCCCGGAGGACCACGACTCGCAAACTGGGGGAGCATTTATTTGCGCTTGCTTAAAGACCCACCACGTCACGTGTCAAAATCATGGTTTTTCACGTGTTTACCCTCTTATAGCTGGTAAGAAATCTTTTATAAGAAATCTTCCAAGCATAAGAGGGAATGTGACACATGACGTGGGGGGTCTTTAAGCGTTGCAGCCTAAGGGATTGTAGGCCTTTGGGGACCTTCCCCAACGCCAGCTGTCCTCAAATCCTTTTTGGCCGAGAGAGTGGGGATGCACCCTGGGCACGGCATGTCACTATATAAACAAATTTCCCCCCAGCCCGCTGGAAAAGTAGCTGCCCCTTCTGCTATCTGGCAGTCATTGTCGGAAACGACAGACAGTTACACGTATACGTGATTACTGTAGTGTTTGTTTAAATCTGATTAGCAGTGTGCATGTGAGAAAGCAACGACATGCAACACAGCAGCTGCACTATTGTTCTTCTTCGTTTGAGGCCATATGGCCGTAATGGCTGAGATACGTATGTGTCCGGTTTGTAGTTGGTTTTTTACTGGTCTCTCCGCTGCATTCAGCCGACGCATTCCAATTTCGGAGGAGCTCTTCTTCTTCTTCTTCTTCTGCGTTCCCAGGCCATATGACCATAATGGGTAAGGTACATATGTGTCCGGTTTTCAGTTTTCACTGGTCTCCCCGCTGCGTACAGCCGACACATTCCGATTTCGGAGGACGGAGGAGCTCAAAGGAGAACATTATTTGGAACATTCGTTGGGACAAAAGGCAGGAGAATGCACCAATTATGAACCCCCCCCCACCAAACTAGATGGTAGTAAGAAAAGGGAAAGGCAGAGTCAAAAGAGTGATAGATTAGAGGAAGCTGCTAGCACAGAACTTCCAGAAGGTTGGGGAACTATTTGTACTGAAGGATCCCCCAGTATCGCCACGGAGGAAAGCGGCTGCAATGACAACAAACAAACAAACAAACAAACAGCAAGAACAGCAGCAACAAACAACGAAAACAACAAACAATCAACTACAGCAGCAACGATAACGTTGCCTGTCTGTCGTTTCCGACAATGACTGCCAGATAGCAGAGAGGGCAGATACTCTTCTGGCGGGCTGGGCGAGAATTAGTTGATAGCGGAGATGCCTTGCCCAGGGTACATCCCCCACTCTCTCGGCCAAAGGGATTTGAGGACGAGAGTTGGCGTTGGGGAAGGTCCCCAAAGGCCAACCAATCCCTTTGGCTGCAGCACCAGAGCCGATGCTAGCAACAAAACAAATAACAAACAACATTCCCCAAGGGTCAAGAACAACATGTTGACAAATCTTTGCGGATGGTGGAAATATTACCATAGGTGTTTTGTTGTGGCGAGAATCCTGCAACAATATGTTATTTGAAAAAGAAAGAGCTTCTTATGTTAGACACCGGCAAGAGCTTTGATACTCCAAAAGTTGTTGCGCAACTTGCGTTACTATATATGGATGACAAATGTGTCTATTTCAGTTTATGTATTTATTGTTTGTGGCTCAAGCCACAAACCTATAACTCACGTTGTCGGTCGGTCGGTCTGTCGGTCGGTCGGTCTGTCGGTCCAAAATTGTCGCACATTTTTCCAAATCCGAGGCAAATCGAGGCTACACTTCAAAATTTCTTTAAAATGATGTATTTTAAAAGCGTACAAAATAATAAACATACGTAATACAGACACTACAACAGACACGACGAGTATGCGGTGCTTCTTTCGATGAGTATAAGGGATACATAGGTGGATGCGAAATGGTGCTCGTTTACAGCCAGGGGAGGTCCATGATTGGGGTAAAAATAGACCGCGTGCCACAAACTATTGCTTTCGCGACGACCCGTGCCTCCATTTGCCCCCCGCCCCTTCCACGAGTCTCCCCCCGTGGGGATACCGGGGGGGGGGGGGGGGGGCTCTTTCGTAAAAATAGTTCCTCCACCTTCTTGAAGTTCTGTGCTTGTAACTTCCTCTAATCTGTCACTCTCTTTGACTCTGCCTTTTCCCCCTTTGCTTTCTACCATCTACTATCTTTCTGACTTATTGGCCCATTCTCCTGACTTTTTTTTTCTAAGAAAATCTTCTAAATAACTTTTTGTCCTTTGAGCTGCTCCGAAATCGGAATGTGTCGGCTGTACGCAGCGGGGAGACCAGTGAAAGCTGAAAACTGGACACGTACGTACCTTGCACAGTATGAGAATGCAGAAGAAGAAGAAGAAGAAAAAGAAAAAGAAAAAAGAAGACGAAAAAGAAGAAGAAGAAGATTGATTGATTGATTGATTGATTGATTGATTTTATTATTTTTGTCAAACACTCAGAGCTACATGAGAACCCAAAAGCTGTTACGTCAGAGGCTGCTGAAGGAGGTCGGAAGAGGGAGGATGGATGTAGGGGGGCTGGTGGCGGAGGGGAGTGGGGTGGGTGCCTCTTCTATGAGGGTGCACTGTCCACCCGGCACCCTGCTTCGTCCTGACCACCACACTGTGGGCCGATTCTCCTGTGGTGAGCTCTCTGTCTGTCTATCTCTCTCTGTCTGTTTCTGTCTTCTCTCTATCTCTGTCTATCTATCTTTGTTTGTTTCTGTCTTCTCTATCTCTGTCTCTCTTTCTCTCTGTCTCTCTCTCTCTGCTCACTTGTTCACTGTAAACTTTTTTTTGGATTTGTGTTTGATTGTTTTCGGTACTATTTTGAATATATTCTATTGTTATAATTATTACGTTGTCAAAAAACTTACAGTTCGACTCTTACGTGATTTTGTTTCATTGTCCTTTGGCCCTTTATGATTATACGAAGCAAAGGAGTATAAGTTTGTTTCGGTCTGTTTTTCATTCATTCTGACTGTTTGTCGGTCCTGGCTGTATCATGGGAATGGCAACAAGAGATAATCGAAATTTTGTATGGTGGTGTATCGCTATATCGTATCTATTGGCCACTGCAAAGAACACCTTTTGCAAGAGAGAATGCCCTTGGTGGGTGGGGGAAGATGGTTGAGTACTGACCAAACAAGGGCATAACTCTCGCCAGTATCCTTATTTGAGGCCACTTATAATGGCTGCCTTTTGCAAGAGTGAATGCCCTTGGTGGGTGAAGGGGAGATGCTTGAGTACTGACCAAGCAAGGGAATAACTCTCGCCAATAACCCTATTTGAGGCTGCCTTTTGCAAGAGTGAATGCCCTTTTGGATACTGACCAACAAGGGACGAACTCTTGCCGTCAAGGGCGTTAATAACTCTAGTTGCAGTGGCCAATATGAATAGAAAGTCTCATAGAAAAATATAAATCTATAACCGTGATGACCCAGGACGTTGTGTTATGAATGCGTCTTGCAGTGGGGTGTTCCCCTGGTCGGTTCCTGGCCGTGAACAGCACGCAGTGTGAGCAGTGCCCCCGGGGTCAGTACAATGAGGAGGACCAGGCCACCTCCTGCAGCCCCTGTCCCCAGGGATGGTCCACGCCATCCACAGGGGCGCAGCACCCAAACCAGTGCAGGCCCATTGTCTGAAAAGGGGTGGGGGGGTGATGGGGTTGTGCAACGCATGGGAGAGGATGGGGTGGGAGTGTAGAAGATTGATGGCGTTGTGTGAAGGAACTGGGGGCCGTTTCACAAGGGCTAACGTAACGTAGCGTGAGCGCAAATCGGCAAAAAAAAAACCCGGTACTAAGAAACGCCTCTTTTGCCGACGTTTTGTGGCTATCTCTTGGCCAACTATCACGTGACTTGCATGGGGTGAAAACATTTCTTTAACTCCATTAAAGTTTGGTTGAAATAATACTTTTTTTTTGACCAATCAGACAAGAGCTTGTAATATTTTTTCAGCCAACATTTTCTAAAGTGTTTCTTAGACCCCTTTTGGCGTAACAGTTATGCGCGCGGCGACTATCGTCTAGAGAAACTCGACCCTGGATTGTATGTGTATGTCGCATTGTATTGTACGACATCATTCATCATCCAGTCACTTTGTTCGATACTGTTTGGTTTTGAAAGACCCAGTGACGCACCACGATTAAGTCCCTTGGTTTTTTTCTGGGTTGCTGTGACCCACATCCAAATTTCCCCAACTTGAAATTGAGGCTGCTCCGGTTTGAAATTGGGGCCATTTATATGGGAGTCAGACTCGGTCAAAACAAGCTTTCTTTCCAGTTATAAGAGGGAAAACACGTGAAGCCCGTGATTTTGACACGTGGTCTGGTGTTTCTTTAATATTTACGTGTGTTTTTTGTGTGCTTATTTTTAATTTTTGTTTCATCTTTCTAGTGCAGAATGCGTTGTACGTTTCCATCATATTTTTTAGTTACGCCATGCTGCCTTTTTCTTTGAATTGAGTATATACCTATTATTTGTCGAGTGCGTTTTTATAAGCCTCGTCTTGCTGTGCTCAGTTATACTGCTGTTTTATTTGTAGCTGCAAAATGTTTGAGAAATAAAAAGGTTGTTTAAACCATATTGTACGACAACAAGGCAACGAAGATAGTCATGATAATAACGACCAATACAAAATACTGTGTAATAATAATAATAATAATAATAATAATAATAATAATAATAATAATGATGATGATAATAATAATAATAATAATAATAATAATAATAATAATAATAATAATAATAATAATAGTATGACAACAAGACAACGGAGATGGTCATGATAATTACCAATACTGCATTTTAATAAAATGGTTTAAAAAAAATGCAAACCTGTCCACTTTTCCCAGTATAATTAACGGAACCTTCTGCTTAAAAGTATGTACCAATTTTAAGCCTTCTTGCATGTTCTATTTTTAGTTCTAAAGACGAAAAAGACGTTGATTCAAAGGAAAATAATGGTTGTATCATTCAATTACGTTATTTCTAATAACGTAACAATTCTTTTTTTAGGCCTACTGTGCATTTTTTTGTGATTGAATAATAATAATAATAATAATAATAGTAATAATAATAATAATAATAATAATAATAATAATAATAATAATAATAATTGGCACTTATATAGCGCACATATCTATCTTTACAAAGAAATGAAACTACAAACATTCCCATTCACACACACACACACAACAACACAAGTGCAACGCTGACACACACACACACACACACACACACACACGCACACACACACACACACACAAAACTCAACAAACTCAAGTGCAACCACGAGCGGCTGCTAAGTCCCCTCGCAGCATCGCCGAGGTACTCCGAAATCGGAATGTGTCGGCTGTACACATACATAAAAACGCATCAAAACAGCAAACTACATAAAAACGCATCAAAACAGCACGTAACTGAATAGTTTTTTTTATATAAAAATGTATAGCCTTGGGTTTCGGACCCGTGATTTGAACGCGCGCGGTCATGCGCACACGCGCGCACATAATAAGTCATGCAACTGTGTTATAGACCATTCATGAAGAAATGTTGTGAAAAAAACTGCATTAAAATACATGCAAAACTTCGCGAGATATTAGCGATTATGTGTTTCGGGGTTTGAACCCCGTAACTGGCGCGACCTTGACCTTAATGTAAAACTAAATACATCAGTGGATAGCTTGCATCTTGGCAAACTAGTATGCCAAATTTCATGATGATAGACTGGATAGTTTTTGAGAAAAACGGACGAATAGCCGGACGGACGGACGGACACCGGACGGACGGACGGACGGACCAGACAAAAACAATAGCTCCCCGAACCTTCGGCTCTGGGACTAAAAACAACAACCCAACCCAACCGATTGTGTAAACAGAAGTTTGTTTGATTGTATGCTTAAATCCATTAATACAGGTTTGAAATGTTTATTTTGTAAAGCTTAATTAAAAGGTTTAAGGGACTTGCAAGAAACTAGAATGTGCCATACATTGTCTAACTCGTGTTTGAAATTCTGTCATAAGTAACAGCTGCCATATTAACCGCGTATTCATATTGTATGTTTGAGCCGTGTGGTCCCCCCGGGGGGATACCGGGGGGTCTTTTGTATAAATAGTTAACAGCTCCACCTTCTGGAAGTTTGAGTGTGGTCCCCCCGGGGGGACCGGGGTTCCTCTAATTCTGTGCTCAACTCTCTTTGACTCTCTTTGCTCTTTTTCCCTTTGCTTACGGTCATCTACTATCTTTCTGCCTTACCGGTCCATTCTCCTGCCTTTTTTCACTAAGCACTTTCAGAAAGATTTCCTCCAGCCGAAGTCGGACTTGCTGGGCCGAACTATTTTTTAGTTAGGCGCATAACGGCAGCATGACGCATCTGCGCTCATAATTGACAGGAAACTGTCTGAGCGATCGAAGAAGAAGAAGAAGCCGTGTGGTGATGTTTTAGTGCTCAGTTGTGTATGACAATAACGTTTTTAAATGTAATTCATAAATAAAATTATGTACATTTTCTGATGTTTACTTGCTTAATATGGAAATGCCGTAGAAAACAATCTTTTTTTTTTCAACATACATTGAGATGGTATGATTAATTTTAACTAGGTAGCCTAGTTCCAAATTCCACCCGTTGTGAATTAGTTTGTGTGGTAGTTCCAAAATGATTGTTGATATTGAAGTAATCTTATTTGGCATAAATGACATTTAACCCTTTCGCCGCCAGCCATTTTTCAGCCACAAAATACCAGAGTACAGAAACAAAAATTATGCAATATTGGGAATTCCTCTGTGGCATGTATAACATTAGGCCTATCCTTACCTCCCAAAATTAAGAAAATAGAGTCTTTGGATAACAGGCCTTGATTTGATGCCTTTTAGTGACATGGGTGCAAAAATGCGACATTGGCGGTGAAAGGGTTAAGGCAAAGTTCGACGACGCAATCACTCGCTCTTTCGCAAGAGTAGTGTCCACCCATTCTTACAGCGTGACAGAGCTACCAGGTGCCTGCGAAATGTAGCATCGTCGGACAAGGCCTTTACAGATAACAGTGTATCATAGCTTAGGTGTGGCCACTAAATGAAAAATTCCTATTCAAGTGTAGTTATTCTTCTTTTTATACTTTTGTGGAATCTTAAATTATCAACGGTGGCATTTCATTTTCTTCTTTGTGTGTGTGTGTGTGTGTGTGTGTGTGTGTGTGTGTGTGTGTGTGTGTGTGTGTGTGTGTGTGTGTGTGTGTGTGTGTGCACCCACATAAGAAAAGACTAAAAATATAAAAATGTTGCCATACCCATTTAGTCTGTAATCAATAAACGTTTTTCATTTCTTTATAGTACGTAATGCTCATGTGTTCTTTTATCTATAAATGTATTTGAGAGGGAGAGAGAGAGAGAGAGAGAGAGAGAGAGAGAGAGAGAGAGAGAGAGAGAGAGAGAGAGAGAGAGAGAGAGAGAGAGAGAGAGAAAGAGAACAGGCAGGAAGATATACCTGTATGCTTATTAAAACACGCACACACACATACATACACACACACACACACATACACATACACATACACACACACACACACACACACACACACACACACACACACACACACACACACACACACACACACACACACACACACACACACACACACACACACACACACACACACACACACGATTCTATTAAGATAAAATAAATCCATCCAGAATGCATTTTATTTTCCTTTTTTCTCTCAAAGAAACGCTACATGTGACAAGGCAATAAACAACAGAACAGTCGGAAGACAATACTAATTATGCTGAAGACATCGTTCTATGATTTCTCTTCCCCATTACACCGTGTGGCTGGTAGGGTAGAGTCATCCAAGTTGGTCAGCTTTTTGGGTTGTTTTTGTCATGATGCGGTCAGCTCAGAAACCATATCTTTCGACACTCTGAAAAAATAAATAGAACACATGATATTTTGTGATACAATGATAAAAAACAAAAACAAACAAGAAACAGAACAAAACAAACAGATAAATTCGCAGGTGTGTGTATGAGTGTGCGCGCGCAAGAATAAGCGGACAAAGCTTTTGTTCATCCTGCCCTCGTGCACGCGCGCGTGCGTGTGTGTGTGTGTGTGTGTGTGTGTGTGTGTGTGTGTGTGTGTGTGTGTGTGTGTGTGTGTGTGTGTGTGTGTGTATCTGTGTATGTGTGTGTGTGTAGCTCGTACGGCTTTTAATCTAGAGGTAGAAAGAAAGGTTTTTGTATGTCCTTATATAGCCCTTAGGGACAAGTTCTTCTTGTGCGGTAGTCTTCATAATAATATCACGTGGGCCGATCCTGGAGGTACTGCAATACCAGGTCGATCTATGGCGATGTTTCGCCGTCGTTTAAACGTACACCCCCCCCCCCCCCCGAAACATTTAGAGCCTGAGGGGAAACTTAAAGGTGGACCCTGACGGATGAGTTTTGTTTACAAGAAACACGTCGAGATCACCAGAAAGACAGCCTTTTCAAGGATCGGAACGCTCACTTTGCTCTGGTTTCCTAGAAATTAAACCACCAAAACGGTGATTCCTCCTGGGCGGAGATGCTGGAGAGTGTAGCCATTTTAATTGTGGTTGAAGCGTTTTCTTCATTGTAGTGCAGTGGAAACAAATTGGAGCTATTTCCTTAGTTGTGAGCGAAACTCCTTTAGATAAACTGTATAAAAAATAAAAAATAAAATAAAAAGGCTTGTATTGCGAAAATGTCGTGCAAACGATTTGGCGGCCATTAGAAAGGAGACGCCACACGCCGTCTCTTTTGGATGAAAGAATTTGACTTCCAGCACATCCTCCAATTGCCGTTGTGATGCTTTGATTTATAGGAAACCAGAGCAAAGTGAGTGTTGCAATCTCTGTAAAGGGTGTTTTCCTGGTGATCTGGACGTGTTTCTTACAAAACCTCATCCGTTAGGGTGGCCCTTTAAAGCCCCCACACGTCACGTGTCACATTCCCTCTTATGCTTGGAAGATTTCTTAAGATTTCTGACCAGCTATAAGAGGGAAAACACGTGAAAACCGTGATTTTGACAAGTGACGTGGTGGGTCTTTAAGACGTATGACGTTCACTTTCGTTCCTCCAGCTCGACCATTATCCATCTCGAGGCCTCTGACTTTGCTTTCAGTGCTCTTGTCTTGATGTCTTCGGATATTGAGAGCTGTTTCACGAGGTAGTAGGCAGACTTTGCCTACAACCCCCCCCCCCCCCCCCACCCCCCGCTCTAATTTCTACGACATGATCTACATGAAAGCTGGCCAGATTTCCTCAAGCTGCTGGCAAGACTGACCACAGTCTTGTAGATGTGTGCTTTTTAAT
This sequence comes from Phymorhynchus buccinoides, assembly GCA_017654935.2. NCBI lineage: Eukaryota > Metazoa > Mollusca > Gastropoda > Neogastropoda > Raphitomidae > Phymorhynchus > Phymorhynchus buccinoides. The sequence goes on along the minus strand of CM065701.1, from coordinate 19,676,737 downwards.
TCCTTTCTGCTTTCCCATACCAGGCACAGGGAGTTCTCTATCCGAAGCGGCTCTTTCTGATGACGACGACGACGATGATGATGATGATGATGAAGAAGAAGAAGAAGAAGAAGAAGAAGAAGAAGAAGAAGAAGAAGAAGAAGAAGAAGAAGAAGAAGAAGAAGAAGAAGAAGAAGAAGAAGAAGAAGATGATGATGATGATGACGACGATGATGATGATAATGATGATGATGATGATGATGATGGTGAGGATGATGATGATTCTTACCACGGGTTCTGAGCGCTTGGTAGGGTTGTTGAGACAGGCTGCAGGAGGTGCGAACATGTCCACTGGCCCGAGGCCCAGTTTGATGTCTGAGTAGATGGTCATCACGTTCCAGTAAACTACGGTCAAAGGAAAAAAGGCAACAATCCTTTATTTATTTATTTATTTATTTATATATTTATTTATTACGGACTATAAGGCGATAATTTCCCCCGAGACTGAGATCCATGCGCCTATAATATGACGAACAAAAGTAAAAAGAAAGTGTAATAACACAATCTTCATTGTATGCAAACTTGTGGGGGCGTGCGCCTTATACTCAGGTGCGCCTTACAGTACGAAAAGTAGGGGTACTTTACAGCACCAATTGAAATGAATACAAGCGGACCTAAGATATGTTGAATCAATTTACCATTAACATTATGTACACAGAGACACACAAAGATGTGAACATACATGCAGGAACGTTGGTCTCTGATAACATGGGTCAGCTCCCCCCCCCCCCCTCTCTCTCTCTCTCATGATGGTTTTCCTTTTCCATATAATCTACCCTCCTCTTCACCCCACCCCCACCCCCTGCATCCTTTACATCTTTGTGTCTGTATTAAGGCCCATGGCTTACATGCATACAATAGTTGAACGCTGACACTCTCTCTCTCTCTCTCTCTCTCTCTCTCTCTCTCTCTCTCTCTCTCTCTCTCTCTCTCTCTCTCTCTCTCTCTCTCTCTCTCTCTTAAAGTAATGTTTGGTGCATGATGAAGGAAACTATAATTATGTGTTGTGTTGTATTAAAGTAATGTTTGATGTATGAAGAAGGAAACTACATGTGACCCAGCACCACGAAAGGGACATTTTAGTCGCTGGGCTAGTTTCTCACAAAAGGCTTGCAAAGCCACAAATCTGATTTTTGGGGTCAATTTTAAGTTATGGGTATGTTTGTGTTCTCTAACACCTTAACTTTCATATTTATGAAGGATAATCTTTAACATGGTCTCTAAATGGTCTTATAAGTGTTTTAAAATGAGTAGGTCAATGTATTTTCTGCAGCTAGGCTAGACTTTAGACTGTGTTTTTTCAAAATGGCAGACGCTCACCCTACCAACTTTAAATGCTCATAACTCTGGAACGAAGAAAGATACAAGGATGGATCCTGTAGCATGAGGAAGGGAATTGTCAGAAGTTTTCACACGTATAGGGGAAGACGGGGTAAAAAGCGCATGGGCGGGTAAGAAGCCCACCCCAATTATCTCATGAAATGAAGCAAACTTCAGTCTCACTTTGCCCATGAGACGAGTGTTAATGTCTAGCATTCGTCTCATGGGCAAATTTGACTGAAATTTTCTTTATTTCATGAGATAATTGGGGTGGGCTTCTTACCCGCCCATGCGCTTTTTACCCCGTCTTCCCCTACTTTTCTCAGAATGGTCAGTTTGACACTTAATATCCCTTTCGTGGTGCTAGGTCACATTATGTGATGTGTTGTATGAAAGCAATGTTTGGTGTATGATGAAGGGAAAGAACCCACGTACTTCCGTTCACGGTCTTTTCTCTGATGACCCAGATGGGGATGCACCCTTTGCCCATCACCACGTCACCGTAGAGCGTGTCACCGTCAGCTCCAGTCGACTGATAGAGAATACGGTTCACTGTGGCCCGGTTGTATTCCTCGCCTAATTGCAGATTGTCGTCCACGTTTTGGAAAGGCGCTGCACCATGGACAAAACACCCCATAAGTTTCTTTATTGTCCATTGGCATTGTACAACGCACATGGAAACTTGTCTTCCCACCGCGTAAAATAAAAATACTAAGTAAAAGTATGAAACATAAATTTACATGAACAAATATATAACTCTCACCCAATCATTCATCCGCTCTCCGCTATCTTGCTCACTCATCATGCAACCCACCACCACTTCGGCCTTCATTATTAACCCTTTCTTTTCTTTTCCCCTTCCTTTCCTCCTTTTTTTCTTGTTCCTTTTCTTTTTTTCCCTTTCCCCCGACAGTATCATCAATAAAAAATAAAATCAGTAAAACCAATGCATCCGTGACGTCACGGATGCATTGATTTACAAGTCAGGTCTGGTATTTGGTATTTTATATTTTGGTTATATTCCAGTCACAGAGACTTATTTGTGAAATTCGTACTGCTCTCCCTGGGAGAACGTAGCGCCGCAAGCGCAGTGCTACCCCCTTTTTTTTTTTTTTTTTTTTTTTTTTTTTTTTTTTTGGGGGGGGGGGGGGGGGGGGTTGGGGCAGTGGCAGGGTGAGGAGGGAATGGGGGTAGACTTGGGGAAACTTAGCTATCAATTCGGTCATACCAGGCAGCGGGATTTTCTCCTTGCTCTTATACCGACTTTTACCTGTCCGTGGGATTTTTACGGTGCGTAAAGCGCATGGGTCTGACTAGCTTTTAGTCCCCTGGCATCCACATTATTTGGCCAAAAATGGTCGCTAAAAACATAAAGCAGTATATATGTCACGAATGCATTTAGAAGTCGGGTCCGTTGTGTCATTTGGCCAAAAATGGTCGCTAAAGGCATGAAACAGTATGTATGTCACGAATGCAATTAGAAGTCGGGTCTGTCATGTCATCTGGCTGAAAATGGTCGCTAAAAGCATGAAACAGTATGTATGTCACGAATGCAATTAGAAGTCGGGTCTGTCATGTCATCTGGCTGAAAATGGTCGCTAAAAGCATGAAACAGTAAGCCTATGCATGTCACGAATGGATTTAGAAGTCGGTTACCATTATGTCATCCGACTAAAAAAAAATGGTGGCTAAAATTGATTTATCGTCAGGTCCATAAAAGCTCTACATGTGGAACAATCCAGTTCTAACTTTACCCTGACCTGGCCAATGATTCACAACAGGGGCACCGATGTTAGGTTCGTAGGGGAAGACGGGGTAAAAAGCGCATGGGCGGGTAAGAAGCCCACCCCAATTATCTCATGAAATCAAGAAAATTACAGCCAAATTTGCCCATGAGACGAATGCTAGACATTAACGCTCGTCTCATGGGCAAAATGACACTGAAATGTGCTTCATTTCATGAGATAATTGGGGTGGGCTTCTTACCCGCTCATGCGCTTTTTACCCCGTCTTCCCCTATACGTTACTGAATCACAGACACCTACACACACATGCGCGCGCATGTACACGCTTGCTGCAAAACATACAACATACCTCGTATGCAACGCTCAAAGAAGTTCTTATTCAAAGGTGCGACTTCGCATGTTTGGGTGTTGAGATCATACGTGTATCCAATATTGTCCTGAAATACAGAAAAAAAAGAAACATTCTCGATTTTTGTTGGTGCAATATCTAGTCTTCTGCTTCTTCTTCTTCTTCTTCTTCTTCTTCTGCATTCCCAGTCTATATAGCTATAATGGGTATATTCAGCCAAAAAACACCGAACAGGCGCGGGAACATATTTCTTGGTTGTGATTTAATAATTATAAAAAAAGTACCGTATTTTTTTAGACTATAAGGCGGTACTTTGTTTCCCCCAGACTGAGACCCCTGCGCCTTATAATGTGACTTAAATATAATAATGATAAAAAAGAGACTAAAATCTGTGTAAAATTTAGGGGATGCGCCTTATAAGGAGGTGCGCCTTATACTATTGTCTGTGAAAAAAACCCAAAATGGGTAATCGCAGACTTATTTCTGTTAATTTTAAGTAAACTTCCCAGTTTCAAAATACTGTATACTCACTTTAAACAGACCGATGAAGTGGTAGTTTTCTTTGTCCCCGTTAGAGAGGGTCCTCTCCACAACGTGCGCCTCAAGTTCGTTGATGGCGTCGTACCACACCTCGAATTTCGTCTGCGACAGGAGCATGAACGATGACGTCATTCATTCAATTATGACGTCATTGTCGCAAAACGGTGTAACTTGTGGGAGAAATACAACGGGAAACGTATCCCAGAAAGCATCGGGTAGGCATAGCACACATACACGAGCCACGCGCATAGGCCTACACTATAATGGGCGAAGACGGGGCAAAAAGCCCATGGGCGGGTAAGAAGCCCATGCCAATCATCTCATGAAATAAAGAACATTTCGGACAAATTTGCCCATGAGACGAATGCTAAACATTAACACTAAATGGGCAAAATGTGACGGAAATATGCTTCATTTCATGAGATAATTGGCATGGGCTTCTTACCCGCCCATGGGCTTTTTACCCCGTCTTCCCCATTACACATAAAGGGTTGCGGTCTTCAATCTGATTTACACTCCCAGAAATGCAAAACTCGTCGTTAAAAAAATGAAGACACCCCAACCCATTAATTAAACGTAGAATTATTCAAACAAAAATAGTGGTTTACTAGTCCCTCACATTTAAAAGGCTAGCCACACGTCCACCCAAAATCGTACCACTGTACGATTCGATTCGATCACGTGGTCTCCAAGAACAAAATGTGATTCGCGCTTCTCGAGATCAAGTGATCGAATCGTATCGTGCAGTCGTACGATTTCAGCTGACGTGTGGCCAGCCCTTAAGAGTTATTTACCAATTTACGCCTTTACTCAACACTGCGCTGAGCGACCCGACTGGGGTCCTCCCGTGCATTGTCACAGATATAGTGGTGACTTAGGCCTAAATCAAGATCACATAATAGGGGAAGACGGGGTAAAAAGCGCATGGGCGGGTAAGAAGCCCACCCCAATTATCTCATGAAATAAAGAAACTTTCAGTCAAATTTGCCCATGAGACGAATGCTAGACATTAAGGCTCGTCTCATGGGCAAAATGAGACTGAAATTTGCTTCATTTCATGAGATAATTGGGGTGGGCTTCTTACCCGCCCATGCGCTTTTTACCCCGTCTTCCCCTAATCATCTATAAAATAAGCACTACAGATACCAATACAACGAAGCAAACAATTTAGGCCTAATAAAATAAATGCTCACTTCATAAATGCACACACAATCAAGAGACTTCCTTAACATTAGTGGGGTGGGTTTTTTTTAGCAGCATACTCAGTCTCCTATTTTTCTTTTTATTGAACTTGTGCTCACCCCTGCTTTTCTTTTAAACATTTTAGCTGTACCTTTTTATCTCATGTCAGTTTTAAACTCGTCTTCCTGATGAAGAGATAATAAAAATCTCGAAAGCTTGAAAGCATTGGTGTTTTGTGGCTTTTTTAAAATCAAAATATGAGACTGAAGCGCAATCATATATATGACCCAGCACCACGAAAGGGACATTAAGTGTCAAACTGACCATTCTGAAAAAAATACACATTTGAAAACTTTAGACATTTCTCTTTCTAATGACACAAGAACCATTCTTGTATCATTTTTCCGTTCTTGAGTTATAAGCATTTAAGTAGTAGAGTGAACGTCGGCCATTTTGAAAAAAAACCCAACCACAGTCTAAAGTCTAGCCTAGCCGAAGAAAATGCATTGACCTACTCGTTTTAAAGCACTTAAAAGACCATTTAGAGACCGTATTAAAGATTATCCTTTATATATATGAAGGATAAGATGCTAGAGAACACAAAAATACCCATAACTCAAAATTGAAAAAAAAAGAGATTTTTGACTTTGCAAGCCTGTTGTGAGAAACTAACCCAGCGACTTAATGTCCTGTTCGTGGTGCTTGGTCACATATGTATCACAGACACTCAGGCAGTTGTGTGGGAATACAGCCAATTGCTTGCTGATAGCAAAGCCGGCACACGGTCACAAGTAGTTGAATAGAGTTCACAAATTATTAATTTTTTTTCAAATAAAAAGGTTGGATAGTATGAGGCGGCTTCCATTTCACTCCCAGAACTATTTGTACTGCATAGCAAAGAAGTTACCTAACTAATAAAATAAAAAGTGATGTTCTAAAGACTATGATATACATTTGATTGAAAGATCATGAACGGAGAACACAATTATTATAATTTTCAATGTTGCAGACTCATTACCAGAGGGAGATAACCAAGATTTAAAAATAAAAGAAGCGAAAATTTTAAAAAAAGAGTAAATAAAAAACAAAAGTAAGAACGAAAAATTCAGGTCTGAACCTCTTGTGTCATGATGGGATTGAACAACAACTTCATAAACTTTATTTCCCACACGCTTTTAATCATTGTTACTGTCAGAAAATCAAACCAAACTTCGTGCAGGTTTCTTGGCAGCATACTTTCTGGCAACCATAGTGATACGCTTGATCAGTTTTTGTTTTGCAAAACGCAACCCCCCCCCCCCCCAAAAAAAAAAAGACAAAAAAAAAGACTGCATCAAGATCGATCAAAAAACTTGCGCCAAAAAAAGTTTCAGACTCTAAAACGGCAAGTCTTTTCAAACAGCAAGAAAGGGAAATGATTGAGTCTTTTACCATTTAGACTACAACCCCCCCCCAAAAAAAAAAAACCCCAAAAACTGCATCAAGATCGACCCAAAATGTGCGGAGAAAACAGTTTCAGACTCTACGGCAGGTCTTTTCAAAACGACAAGTAAGGGAAATAATTGAGTTTTCTTTTACCATTTAGGCTATTGAGTAGGTTATGTCCCCTGAACCGCGTTCAAACTCGCGGCCTTGAGAGTGAAAAGGCCTAAGTACCTGCACCAGAGAAGGGGTCGCTCCTGTAGTGACGTTGATGTCTTGCTGTCTCCCGTGCCACTGCTTGGGCATGCAGCAGGGCAACTGCAGCTTGTTGCAGCTACCGTCTCCCGATACTGCGGGCATCAGGGATGCAGCCACCATCATCAGCACCGCCATTATCTTCGTCATGGTCACCGTCGTCTTCATCTTTACTGCCTGCGTTACCGTACCTTAACAATGTCATCAGGATAGGTTTTTTTTGGTGGGTTTTTTAGTGGATACGCATACACACAGTTGTGGGCAGAGAGAAAGAGAGAAGGAACGAACGAATCTTTTTTTTTAATTGATGGTTAAGAGAAAATGCATAACTTCTTTACATCTTGCCATCAGAAAAGAGAGAAGATGAGAGCAGAGAGAGAGAGAGAGAGAACATTTTTTAGAGAGAGAGAGAGAGAGAGAGAGAGAGAGAGAGAGAGAGAGAGAGAGAGAGAGAGAGAGAGAGAGAGAGAGAGAGAGAGAGAGAGAGAGAGAGAGAGAGAGAGAGAGAGAGAGAGAGAGAGAGAGAGAGAGAGAGAGAGAGAACTTGAAAACTTGAAAAAAACTTTATTTTCCTAGGATAAAAAGATTAGGCAACGCCTAGTCTTCCAAGCTGTCGAGGAGAGAGAGAGAGAGAGAGAGAGAGAGAGAGGAGAGAGAGAGAGAGAGAGAGAGAGAGAGAGAGAGAGAGAGAGAGAGAGAGAGAGAGAGAGAGAGAGAGAGAGAGAGAGAGATGCCAAGGAAGCACAAACCATGAACTAAAGAATAATATAAGCCTAACTGGCGACTAAATCAGATAAGATTTGTTTTAAGAAACATAAAATAAAACATCTTACATACATAGAAAGATTACACTAGAGACGAGAG
>CM065701.1:19664021-19666521 GCA_017654935.2 Phymorhynchus buccinoides | reverse complement strand
TAGGGTTAGGCCTATAGTGGTGTGCAGCCGATGGTTTTCAAAGTACGTCCACTGGATTGTCTCATAGCGTCGCTTGGCTCTTAGATGCCCGTTACGCTCACCTACCCTCCCCCCCCAGTCCTATCTTAAAGATGCGCACCCCTCCCATTTTCTTGATTTCTTTTGGTTATAAACCTCTTTGCAAAATTTGAAGTAATTCCTTCCAGTGATTCTTGAGATACAGACCGTTTTCATATAACAGTGTCAAGGTCAAATGTCAAAGTCAAGGTGAAGTGGCTTCAAATGTTTCCCACTGCATTCCTTACAGATGATCAAGCATGTCTATGGTTCCTTTCCTTTCCTTTCCTTCAGTCCCTTGACCTCCGTGGACTGATGGGCAGCAGCAGCTGACAGGGCCCTCCATTTCTCTCTGGTTTTCATGTTCGTGTTTGTCCACTCTTTGATCTTGTCAGCCCAGCTCTTCTTTTGTCGACCACGACGGCGGCCCCCCTCCACAGTACCTCGGAGATGGTCCTAGACAGGGAATCATGACGGGTGACGTGGCCAAACCAGACAAGCTCGCGACGCTTCACTGTGGATAGTAGTGACTCCTGCGGCCCAACCAGGTCCTTGATCTTGTTGCGGACAGAGTCATTTGTGGTTATAAGAGTGTAAATCCAATGGTGTCCGAACTACAGCCACTAGCACTAGTAAAAAAGAAAGAAGTTAAAAACTCATGGTCAAGGTCATTAAGGAAATCAATACTGTGCATGACACATTACTTTGATACAACTCGGACGTGAATTATATAGCGCAAAGAAGATGACATTGACCTTGACCTTCATGGGTACCCAAACTGCTAAAAAAAAACACCCAGACAACCCAATCGACTGTTTCTGAAGGGGAAAAAAGTTGATTTCTTGCTTTTAAGGATCCTGTACCTTCGACTTCATTTATGCACTCGTGAAACTTGCATTTAATAGAAATGGGTTAAGGCAATTAATGTACCCTCAGTGGACTATTGACATATCAAAATACTAATTTCACTGTGCATGTTGTGGAGATGACACTGAGCAAGAAAGAATATGCCCAACAATTTTACAATATATGTCACCAACAAGCCTGAAGTAATGAGTTGTTGAAAGCTTGCACTTAGGATTTGAGCTGTAAGCATATTAATTTAATTGTTATGCCTCTCTATTCTGGTTTCGGTTGTGCTGACAAGACTAGGCTTACATGTTGTCTTGGTAGGTTCAAGTAAAAAACAAAACAAAACGAAAACAAGCAAACAAGCAAACAAACAAACTGTTTCCTTAGCCTAAGTCAAGACACCACCGATTTGCAATGAGGCTTTATACCGAACATTATCTGCCCCTGTCTCGTGCCCTGAGTTGCGAACGCCACCTACTTCTTCAACTTCAACAGATCTTTATTATATCAAAATAAGAAATTAAATATGGCAGCACTCGCGGTTTCAACATAAAATACATCACATAGAAGAAGATTACACCTACTTAAGATTATTGTCCTTGCCTGTCATGAAGTAGTAGTTTATAGCCACAGAAAATCAAACAATGCACCTGATTCGTCGATAGGTGGCATGAGCAGTTCGGGCCTAAGATTATTGCCCTTTCGTGTCGGCAAGAAGTACTACAAAGCCCCATAGTGTCTTGATATCATTCTATGGGCAATGACTTTAGCTAAGTCGTCTGACAAACATTTCAGAGCTTGTGACTGTTTCCTTAGCCTAAGTACGTACTAGATAATGGTAGTGTCAGAATGTGCCTCATTTCACTCGCTGGGTGATGCGGATCAAGAATTGCATTGTTCCCTTGGTTTTCTACAGCAATGGTTTTCTCGTTGTGTTTTTTAAAGAGATTTCAAGCCAGTGACTGGTACCTTTGTGGAAGTTGGCACTGTCATAATCGCTTCAACACACTCTTCCAGTGAATCATTTGTTCCCCTTTTTTCGGCTGAATGCAGCGGGGAGATCAGTGAAAACTGAAAACCTTGACATTTACCTCGCCCATTATGGCCATATGGCCTGCGGACGCAGAAGAAGAAGATTAAATTCCTTTTTTTTAAAAATAAGAATATCTTTTTCGTACCCCTTACCATCTCTTTATGTTCTATGTCTACGCGTTACAACGCTATTCCCCTTTTATTCTCTCCAGGGCCTTGTTCTTTGGTAGGGGCCTATTATAATTATAGTGAGCATAGTAAGGTGGGGTAAAGCGCCCACCCCCTCCTTAAGCCAGATATCCTTTTCTCTTCTCTAAGGTGGGGTAAAGCGCCCACCACCTCACTAAGCAAGAAATCCGTTTTGTCTTCTGTTTCTCTTCTCCAATGTGGAGTAAAGCGCCCACCCCCTCCCTAAGCAAGAAATCGTTTTTGTCTTCTCCTTTTTCTCTTCTCAAAGGTGGGGTAAAGCGCCCACCCCCTCCCTAAGCAAGAAATCCTTTTTGTCTTCTCCCCTTTCTCTTCTCTAAGACAGGTAAGGCGACCACCCATTCCCTAAGCA
>CM065701.1:19646521-19656521 GCA_017654935.2 Phymorhynchus buccinoides | reverse complement strand
ACTGTAGAATCACTATAATTCATCATGCAATAAAACAAGTTAAAGGTCCCGTAAAATCACTGTGCTACCAAGTACGTATTGGCAACGAAACACGTTTTAAAATACCGTAGAATCACTATGATTCATCATGCAATTAAACAAGTTAAAGGTCCCGTAGAATCACTGTGCTACCAAGTACGTATTGGCAACGAAACACGTTTTAAAAAATACTGTAGAATCACTATGATTCATCATGCAATGAAGCAAGTTAAAGGTCCCATAGAATCACTGTGCTACTGTCTGCAATGAAGCAGGTTAAAGGTTCTGTAGAATCACTGTGCTACTGTCTGCAATGAAACAGGTTAAAGGTCCCGGATAATCACTGTGCTATTGTCTACAATGAACCAAGTTAAAGGTCCCGGATAATCACTGTGCTATTGTCTACAATGAAACAAGTTAAAGGTCCCGGATAATCATTGTGCTATTGTCTACAATGAACCAAGTTATAGGTCCCGTAAATGCACAATGTAACCAAAAAGGCTAAAAAAGGCATGATGTAATCAAAAAGGCTGAAAAAGGCACAATGTAACAAAAAAGGTTAAAAAAGGCACAATGTAACAAAACCGGCTAAAAAAAGGCACAATGTAACACAACCGGCTGAAAAAAGACACAATGTAACAAAAACGGTTGAAAAAGGCACAATGTAACAAAAACGGCTGAAAAAAGGCACAATGTAACAAGAAAAGGCTCACCTGGAATGCAGCGTCTGGGAAAGTTGTTAATCAAAACCCGTCTACACATTCCGTTATCCAAGTTGTACAGATATCCCGTGCCTTCCTGAAAACAAACGAACGAACAGAAGACATTGTGCTTGACGCGGATGATTCCTTCTGAAACTGAATAGAAATTAATATATAATAATAATAATAATAATAATAATAATAATAATAATAATAATAATTTTATTTCATATAGCGCTAAAGTCCATACGGTAGTATGCTCGATGCGCTTTACAGTAGCAGCATTAAAATTAACATTAAAAACATGCATTAAAATATCAACAAGATAGTCATACTACCAACATTCCACTGCAAAGAAATAAAGTAACAAAAAGAACATGATTCTCACTCACAAGGACATCCACCCTCATTCACCAGCACTTATGTCACTCTCTGATAACATCTCACCCTCGCAGAAACTAATGAAACTGTCAACAAGCGTTGGGCCAATCACGGTTGGAAAAAAAACCACCCAAAAAACGGTTCTGTTATAAATACATCAGAGGCCTTAAACTTCTGAAAAAGAGAGAATGCACACAATTTTTCCACAACAGGAAAGTAACATTTTCATTTAGTTTTTAGTTTTTTTACAATGTTGTGGTGTGTAGACTATAATCGATGATTTAATAATTGGCAAATGTTAAGACAAGCTCCCTCTTCTGCCCATTCCATTCATTTTAGACGGTTTCAGTTAGGGTTAGGGTTAGGAATAGGGTTTGGGATAGGGTTAGGGATAGGTTTAGGGTCAGTTAAGTGTTATTTTCATAACATAGCATAATCTATGTGTGTGTGTGTGTGTGTGTGTGTGTGTGTGTGTGGATTAGACGGTTTCAGATTAGGGTTAGGCTTTGGAATAGGGTTGGGATATGGTTAGGGATAGGCTTAGGGTCAGTTAAGTGTTATTCTCATAACATAGCATAATCTATGTGTGTGTGTGTGTGTGTGTAGACGGTTTCAGATTAGGCTTAGGGTTTGGAATAGGGTTCGGATATGGTTAGGGATATGTTTAGGGTCAGTTTATTGTCAAATACACACAAAAATAAAATGTAATGACTAAGCTGACCCTAAACCTATCCCTAACCCTATCTCAAACCCTATTCCTAACCCTAACCCTAACCTGAAACCGTCTGAAATGAATGGAAGGGGCAGAGGAGGGAGCTATTCTTAGCATTTGACTAATAATTAATACGCAATATGACAGATTATTACAGGTGTTCACACACAAAACATGGTTGACTTTATGAACAAAGTTTTGATCATTTCTATGAAAAGTGAACTGGTGCTATTTGTTTTTCTGTTGTTCTGTGATTAGATTAGCTTGGGTCTATAGCCGTGAGTGCTGATTGCAGTAAGAATGGAACGAATTCAATGAATTAGTTGAGACATACTGAAATAAAAGGGACATTTATAAATCAAATTTAGGTCGCATTGGTCACGTGTGTCACCTTCAGCACAGCCCTAGACTACATCCAAAAGGTGTCTAAACCCGGTGTTCTGAAAAATTCCTCCCGCATATAATTCTTCTCGTTTCCTCATTGCGCATGCTCACTAAGCTATGACGTCAGCCTGTGAGACTTAAGTGCTTTAGCAGCTACATCGATTTGTCTCAGCAAAGGTGTAGATTAACGCCCTCCCGCTCCATTTCTCAGTTATTTCCGTGGTGTAGAATGAGCACTTAAACCTTTATATTTAAAAAAACCCCTTGGCGTCACGGTTGTGGCACGCATGCGTTGTACGGTGAACGGGACTTATTTCACATCAGGTGGCCGTTTCACAAGGGCTAACGTTACGTTGCGCTCGCTCAAATCGGCAAAAACGGTCTAAGAAACACCCTTCGTTTGCCGATAGTTCGCGTGGCGTTTTGTTCTTGCCAAACACCGAGCAAGCGGCGAACTATCCGGAACTAGTAGGGGGTGAATACGTTTCTTGTTGTTGATTGGTCCATTAAAGTGTGTTTAAAATAATTTAAAAAACAAATGACCAATCAGACAAGAGCTTATAATCAGCCGACTCACTTGGTAAAATGCCAGGTACTTCATCTGTGCCGAGTTGCCATTGTTGTCCGTCTGGTTCAAGAGGAACGCCTCCCGTTCGTTGACGGCATCATACGAAACTTCCGACACAGTCTGTGACGTCAGACAAATACAATTAAAAGGACACACACGCTCGCGCACGCACGTACACATGCACACACACACACACACACACACACACACACACACACACACACACACACACACACACACACACACACACACACACACACACACACACACACACACACGCACGCACACGCACGCACGCACGCACGCACACACGCACGCACGCACGCACACACACACACACACACACGCAATCTTGATCTTGATGAAGTACGTTGGCAGGATCCAATTATGGACGTAAGCACCAACGGGGAAGGGGGTGGTGGTGGTACTGGGGAGAGACATTACCCAAATAGTACATAAAGGGAACAAAGAAATAGGGGGTGATGATCGGCAGGCCACATCATTCACTTTTCATCCAGCTGACGAATCAGCTGGACTAGCCGACCACTATATAAACAATATAGCAAAATCACAACACTTTTCTTCAAGACTACCGCACCGAAAGAACTTGTCCCTAAGTGCGTAATGCCATGAGGACGTAAAATCGTCTTTCTACAACACGATAGTCCGTCACTTAAAAAACAGTTTTTGAATGCATTCTTAATGAGTCTAAGCTGCTCTGAATTATAGTAGAACACGATCAGAGGAAAGGTGGCCATGAAACACAAAATATTCTCTGCCATTCGCTAGTGCTAGTAGGCCTATAGTGTGTGGTTGGCATACAATAGGCCCAGGTAAATAGCAATACAAAAGAACTGCATCTAAAATATGAATGTAATTCTAAAACGCAGTAGCACAAGAGCCAAAAGCACTTGAAGGGCCTAAAAAAACACGTACTTATAGGATGGAGTTCTCTCTGCTCTCCGGGCTCTGTCTCTCTCTCTCTCTCTCTCCTCACCATCCTCTCTCTCTCTACTCTCTGTCTCCTCTCTGTGTCTGTTCTCTCTCCGAGAGGACGTCTCTCTCTCACTCTCTCTTTTTCGTTCAAAAAGTATCTCTCTCTCATCGGTAGTATAGGCTCTATAATGTATGGTTTGCATACAATAGGTCCAGATAACTAGCAATACAAAAGAGCTGCATCTAAAATATGAATGTAATTCTAAAACGCAGTAGCACAAGAGACAAAAGCACTTGAAGGGCCTAAAAGGAACACGTACATAATATTAATATTAATCTCTCTAACTCTCTCTCTCTCTCTGGCATTTGTATGATGACATCTGTCACTTTCTTTGTCAATGTCATTGTCATGTTTCTCTCTCTCTCTCGCTCGCTCTCGGTCTCTCTCTCTCTCTCTGTCTGTCTGTCTCTCTCTCTCTCTCTCTCTCTCTCTCTCTCTCTCTCTCTCTCTCTCTCTCTCTCTGTGTCTCTCTATCTAGTCCACACCTACCCCTAATTCGCTTTGTATTAACGGATTCCTAACCATCACCCTACCACCCACCAATGAGAAGCAACATAACGCGATGGCTTGGAGTCAAAACGGACTATCTTTAGATAGTCCATTGACGTATTATTGAATTGAACATATTGTGAAAACTAATAACTTGTTTCAAAAAGAGACTACAGAAATATATAAAGCATAACCCCATTTTACATTTATTGTAGTCTTTTTTTTAATACAAGTTCTTAGTTTTTGCAATAACATCAATAATAAGACAATGGACTATCTAAAGATAGTCCGTTTTGACACTAAGCCATCGAATTATTATACCATTTTTGGGAAAATAACAGGGATAGTAAGGTTATTAGGATCAGCCTAGGATAATGTCCATAAAACTGAAAGAATCAAACTTTGCCATTGGGTGTCGTAAACATGAGGGGGGGTGTTTAAAGTACAAGTTAGCCTACTTCTCATTACCTTGGTTATGTACGTGACACCAAAGCCGTTGTAGATATTGGACGTGAGTTGCCTCCCTTGCCACTCGTCCATCATGCAACAGCCGACGCCTGAAGAAGCCCCGCCAGAGGCCGCTGGTTTCAACATGGCGGCCATGACGGCCATCGCTACCCATCCCACGACCATCATCTTCTTTCTGTGGTTGTTTCTGCCTGTGTGAATGGGTACGCAAAAGGATTATTCTTAGACCATTCTAAGCAGCAACATACTACTGCATCTTTTATTATTATTTTTTATATCAGACTTAGACATGATCTTTTATAATACTCGTTTTTTTAGTTAATGGGGGCTTTCACATTGTTGATATAATCTAGGGTTTAGGCACAGAATGACCAAACAGATACAATATTTCAAAGTCCAAGACTCTCTATTCGAACATTGTATTTTTGCTCTCGCTGCTTGTTAGGCAGAGAATAAAAAGTGAAGATAAGAGAAAAATCACACACACATATACATACAGAGAGAGAGAGAGAAAGAGAGAGAGAGAGAGAGAGAGAGAGAGAGAGAGAGAGAGAGAGAGAGAGAGAGAGAGAGAGAGAGGCAAACAGACAGACAGATAGACACAGAGAGAGGAGACAGATAGAGAGACCCGCCTTTTCCCTGTCTGCAATCAAACTTTGGCACAGCAACTTGTTCTCCTGAAGAGAAGTCCTTGCCGTTTTATACTGGCCACGTTGGTCATAATTGGACTCCACCACGCCGAGGTTCACAAAAAGCCATCAAGCGTGTATCACCGGCCACGCTGTTGTCCATTAGTAACCGGTAAAATGTTTCAACAACATCCATCAAAAGATCACGGGTGTTTACCTCAAATGATTCGTCACAGGTAACAGATGAATATTAAGTGCTCGGATTACTGATTGGCGTAGAAATATCATGATGACCATGTGTTTCAAAGAACGCAGTTTGCTTTCATTTCAGGAGAACGATTGTTCATAGACAACATCGCATAGACACTATTGTTACTGACTGAGGGGATGAAAGGTCTTTCGAAACCATTTGTATTAGCGTTTGACTTTGTGTCAAGTGCACACACGGGTAAATATGGATTTACTTACACTTCTTTGCTCTCTACCCTGAATTTCCGTCTGTACCCCACCCCCTCCCTTTCGTATCATTTTTTCATCTCCTCCCATCTATGTTATCCCCCCCCCCTCCATGTTTATTTGAAATAAAACCATTTTTACCTAGTTCTATTATCTACATGAAAGAGTACTGAGGTAACAGTAGCGGTCACAATTGGACCATTCTGTAACCATCTCTACCTGATAGAATGTGCCATGATTTGTAATCTATCCTTTGTCAGCATAGCATTCAAAACAATAGAAAAAACAACAAGCGGGAAGGCTGTGGTGTAAATCTATTCGGCAAATATTTTGGGCTGCTGCCCTGTGACCATACCTGTCTTCTTCTGCCAGAAAGAGTCACATTTAAAAAACACAAGAAGAATGATTAAAATTCACAGATATTAAAACAAACTAGAAGAAATTAAAAGCAAAACGATGGACATTGTATTGCACGTGCAAGAAAAAAAGGCCACAAGGCTCACGTGACAGCACACCACTTTCACTACTCCCATTCCCCACCCTCACCCTATCCCCCCACCAGCAGGTAAAACACGCCCAAATAACAAACCCCAATAGAGATTATAGTGAATAACTTCAACAGTATAGAATAAAAACGAAAATTAGCAATGTTGAAATGAACCTAATATATAGACTTAGGCCGGGTTCACATTAGACGCGTAAGATCCGTACGGAACCCCCTAAATAAGTGGAAAAAAAGACGGATAAAAGTTTACGCATAATGTAGGGGAAATTCGGAAACGAGCGCAAATCTTTTCCCTTCTTTGTTTCACGTATTTATGGATTGCACACACACACACAGACAGACAGGCAGATACATGCTTAGACCGTCATTCCAGTTCAATGTACCCCCGCTCTTGTAGAACTGGGAGTACAAAAAAAGACCAATTAACTTAATCTGCTCCTTCAATTGTATCTCTCTCACGGTTTTTGTTTTTGTGACTTTTGTGACACCCAACCTTGTAGTGTGGACTAATTGGCCAACAGACTCAAAAGAAAGTCTTTCCCCCCAGTTTGGTAGCTTGGCCAAAGACACTGTAATGGGAACAAGACAGACAAGCGGCCATTTTCATGCCGTATTTGCAGCTTCCTTACCTTTCTTTGTCTTCAGGAAAACAGAAAAAGGGTTGCCCAAGCACTCAAATTTGAATCTGGTATTAAAAGAAAAACGTTGATTCAAATTCCAGTATTTGGATAGAGCCGCCATTGTTAATGGGATCACGATCGATAACGCTATCAGCCCGGCTCGCGGTAACTCTCCAGTTGTCTGTCTTATTCCCATTACAGTGTCTTTGACTTGGCCTCAGTCAACGATGGGGTCACAATACACGTTGTCACTTTTCGCTCTTTCCCCATGCATGACAACACGGTGATATAATGCAACTCATATTATTACTAGCGCATCACTGTGTTGCCATAGTGAAATAGCGAAAAATAGCAACGTGCGCTGCGACCATAAGGGTGGCAACGTCAACATAGCAGAATCCATAACAATGGAGGCAAATCAAAGAAATGTTACTCGTAATCAATGGCGAGTCTTTATAACAAGGAGCGTTGGACTTTACAGGCAAACAGTGGATTAATAATTTACCACTTCCAAGGAAATGATATTTCTTGTTCATTTATACTCCTGTACGTTGATCTGGTTTGTTTTCTGTCTGTCTGTTGTCACAATGGTCCCCCCAAAAAAAAAGTTCTGAACGGATTCTGGTTCAAAGAAAGAGTGAAAGTAAACATTGGACTATTGGACTGAGAAGACCTAAATGCTTACTTGCGTAATAACCGTCCATGGTCCAGGCCACAACGCAAATCGTAATTTCTTTATGTCATTCTCGTTTGCTCTAACTGATGTTTATTCATTCGATTGTTTGTTTGTTTGTTTTCAGCGGTTTATATTTATATTTCTTTCTTTCTTTCTTTTTTTCTTGATTGATTGGCCATGCTTATGTTGTTCGCAATATACCTTTGAGCAAGCTGAATTTCGATTTGTTGCTCATTCTTTTCTATTATTTACCTATTATTTTATTAGCAGACTTTTCAGAAGCGCCAACACATTCTGAAGAACAAGTAGATGGAATGATGCAGGTAAAGAAAGAAAGGCAAACACTGCCCGTTCGAAGAAGAAACATTGATTAGATCATTAGTTCTTGTATGTGAGTGCGAAACAAAAGAAGTCCGCTGCGTTTACTATTGTGTTATCGACCGAAAGAGCATAAGCTTATGTTACTCAGTATGGTTTCTGACTTCCCAGTGGCATGGCAGGTTACATCAAGTTACGCAGCTGTCCATTCATTAACAGGCCAAGGAAGGGAAAAGAGATCAACATGATGACATGAGGAGTTTGTCTAAAACATGGGGTTTGCTTTGAGATTGTATATCTGCATTGTGTGTTTGCTTATATTCGTCTTTGCCTCCGGTATGCATTCGCCTGCTGTTCTGTGAGTATACAGATTGGGCGTGATAATAAAAGTAGGCTACTTGTATTGTTGAGAGAGAGAGAGAGAGAGAGAGAGAGAGAGAGAGAGAGAGAGAGAGGAGAGAGGGAGGGAGAGAGAGAGAACATTGAACACTGAACACTGAACTGTTTTAATGCAATGGTTTACATAGCTTAGATGACATGGGGTGCGAATAGGAGAGAGAGAGAGAGAGAGAGAGAGAGAGAGAGAGAGAGAGAGAGAGAGAGAGAGAGAGAGAGAGAGAGAGAGAGAGAGATACATATATATAGATATATAGATAGAGAGATAGATAGATATATAGAGAGAGAGAGAGAGAGAGAGAGAGAGAGAGGGAGAGAGAGAGAGAGAGAGAGAGAGAGAGAGAGAGAGAGAGAGAGAGAGAGAGAGAGAGAGAGAGAGAGAGAGAGAGAGAGAGAGAGAGAGAGAGTAATTAATCGAGGTTAAGCTGAAAGGCCTCAAATGTCGTTAATGGCAGTAGAGGCAGTAAATTATCTATTCATCGTGTGTTGGGGTTTATCATATCATATCATATCAGTTTTGGCTCTGTAGGCTTTTGAAGCCTTTTGCCCTCTAGATATTTTTCATATGTAGTATAAATGTATATATTTTCCTTTTGCCCGTGAATTACTTTAGGTTTTGTGTATTGGTTTTTTCATTTATTTCTCCAAATTTGTGGAGTAGATTTGTAACGTTTGAGGGGTTTGTAACGAAAGACAGAGCTCTCGTCTGCCGAAAACATTAACCTCATCAAACCGTGGTCAGTTAGGCCCTACCCATTTACACCTGGGTGGAGTGAAGATGACATAACTGAAACGTCTTTCCAAAGGACACATAATTACCGAACTAAGCATAATTCCAACCCTCGATCAACAATGCTTTTGGATCCAGTGCATTAAACCACGACATCTCCTGGGTGGCGCGCCTCTGGCTGCGACGCGCTCTCCAGGTGGGAGCAACCCGAATTTCACAGAGACGCCTCTGTGACTACAAAGTACCTAATACCTAATACCTTAATTAATTGGTGTGCTTTTTTCCCTACTGTTTTTGTTTGGACCCGAATGTTCTTATCTTCTTATTTTTTTAGGGACGTTTTCTACCACGTAACAAATTTCGACGACCAGCTTCCAACAGAAGTGACCCAGTGGTCTGCAGTGAGCAGCATTCTGCAGTGCGGCAGACAGTGTGTGGGGGAGGACTGGTGCAACTCGTTCTTCTACCACCGGGCCCTCACGACCTGTGCCCTGCGACGCATGGTGTTTGTGTCGCTTACATCCAACCAGACTTACACCGTTCCTGGGTGGAAATACTACAGGCTAACTTCAGGTTAGATAGCTTTGATTTTGAACCCCTTAATATTTTGTACTAGCAAACCTACTCATCATGGCGGAAAACCCTACAAGGTTCACGCGCGCTTACAAACACACACACACACACACACACACACACACACACACACACACACACACACACACACACACACACACACACACACACACACACACACACACACACTCTCTATCTCTCACTTTGCGTTTATAGTTCGAGGGAAGTATGCCAGTTCAGCCCGTCACTCCTTATTAGAATTACTTCCCATTTGACACACACACACACCAGGTCCTCTTTAATTTTCCTACATCAGTTCAGCCCACCAAAAAATAAGGATAAACGGGTATTTCGTGGCGGAGGTTTGCGCTACAGGTTC
>CM065701.1:19639021-19641521 GCA_017654935.2 Phymorhynchus buccinoides | reverse complement strand
CAGACGCAGATGCAGGGATTCATAATTTATGCAAGTGCTTTCGTTTTATTTCAAAATGACTGATTTATTATGATGACAATAATTACGATTGATTTAAAACCCTTTCACCGCCACTGTTGCCTCTTGGCACCGCAATGATTTAACACCCATGTCACTAAAAGGCATCAAATGAGGGTCTGGTATCCAGTGACCTTATGTTCTTACTTTTGGGAGGTAAGGATAGGCCCTATTTTATGCATATCACAGAGGAGTCCATGATATTGCGAACAAAATATGTTCTCTACCCGGTAAAGTTTAATAGTAAATGTTGGCAGAAGAATGGCTAGCGTTGGAAGGGGTTAAACTATCACATCAATGGCGACGGAGAAGGATGGATCAAACATTTCGTTCACTACACTACTGTAGACCCCAATACACGAATCAAATAATATGTGTGATACAAAAATACAGATATTTCATCAGATTCGTGTACGGGGGACTGCAAATATAGTGAACAAAACTAGTAGCATTTCATCAGATTCGTGTAGACAGTAGAATTTCACGTGAATCATGCCTCACACATGTATTAGGTATTAGTATTAGGTATTAGGTACTTTATAGTCACTGAGGCGTCTCTGTGAAATTCGGGTTGCTCCCACCTGGAGAGAGCGTCGCAGCCAGAGGCGCGCCACCCATTTTTTTTGGTGTTTTTTTTTTGCATGTTTTTTTTGTCACTGATGAAGGAGGGGGGGGGGGGGGGGGGGGGGTGGGGGGGGGGGGGGGGGGTAATTTTTGACCAAATGACAACTTTTTCGTTGCCACTGGGTTTAACGTATGCTAAGTGCATGGGCACACGGGACCTCGGTTTATCGTCTCATCCGAAAGACTCCACGTTCAGACCGTTAAGGCCTAGTGCAGAATGAGAGGAAAAAATCCCCTGTACCCAGGTTCGAACTCGGGTTTACTTGACACGATGCGAACGCGATACCACTGTGCCACTCTACATAACGATCGGATAGCGGTGAATCGAATCCTATGCAGTGTAGCGGACCGTAAAAAGCCAATGTATATGAGCTCACGACTCTGAGTACAGTGGAACCTCCCTTATAAGACCTCCCATTATAAGACTCCCTCCCACATAAGACCTACTTCTCTGAGACATTGCCCGTCTTTGTCAGTATTAAAACTACCTCCCTACAAGACCCCTCCGTTATAAGACCTCATTTTTGGACGATTTTTGAAGGTCTTATAAGGGAGGTTCCACTGTACTGAATAAACAGACTCAACAGATAGTCTTTCGCTCCAGTAGGAATTGTTAGGAAATAATTAAGGGGAGTAATTTCATGGCGTGTGGGAGTGATCTTGCCTAATTCAATCGGTCAAACAAGGGAAGTCACTCTACCATCAGCTCTCCTAGCCTCTCGACTCGTGTGTTTGAGCAGACATACAGCACTTAGAACACCGTACGTCATTCTAAAAAAAAAATGTTATTTATATTTTTACGTCACATTTTACAAGTTTTATCAGTTTGTGGTCACTGCATGGCCACCCCTATTTTTTCTAAAAAAATGTTTGCAAGTCGCTGACTCGCATCCTGCGGTTTCAAGCTTCGACGCCATTGTTGCATTTTTGCTATGGTATTTGACCGAGTAATGGAGGCAAACAACTCTAATTTTCACGAAGTGCTTTCCCCTATGGGTTTTGTTCTTCCGAAAATCGTCTAGGTTGAGTAGCTTTGCCTCAGTCGACGATACAATAAGGCTGGGTATGCAACGTCAACGTGGCGGCGGCAAATCAAAGAAATCTATGATCAATTCAGTTATCTAGGATTTTACGTCCTCTCGACCTGGGAAGGCACATATGGGACATTTGTTAGTTGAAAAATGAAACATAAAAGACGATACGAAACTAAAGAGGACGTATACATAGACATGGACAAAACATAGAAATATATGGGGAGGATTCTAAAAGCGCAAGATTTGATTTTGACTAGAGGAGCATCCTAATAAAAACTTTAAAATATAGTTATAAGTGTCCGTGGACATCAAATATCTAACTATATAAGTATAAAAGTTTTAATGTTAAAAGTCTTTTGTTTGCAGATTTGCCTAGATTCAACCCTCCCGGTTGAAATAAAAATTCAAGGGCTCTATGATCAATTCTCGATACCTTTTTTCTTATATAGCAGCGATGGACTCGACTGGTAAGTGTTAGAGTCATAATTTACCTCCGCCAAGGATATGGTAAATTGGTTTTTTTTGTTTTTGTTTTGTTTTGTATAATTATCTCTTTCCTTTTTTGGTCTGTCTCTTTAAACCCCCCCCCCCCCCCCCCCCCCCAAGCAAAACACACAACAAAAAACAAACGAACGATTTGATTAAAATTTGACCGCAAGAAAAACAAGCATGCTGGGACGACTTTAAAATTTAAAAAAAGAGAAGAAAAGAAGGGGGGAAAAGCAATATGATGCATGAAATAAACAAACACACACACAAAAAGATGTATGCATAAATGCCAACTA
>CM065701.1:19631063-19638521 GCA_017654935.2 Phymorhynchus buccinoides | reverse complement strand
GTTCTCTAGTTTTTGTTCGCATATTGTATGTGGTAAATCGCATCGGTATGTGCATTGCCAGTCGTGTTTCTATGTTCGTAGATGTATCAAATCAAGGACAGATTAGAAGACCCAGGCGTTTCCTAAAAATATTTATCCTTCAAAATAAGTTTTAAGTTTTCAAGTTCTCTCTCTCTCTCTCTCCCTCTCTCTCTCTCTCTCTCTCTTCTCTCTCTCGATCTCTCTCTCTCTCTCTCTCTCTCTCTCTCTCTCTCTCATCTCTCTCTCTCCACACCACACACACACACACTCTCTCTCGTCTGTCTGTGTCTCTGTGTGTGTTTCAAGTTTGGTTAAATCAAGAATGTACGATTTTGTCTGGTCTAGTTCTTCCAACAGATCAAAGTGTATAGGTTAATATGATTTGCATGTGAACAGCTATATGCATTTCCACTGGCTTGAAACTGTAATGTAAAGAACATACTGATTGAATATGGATTCATTGTGTATTGGGAATCACATTCGTTTTAACTAGAACTCTTTATGTAATACTATTTTACGCCTTTTAAAAAATAAATTTCCAAGATTCAGTCCGAGTACCAAATGATATTATTAGTACATTTATACCCAAATTTGGAGGGGAGATAAAATATATTATAGAATTGCCTATAATATATCATAATCTTAATGAATTTAGATGTTTCATAAAACCAATTGAAACAGGACGACGACTTGGACTTGACGCGAACAGGGACCGTGTGTGTGACAATGTGATATGGGTGTATTGTGATGAATTCATTTGTATTGAATGTCTATATTTTGAAGAACGTCGAGTATTTTTGCCAAGGTATTATATAACAGAGAATCAGTTGTTTGTTTTTTGTCAATTATGTCCAAGACAAAATTCCCAAATGAAGAATTCAAAATTGATAAGATTAGGAAAGGTTGTTTGACGGTAGAACTGCAGCTTAGTTTGTTTTGATGATGTGGGTTTTGTTGTTGTTGTTGTGCCCTGTGTAGGCCTATATTTCGGTTATCCCTCCATGCCCCCAAGAGGGGTCAAAGGATTATTATTAAATCTGAAATTAAAAATTTTCTCTGTCCTGTCTGGGTAGTCTGATGTTAATCGTTCTAAAGCTGGTGACTGTCTTTGTTCAACACCAACAGAGTTTGTGCCTGGCAGGCACTTTTCCCCAGATGGCTTCGTGGCCCTGCCGGCGCCGCCCCCCGGGCCACTACCAGTCCAGAACGTTTCCAGCCCACTGTCAGGCCCCTGCCTGCTGGCTACCTGTACCTCCGCCAGCACCCACCATCCCTGCAGGACTGTAGAGGTCAGGGACTGACCATCCACAATAATGGTGACCCCTCCCACGAAAGGACTGAAGTGTCAACTGACCATTCTGAGATAACCATACATTTGAACCTACGACAGTTCTCTTTCTAATATACAAAGACCACGTCCTTAATCTATTTTTCAGTTCCAGAAATTGTGAACTTTTAAAGTTAGTAAATGGTGATTGTCGAGCAATTTAAAAAAAACATGTCTAAAGACAGTCAAACCTAGCTAAGAAAAAATTGCTTGAACTTACCCGAGTTTTAAAACACTATAATAAGAAGTATTTAGAGACCACATTAATTAAATTTATCCTTTTATAGCTATGAAACATAAAGAATTGTTAGAGGGCTTCGGAATATCCATAGCTCGAAATTGAAAAAAAGGTGATTTTCAAGCTTCATCTTGTAAAAACTAGCAAAAAGTGCGACTTAATGTCCCTTTGTGTTGTGATGGGTCACACATATGCTGGTCAGCCCTGGTTGATTTATGAACTGAATCATGGGAATCACTTGAAAAGCAGGATGAATATACGTAACAGTTTATTATCATAAACGAAGGTGGTCGTGGCATTTAGCAAAGCTATGCCTTCGCTATCAACGTCAATGCCAACAAAGTTGGCACTGTTACCCTCACCCGTTGTAGCAGACGAATTTCTTTTACTCATTCCTTTTCCTTCTTTGTGAACTGATAACAGGGAAAACAGTGCTTTCTCAGCCTGTTGCCATATAATGTAGTGTCAGTAGACATCCTGACAACTTTATACGATGTACTAGACACACATGTTCACAACAACAAAACACAATACAAATACTCGTCAAGTTCGTCAAATTGAAGCAGGAAGCAATAAAAGAGTTTAGGAAACTCAGGTAACCTCCCTTCAACAGGGGGAAGTCATTAATAATATGCTTGCAATATTGGATTGTTATTGCTGGACTGAAAAGCGAAAGTTGGCCCAAGAGGACAAAATGGAGTCTCTGCCATTGTCAAGAGGGGGTTTAGGTGGAAAGGAAAGGAAAGGAAGGTCACACAAAACCTACACAAACAGACATCTTACAACCTTTCAAACTTGCATTCATTCACAAACAAATAATCCCGCAATCTGACTCCATACTATACTGTTTACTTCAAACAAATGCGACACAATGTTACTGTAAACACGCAAGCCTAATCACCTTTACCATTCATACACATCTTGTTTTTATTCCCCTAAAGTAAAAAAAAATGCTCTAAGTGTTGCCTCTACTCAAGTTCTATAAGATGTCTACATATCTGAAACAGAGATGAACAATTATTATTATAAACACATATCTCACATAACTACAGTATCAGTAAATATCAAATATTCCTCCACAATGTGATTAAGCCCACACGTACCTGTAGCTGGCTACGTTCTTGACACAACGTACAAACTTCTCCAACATGAAATACTTCTTCTTTGCTTCTTCTTCTTCTTCGTCTAATGTTCTTCTTCTTCATCTATTCAGGCTATTCTTCTGCTTCTTCTTCTTCTATTCCTTCTTGTTCTTCTTCTTCTGAGATCACATTGGGGTCTTGCGTCTTCTTCTTTCTTCTTCTCTGCTTCTTTTGTCTTCGCCTTCGTCTTCCTTCTTCTTCTTCTTCTAGTAAAGCAATCTTCTTCTTCTTCTTCTTCAATATGGTTTGTCCCACTTCTACTTTCTTCTTCTTCTGGGCTTCTTCTTCTTCTTCTTCTTCGTCTCTATTCCTTCTTCGTCATCGTATTCTTATTCTGTCTTCTGCTTCTTTCATCGTAGTATCTTCTTCTTTCTTCTCCCCTCTCTTCTTCTTGCTATTTCTTCTTCTTCTTCTTCTTCCCTTTCTGCTTCTTCTTCTTCTTCTAAGAGTTCTACTTCTTCTTGTCGTTGCTCATCTTTTCTTGTCGGTTCTTCTTGTTACACTTCTCCCTCTTTGCTCTTTCTTGTTCAGTCTCTTCTCTCCAACTGATTCAAAACGCTTTTAGCTTGTTCACCAAAATCCGCTACCCGTTTTACCTTTTCTTTTTAATACAATCCAATGTCTCGCTCGCTGAACTGTCACTCAACTCTTCTTTTACTTTTTAAATCCTAATAAGGTCATTTCGCCCCACACCGGTGCTACACTCTAGATATTACACCCAAGTAAAACTATCCTATAACACTTTCATGCACCAAATAATTATTATATATCTTTATGAACTAGCCACTACAGGGACCACATGACAGCCATTGGGACCCCCCATAATACCGTGACATATGGAAAGTATTATTACTTTTATCATGTTCTGTCTAAAGCACATAATGAAAAGCTATAACAAAAACAAAATGATATTTTCACAAAATGTTAGGCATGAATGAGCTCTTAAAGATCCACCACGTCATGTGTCAAAATCATGTTTTTTTACATGTTTGCCCTCTTATAGCTAGTAAGGAATCTTAGCGGAAAATCCTGTCCTAGATAGTATAGAAGGAATGTGACACGTAACGTGGGGGGTCTTTGAGCAGGGTAAGGAAAATTCGTACCTGAGGGGAAAGGCACAACTGATGTTTCAAAACCTCGCTGTTGTCGAAGGAACGTGTAAAGCATGCAGATCACATTAAGAGAAATACTATCATATTATCCTACTTGGCATTGTCATACAGGCGTGCCCCCTATCTTATTCAATATATAGTGGTGGAAACGGTTGTCATAATTGATTTTGTGTACTTCTGTCTTCTTTGCGGTAGCAGATCAGCGAGGTTGATCCAAGGTTTTTGGCTTACAAGACTTTAAAAAAAAATGGGAATCCAATAAACAGTTGCTGTTGCAGTATTTTCTAAAGTTTCATCTCTTCTTTTTCTTTGCTTGTGCACATCTGTTTGTTTGTTTGCTTATGTTGGTAGTCATTGTACAACCTTCTTTTCTGGCAGAGCGCTTTAGAGACGACAGTCTTGCATGCATACTGTGTTAATGCCTTCAATACAAAACTCTTAGCAAATCTTTTATTAGGACATATGTTTTCTGTCCATCACACAGTCAACACACAGATTCAAGACTGTACCTTATACCAATTCCAATCGAAGCTTGACGACGAAAGTAACGAGCCAATGGGATGCGCGCGGTATCACCTTACGGTTATGGCTTCGCATGGGCGTCAATATCAGTTGTCAAGTTTCTCTCCATTTTGGCAACCCGCCTATGGCTGATTCTGTCAGTCTTGGACTGTATACGAACGTTAATGCTGATGCCGCTTCATTTCCCCAGAATGGGTAAGAAGATGTTGCGAGTAGTAGTGTTTTACTGATGGTGGTGGTTGTCACAATACTGGAATTAATGGTTGTAGTAGCATAGTAGTAGGTCAATGCATTCCGATTTCGAAAATACTCAAACGAGACAACTGTTTGGAAGATAATCTATAACCGAAAAGGTAAATGAAGGGACTCTTTAGGCAAAGATATAGCAGGTGAGAATTACAAGAAAAAAGGAAGAAAACTTCAAGCTTCAAATGTAACATTAATACTGTTATTTTCAAGAGGGGAGAAATGATTCGCGGCCTTGTGAGTACTTCATTCTGTCCCTTCTTGCAAGATCTAAGACATTGCGATACATGTAACTAATACCACATATACTGAACGACATAGAACATGACAAGTATCGCATCAACTGTGCATCAAAGATAACAACAGAGTGAAAGAGGCTCACAATGATATGTAGATAGATTATCGACAGTTGCTAGAACAGAACTTCCTGAAGGTGGGGGAATACGTTTCTGGGGAGGGTTGGAAATTTTTTTCCAACGCCACCTGATGTAGGCCTTTTCCCATGTAGGGGGGAGCGGGAGTAGGGGGCCAATGGAAGCCAACAGTGCTGAGTGGGTGGGGGGCCGGGGGCTGAAGAGGGTGAACAAACTGCTAGTCATTTGGGTGCATAAAGTTTATGTTTATGGAATTTTCTGCCCCTGATTCGTCACTAGGCGGCGCGGTCGGATCAGTCAAAGCATTATCGCCCTTGCGCGTTGCCAAGAAGTGAGTATAATAGGGCCCCGTTAGGTTAATAATACCAGCTGACATATGACCCTCAATTTGCTCAGAAAACTTAGATACCCACCCCCCATGATTCGTTTGCTTCTCTGTGCACGTGCATGCATGCAGGTCAGGCCTAACGCACGTGCAAAGGGTGAAACCCACCGCGTGGAGCAGCGTTCTCTTCACAGTGCAGCCTGCTACTGCCGGGGGGGACTCTCCTGCAGGAGGCAACGTGAAGCTCTACGTTCAGGGGGCTCACGTGCGATCCCGTCATCTGGGTGTGGCTGTGGGCATGGCTCTAAGTCTGAGGGTGACGGCCACTGGCACCAGCTCTGCCATTGAGGAGGATTCTGAAGGTAGAATGTTGGGGTCAAAAGTGTTCCGAAGAAGGAAGAAGAAAAGAAGAAGACGCGAAGAATGTAAGAGAGAGGAGGGGGGGGAGGGGGGAGAGTCGGGGGGAAGGAAGAGAGAGAGGCACGACAGAGGTAGTATAAGAGAAGAGTCAGAAGAGAGAGAGAGGAGAGTGGCTGCGTCTAAGTGGATATGTTGTGTATGTATGCGTGCCTCCGTGATGTTCGTGTTTCTTCGTGTAGTGTATGTGGTGTGTGTGTTGCGTGTCGTGTGCGTGTGCGTCGCGTAGCGTGCGTGCGTGTGTCTTTGCAATACTGGTGTTTGCTAATCTACTTTCTCAGCTGCGTTTTTTTTGTAGAATCGTGTCTTATCATATTATGAGATTCTTGTGCTGGTGTGTGTGCTGTGTTAGAATTTGTATATTTCTTCACTGTGTAAGTTGTTTTTTACATTGATATTGTTGCTTTGTTATTTTATTATTGATTTCATTATTTGTGTATATATTTTTGTGTATACAGCTTTCCTTCTTCACTTCTTCTTGCGAATCGCTTGCAGACAGTTTCCTGTCAATTAAGAGCGCATGTATGAGATCGTGCCTGACTGCCGTTATGTCGCCTACTTCTAAGAAATAGTTAGGACCCATGCAAGTCCGACTTCGGCTGTCGAACTCACAATCTTTTGGGAAAGTGTTTTCTTAGAAAAAAAATAGCAGGAGAATGGAACCGGTCATGGGGCATAAAGATAGTAGATAAGAGTAAGAAAAGAGAAAACGTGGAGACAAAGGACAGCGACGGATTAGAGGATTTTACAAAGACAGAACTTCCAGAAGGTGGGGGACTATTTTTGCAAAAGACCCCCTGGTATCCCCACGTATAAGCTTAAGTGTGTCATTTCCTTAAGCGATGCGCTGTCAAAAATGCCCTGACTGAAGAAGAGAACAACATAATCACTCACCCAATCAATCAATCAATCATTCAACTAATCAATCAATCAATCAGTCAACTAATCAATCAATCAATGTATGAATGCATACATCAATATGCAATCGAACTCATTATAAACAATGAACAATGGTCTACTGAGCTGGGCCATCTGCCCGTGTCAAAGGGAACAGCGTGGGTAGAAGCAGATTCGAAGACTGTGCCATAAACTGCTCCTTAACTCGTTCGCATTGCAACTATTTTGAATTATTAAAAAAAAACTCACAAATCAACTCCAGCCATAGACACAAACAAAACATACATAAACAAAAGGAGAAATGAAAGAAGATTACGTGTTTTTTTAACTTTACAGGTTTAGACATAGGGAAGTGGTAGATCAGACTTTTTTATATAGAGACTTTATATAGAAAAAACTCTATCTACACCGATTGGTTTCCCCACAACAAACCACTACAAAAAGCAAAGTCAGAGGCCAAATTGTGGTCTAAGGGAGCGAAGCGAGTTTAGAAGTGGCCAAGGTATGGTGTGCACACGGACTTACTTCCCTTGAAGCAAATGCATCAACTTGAATGAGTTAATTATTTGTCTCTACTTCAGTTAATCAAGATTGAATTCTTTCAAATTGTTTGTCTATCCCTTTCCAGTGTTAGTCAGCGGACTGCGCGCAGACAGCGGTGCCATGGATGCAGCTAACGTCAGTGAGGCTCTGACTACATGCACGGGAGACAAATCCACCAACCTGATGACATGGGTTCCTTCCCCTAGCTCCATCTTCATCCCTAGCTCCTGTGATGGTAGTAAAACCATGATGGCTGTGTTGTTTGATGTGGTCGTAATGCTTGTTTTTTGAGTA
>CM065701.1:19613563-19626063 GCA_017654935.2 Phymorhynchus buccinoides | reverse complement strand
GGAGGGGTGGAGGGGAGGAGAGGAGGGGAGGGAGCGAGAGAGAAGGGACGAACAGATAATAAAGAAGAAAAGGGAGGAAGAGGAGAGCAGGAAAAAAAGGGAGGGGACGGAGCGCCAGAGGGAGCTGAAGGAGAACAGGGCAGAAGGGGCACAGGACCAGAAAGAAGGGGGAAGCCATGCGGATCAAGAAGAGGGAAGGGAGGAGGGGGTGGTGTGGAGGGAGAAGGGAAAGCGGGAGTAATGAAGATGTCCTCATCCCCCGAAAGATCCATCTGTGAACCTGTTCAACCGAAAAGGTAATGTAGCATGCCAAAATAAAGGGAAGAGGTGGGTAGGAAGATGTGTGTGTGTGTGTGTGTATGTGTGTGTGTGTGTGTGTGTGTGTGTGTGGGGGGGGGGGGGATGTGTGTGTGTGTGTGTGTGTGTGGATGTGTGTGTGTGTGTGTGTGTGTGTGTGTGTGTGTGTGTGTGGATGTGTGTGAGCATACAAGTGTAGGGGGAGGTGGAATGTTAAGAAATCAGTGGAGAGGGGAAATTACTTTGAATTATTTTAGTAATAGGCTAAACTAAAATAAGATACTCACCTAAAAAACAGAACCAGAGCCATGGGACCACAACCAGTCAATGATAGATGAGAAATCGTCAGGGGACGGAGTGTCAATCACTGACTGTTTCGGCCCATTAGTGTCCCGACAGTCTATGACACATAGGGCCTGTCCATTGACTTAGTATTGATGTTATTGCAAAAAAAATAATACCTTGCATTTAAAAAAGACTACAAATAATATAAAATATGGATTATCCTTTTTTTATATATTAATTTTCTGCAGTCTGTCTTACATACAAGTGATTAATTTTCACAATAAGTTCAATAATACTTCAATGGACTACCATGAGGTAGTCCCTTTGGCTATTATCATTCTTTTAAAATTGTCATGGGCCAGAGGCCTAGCAGTTTATCAAACCATTTTGTTTATATCTTTTGACCTTGACTTTATCGACTTTTCACTGCTTTTATTTTCTTTACATACGTAAAGCGCACGGGTCAGACTTGCTTTAAGTCCCCATCTGAAGGACTTGGCGTTCAGTTCGATTTTCTCGTCGAACTAGAAAGAAAGGGCGAGGCTGGGACACGAACCCGGATCACCCACGCATGGAATCGCCTTTCTAAGCTTTTTTTTTAGCTCTGATATTTTATTATTAAAAGAAGGAAACTGAAATAGCCTGCACCGCAAATCTTTTGTGACAGTGTTTTGTTCTTTCGTTGCTGTGTGATTGTTTGACAAACTTTATAATAAAGGCATAATTATTTGCCAAAATATTACAAGTTGGTTTGTTTTGTCTTCTGTGAGTAAAATAATGTCACTGTACACCTGTTGTGCATGTGTGTGTGTGCATGTGCGTGTGTGTGTGTGTGTGCGCGCGCGCGCGCGCGCGTGTGCGCGCGTGTGTGTATGTGCTTACGAAGTTAAACTGTTACGCTTATTTCTTTCTTTATAGGTCTTGCTTTGTTTTCTTTGCGCGTGGGCGCGACTGCGTAGATGCGTGCGTAGAATATGTGCGCGCGTGCAGTGTGAATAATGTTCACTTAATATATACATAATAAATTATGCAGTGGTTTATAGATGTGGTTTTTTTTGTCAGATCCTACGTGTCAGGACCTGGACCAGTATGTCTGTCTGTCTGTCTGTCTGTCTTCCTGTCTGTCTGTCTGTCTGTCTGTCTTCCTGTCTGCGTTCTACTCCACGTTAAGCCCAGTGGGAAGCCACTGTGACTATAAAGTACCAAATACCAACTACTTTGAAGAAGAATGACACTCCGATATCCCCTCCTCTGCCCCTTCCATTCGTTTCATACGGTTTTCAGGTTAGGGTTAGGAATAGGGTTTGGGATAGGCTTAGGGTCAGCTTAATCACCAACTTTTTGTTTGTTTTGGTATTTGACACTAAACCGACCCTAAGCCTATCCCTAACCCTATCCAAAACCCTATTCCTAACCCTAAACCTAACCCTAACCTGACACCGTCTGAAATGAATGGAAGGGGCAGATGAATGGAGCTATTCTTAACCCGGGGGAGGACCTCGCGCTGTCACTATTTCATCCCAGGTTGCCAGGCCATGGCCGATGAACCCCAGGTGTTCAGTGGGGGTGGGGCGGGGGGGGGGTGTGGGGGGGGTGCATTTTCAGCATGAATCCTGGACAAAAGCCCACCGGACAAAAGCCCACCGGACAAAAGCCCACCGGACAAAAGCCCACTGGACAAAAGCCCGTCGGACAAAAGCCCACCTTGTTATCTGAGAAACAGACAGAACCCCCACTGATGGGTCGACAGAAACGACAGACCCCGGGTGGGGGGGGGGGGGGGGATTTTACATATTTCTCTTAGAGAGAGAGAGAGAGAGAGAGAGAGAAACAGAGAGACAGAGGCAGAAACAGATAGAGAGAGTGAAGAAACGATGATGATGATGATGATGATGATGATGATGATGACGACGACACGACGACAACCATGTTGTTGATGATGATGATAGGAGGAGGAGGAGGAGGAGGACAATGATGATGATGATGAGGAGGAGGAGGAGAAGGACAACGATAATAATAATAATAATAATGATGATGATGATAAATGCGCACGCTTCTGTGTGTGTGTGTTGTTCTTCAGTTTAACGTCCTTCCACTAAAAGTGATTCAGACAAATGTGTGTGTGTGTGTGTGTGTGTGTGTGTGTGTGTGTGCGCGTGTGCGTGCGCGTGCGCGCGCGCGGCGAGTGTGTGTTGTGTGTATGTGGTGTGTGTGCGTGTGCGTGCGTGCGTGCGCAACCCCAGGACCCACCACTACACATACGACTCCCAAACCCACTACAACCCCAGGCACTGAGCCCGTTACTATAGCTGCCAAACCTGCCTCTACCGACGAGCCTGCTAGAACGTCCAAGCGAGCGTGTAAGTTAGTCGTTGTCATTTAAAAAACCCAAAGCATTTATGATTGTTGTTGTTG
This sequence comes from Phymorhynchus buccinoides, assembly GCA_017654935.2. NCBI lineage: Eukaryota > Metazoa > Mollusca > Gastropoda > Neogastropoda > Raphitomidae > Phymorhynchus > Phymorhynchus buccinoides. Next base: position 19,623,066 of record CM065701.1, on the reverse strand, counting down.
TTGTCGTACCCTGGCTAAAAGACTCCAGGGATCATCCCGACAGCGGAAATCACTTGAATACCATCGTACAAGTGCATCAGATCATTATGGATAAGAACGTTACGTGTGCGACCGTGTTTTTGTTTTATATTACCCTGCCACGTGGGCAGCCACAACTCCGACTTCGGGGGATTTGATTAATTATGACGTTAAAATTGTTGTTTTACGTGTACTGTGAGCTGATGCTAGCAATTCATTATCACCAGCCCGTCGCAATTGGTGCGTTCGGGTCAAAGTCATGGAGATCAGTATGTTCTGGGGAGCTGTCGGTGGATGGTCGTGGTGGCGCCCTCGGAGGAGGACCTCACTCACGCTGGCTCCTCCGCGACTAAGACATTAGTTGTCGTCAGTAGGGGGCTTAGTAGGTGGTGTCCTGCATAATTTGTTAGCTCAGAACAGGCTCCACTGAACTCCACCGAAGTGACTCAGCAGCAGTGCAGTGTCTCCTCGGTTGTGGACTCCCTGACAGTCTATGTGGATTCGCTCCCCTGGGAATATGGTAAGCCTCGAAAGTTCAATTTCGTTATCTCCTCTCTTAGGCCTCACTATTTCATTCTTTGATTAACCAGAATCCCTTTCGAGGCTTACCAGTTATAATTCAGGATTAGAAAGCTATGCCGTTCTTGAATAAAAGTTGATTCGTTTGTATGCCATTCTCTCCACCAATGCTGATGTGTACTGTGTGGGTGAGGGTCATAAAGGCAAACCCTGGCTGTTATCCTTTTGTGAGGATGATGCTTTGTTTGCATTCCTTTGGCTCTGATCCACTTCATTGCTATAAGTGGTTGGTATCGTAATCAACTTTGGTGGAGTGGAGTGATTATTAAAGACAGTTCTCCCCCTTTGTTCAATTTTCGATTGATTGGTAGCACTGTTTTGCCCGCGATGCTGTACGACGAAGATGCGTCATGCTGGCGGTATGCGCCTAGATAAGAACTAGTTTAGGCCCAGCATGTCAGTCTTCAGCTGAAGAAATTCTTTGCAAGATGGGGTTTCTTTTAGAACAAAAGACAGGAGAATGGACCAGTAAGGCAGAAATATAGTAGATGACAGTATAAGCAAAGTGTAAAAGTACAAGAGACAAATTAGAGGAAGTTACAAGCACAGAACACGTTCCAGAAGGTGGGGGAACTATTTGTACGAAAGAGCCCCCGGTATCCCCACGAAAAATGGGGATGGGTGTGTGTGTGTGGATAACCGTTTGAAGAAAGGGACCTTAGAGGCTCAAAGTGTGCATGCGGATAGGCATTTAGGACATCTAGGCCAAGCTCGAAAATTATGGTAATTGGTCGTAGGAGGTCAAGGTCACTGGAGCCGAAAATGCTGCCGCGTGAGATCTTCGCTTGGCGCAGGGGTACTGTAAAGTGCGGGCGTAGGCTGTTTAATCCGAATTTAGTTTCAGGGGTGCTTTGTCTGTTTGATCCTGCAAGATCACTGGACCCCACCCCACCCCCACCACCACCCAAAAAAGTTTCCAGGCGGCTGGTTCATATAGCGTTTTCACGCTCTAGTTGATGTTTGTTTGTTTATCTGTGTTGTTGATGCAGTGACATGCCGCGTCTGCGTGGACCCCTTCTGTGAGAAGGAGATCGAGTCCGTGAGGACCTGCCCCCAGTCTGCCCCTTACTGCGCCACGCGGATCGTCAACAGCGCGGATGGAACCCACGGGGTGACCAAGAGGTGAGACGGACAGACAGACACGGACGGACGGACACATGTACAAAGAGACAGCCAGAGACACCCGGGCGAACAAGACAGACGCTTATGAAAATGAGGACCTGCCCCACACAGATGTGGGACATACAGAGACGGGACAATAGAAGCGGGACATAACAGAGACGGGGGCACATTTAGAGTGACAAATAGAAGCGGGACATAACAGAGACGGGGACACATTTAGAGTGACAAATAGAAGCGGGACATAACAGAGACGGGGACACATTTAGAGTGACAAATAGAAGCGGGACATAACAGAGACGGGGACACATTTAGAGTGACAAATAGAAGCGGGACATAACAGAGACGGGGACACATTTAGAGTTTCGACAGGACATAACAGAGACGTGACAAATAGAAGCGGGACAAACAGAAGCGGGACATAACAGAGACGGGGGCACATTTAGAGTGACAAATAGAAGCGGGGACCATAACAGAGACGGACATTTAGAGTGACAAATAGAAGCGGGACATAACAGAGACGGGGGCACATTTAGAGTGACAAATAGAAGCGGGACATAACAGAGACGGGGGCACATTTAGAGTGACAAATAGAAGCGGGACATAACAGAGACGGGGTCACATAGAGTGACAAATAGAAGCGGGACATAACAGAGACGGGGACACATTTAGAGTGACAAATAGAAGCGGGACATAACAGAGACGGGGACAAATTTAGAGTGACAAATAGAAGCGGGACATTAACAGAGACGGGGACACATTTAGAGTGACAAATAGAAGCGGGACATAACAGAGACGGGGACAAATTTAGAGTGACAAATAGAAGCGGGACATAACAGAGACGGGGACACATTTAGAGTGACAAATAGAAGCGGGACATAACAGAGGACGGGGACAAATAGAAGCGGGACATAACAGAGACGGGGACAAATTTAGAGTGACAAATAGAAGCGGGACATAACAGAGACGGGGACACATTTAGAGTGAAAAATAGAAGCGGGACATAACAGAGACGGGGACAAATTTAGAGTGACAAATAGAAGCGGGACTTAACAGAGACGGGGACACATTTAGAGTGACTGTAAAGGAGAGCAATTGAAAAATAGAAGCGGGACATAACAGAGACGGGGACACATTTAGAGTGACAAATAGAAGCGGGACATAACAGAGACGGGGGCACATTTAGAGTGACAAATAGAAGCGCGGGACATAACAGAGACGGGGACACATTTAGAGTGACAAATAGAAGCGGGTCTATACTAGAGATCGGGGACACATATTAGGACATAACAGAGACGGGGACACATTTAGAGTGACAAATAGAAGCGGGACATAACAGAGACGGGGACACATTTAGAGTGACAAATAGAAGCGGGACATAACAGAGACGGGGACACATTTAGAGTGACAAATAGAAGCGGGACATAACAGAGACGGGGACATTTAGATTTAGAGTGACAAATAGAAGCGCGGGACATAACAGAGACGGGGACACATTTAGAGTGACAAATAGAAGCGGCGCAAGGGACGTATATAACAGAGACGGGGACACAGAGTTAGAAGCGGGACATAACAGAGACGGGGGCACATTTAGAGTGACAAATAGAAGCGGGACATAACAGAGACGGGGGACACATTTAGAGTGACAAATAGAAGCGGGTGGGACATAACAGAGACGGGGACAATTTAGAGTGACAAATAGAAGCGGGACATAACAGAGACGGGGACACATTTAGAGTGACAAATAGAAGCGGGACATAACAGAGACGGGGACACATTTAGAGTGACAAATAGAAGCGAGACGGGGACATAACAGAGACGGGGACACATTTAGAGTGACAAATAGAAGCGGGACATAACAGAGACGGGGACACAATTTAGAGTGACAAATAGAAGCGGGACATAACAGAGACGGGGACACATTTAGAGTGACAAATAGAAGCGGGACATAACAGAGACGGGGACACATTTAGAGTGACAAATAGAAGCGGGACATAACAGAGACGGGGACACATTTAGAGTGACAAATAGAAGCGGGACATAACAGAGACGGGGACACATTTAGAGTGACAAATAGAAGCGGGACATAACAGAGACGGGGACACATTTAGAGTGACAAATAGAAGCGGGACATAACAGAGACGGGGACAAGATTTTAAGAGTGACATATAGAAGCGGGTCATAACAGAGACGGGGACACATTTAGAGTGACAAATAGAAGCGGGATAACAGAGACGGGGGCACAGAGTGACGGGGAGTGACACAATAGAAGCGGGTACATAACAGAGACGGGGACACATTTAGAGTGACAAATAGAAGCGGGACATAACAGAGACGGGGGGAACACATTTAGAGTGACAAATAGAAGCGGGGACATAACAGAGACGGGGACACATTTAGAGTGACAAATAGAAGCGGGACATAACAGAGACGGGGACACATTTAGAGTGACAAATAGAAGCGGGACATAACAGAGACGGGGACACATTTAGAGTGACAAATAGAAGCGGGACATAACAGAGACGGGGACACATTTAGAGTGACAAATAGAAGCGGGACATAACAGAGACGGGGACAAATTTAGAGTGACAAATAGAAGCGGGACATAACAGATAGAAGCGGGGAGTGACACACATTTTAGAGTGACAAATAGAAGCGGGACATAACAGAGACGGGGACACAATTTAGAGTGACAAATAGAAGCGCGGACATAACAGAGACGGGGACACATTTAGAGTGACAAATAGAAGCGGGGACATAACAGAGACGGGGACACATTTAGAGTGACAAATAGAAGCGGGACATAACAGAGACGGGGACACATTTAGAGTGACAAATAGAAGCGGGTCATAACAGAGACGGGGAAACATTTAGAGTGACAAATAGAAGCGGGACATAACAGAGACGGGGACACATTTAGAGTGACAAATAGAAGCGGGACATAACAGAGACGGGGAAACATTTAGAGTGACAAATAGAAGCGGGTCATAACAGAGACGGGGACAATTTAAGAGTGACATTTAGAGTGACAAATAGAAGCGGGACATAACAGAGACGGGGACACATTTAGAGTGACAAATAGAAGCGGGTCATAACAGAGACGGGGACACATTTAGAGTGACAAATAGAAGCGGGACATAACATAGACAAATAGACGGGGAGACGGGGACATTTAGAGTGACAAATAGAAGCGGGGACATAACAGAGACGGGGACACATTTAGAGTGACAAATAGAAGCGGGACATAACAGAGACGGGGACACATTTAGAGTGACAAATAGAAGCGGGACATAACAGAGACGGGGACACATTTAGAGTGACAAATAGAAGCGGGACATAACAGAGACGGGGACACATTTAGAGTGACAAATAGAAGCGGGACATAACAGAGACGGGGACACATTTAGAGTGACAAATAGAAGCGGGACATAACAGAGACGGGGACACATTTAGAGTGACAAATAGAAGCGGGACATAACAGAGACGGGGACACATTTAGAGTGACAAATAGAAGCGGGACATAACAGAGACGGGGACAAATTTAGAGTGACAAATAGAAGCGGGACATAACAGAGACGGGGACACATTTAGAGTGACAAATAGAAGCGGGACATAACAGAGACGGGGACACATTTAGAGTGACAAATAGAAGCGGGACATAACAGAGACGGGGACACATTTAGAGTGACAAATAGAAGCGCTGGACATAACAGAGACGGGGACACATTTAGAGTGACAAATAGAAGCGGGACATAACAGAGACGGGGGCAAATTTAGAGTGACAAATAGAAGCGGGACATAACAGAGACGGGGACACATTTAGAGTGACAAATAGAAGCGGGACATAACAGAGACGGGGACACATTTAGAGTGACAAATAGAAGCGGGACATAACAGAGACGGGGACACATTTAGAGTGACAAATAGAAGCGGGACATAACAGAGACGGGGGCACATTTAGAGTGACAAATAGAAGCGGGACATAACAGAGACGGGGACACATTTAGAGTGACAAATAGAAGCGGGGACATAACAGAGACGGGGAAACATTTAGAGTGACAAATAGAAGCGGGACATAACAGAGACGGGGACACATTTAGAGTGACAAATAGAAGCGGGTCATAACAGAGACGGGGAAACATTTAGAGTGACAAATAGAAGCGGGACATAACAGAGACGGGGACACATTTAGAGTGACAAATAGAAGCGGGACATAACAGAGACGGGGACACATTTAGAGTGACAAATAGAAGCGGGACATAACAGAGACGGGGACAAATTTAGAGTGACAAATAGAAGCGGGACATAACAGAGACGGGGACACATTTAGAGTGACAAATAGAAGCGGGGGACATAACAGAGACGGGGACACATTTTGAGAGTGACAAATTCATAACAGAGAGCGGGGGCACTTTAGAGTGACAAATAGAAGCGGGACATAACAGAGACGGGGACACATTTAGAGTGACAAATAGAAGCGGGACATAACAGAGACGGGGGCACATTTAGAGTGACAAATAGAAGCGGGACATAACAGAGACGGGGACACATTTAGAGTGACAAATAGAAGCGGGACATAACAGAGACGGGGACAATAGAGTGACAAATAGAAGCGGGGACATAACAGAGACGGGGACACATTTAGAGTGACAAATAGAAGCGGGACATAACAGAGACGGGGACACATTTAGAGTGACAAATAGAAGCGGGACATAACAGAGACGGGGACACATTTAGAGTGACAAATAGAAGCGGGACATAACAGAGACGGGGACACATTTAGAGTGACAAATAGAAGCGGGACATAACAGAGACGGGGACACATTTAGAGTGACAAATAGAAGCGGGACATAACAGAGACGGGGACACATTTAGAGTGACAAATAGAAGCGGGACATAACAGAGACGGGGACACATTTAGAGTGACAAATAGAAGCGGGTCATAACAGAGACGGGGAAACATTTAGAGTGACAAATAGAAGCGGGACATAACAGAGACGGGGACAACATTTAGAGTGACAAATAGAAGCGGGACATAACAGAGACGGGGACACATTTAGAGTGACAAATAGAAGCGGGTCATAACAGAGACGGGGAAACATTTAGAGTGACAAATAGAAGCGGGACATAACAGAGACGGGGACAAATAGAGTGACAAATAGAAGCGGGACATAACAGAGACGGGGACACATTTAGAGTGACAAATAGAAGCGGGACATAACAGAGACGGGGACACATTTAGAGTGACAAATAGAAGCGGGACATAACAGAGACGGGGACACATTTAGAGTGACAAATAGAAGCGGGACATAACAGAGACGGGGACACATTTAGAGTGACAAATAGAAGCGCGGGACATAACAGAGACGGGGACACATTTAGAGTGACAAATAGAAGCGCGGACATAACAGAGACGGGGACACATTTAGAGTGACAAATAGAAGCGGGACATAACAGAGACGGGGACACATTTAGAGTGACAAATAGAAGCGGGACATAACAGAGACGGGGACACATTTAGAGTGACAAATAGAAGCGGGACATAACAGAGACGGGGACACATTTAGAGTGACAAATAGAAGCGGGACATAACAGAGACGGGGGCACATTTAGAGTGACAAATAGAAGCGGGACATAACAGAGACGGGGACACATTTAGAGTGACAAATAGAAGCGGGACATAACAGAGACGGGGACAAATTTAGAGTGACAAATAGAAGCGGGACATAACAGAGACGGGGACACATTTAGAGTGACAAATAGAAGCGGGACATAACAGAGACGGGGACACATTTAGAGTGACAAATAGAAGCGGGACATAACAGAGACGGGGACACATTTAGAGTGACAAATAGAAGCGGGACATAACAGAGACGGGGACACATTTAGAGTGACAAATAGAAGCGGGACATAACAGAGACGGGGACACATTTAGAGTGACAAATAGAAGCGGGACATAACAGAGACGGGGACACAATTAGAGTGACAAATAGAAGCGGGACATAACAGAGACGGGGACAAATTTAGAGTGACAAATAGAAGCGGGACATAACAGAGACGGGGACAAATTTAGAGTGACAAATAGAAGCGGGACATAACAGAGACGGGGACAAATTTAGAGTGACAAATAGAAGCGGGACATAACAGAGACGGGGACAAATTTAGAGTGACAAATAGAAGCGGGACATAACAGAGACGGGGACACATTTAGAGTGACAAATAGAAGCGGGACATAACAGAGACGGGGACATCATTTAGAGTGACAAATAGAAGCGGGACATAACAGAGACGGGGACAAATTTAGAGTGACAAATAGAAGCGGCGGTACTATAAGCAGTAGACGGGGAGCACATTTAGAGTAACAAATAGAAGCGGGACATAACATAGACGAGGGGTGCACATTTGAGAGTAGAAGCAATAGAAGCGGCGGCGAGACGCGGACATCAAATAGAAGCGGGACATAACAGAGACGGGGACACTATTTAGTTAGTGACAAATAGAAGCGGGACATAACAGAGACGGAGTTACACATTTAGAGTGACAATAGAAGGCGGGACAATAGAAGCGGGACTATAACAGAGACGGGGACACATTTAGAGTGACAAATAGAAGCAAGTTGGTTACATATCGACTGATGCTCCATTTCCCCTAATGAATGGATCGCATGAAATATAGTTCCCCCACTCTTCTGGTAGTTCTCTGTGGTTGTAAGCTTCCCTCTAATCCTGTCACTCTTCCATGGGGTCTCTGCCTGTCCTTTGCTTTCTGATCATCTACTAATCTGTTCTGACATGTTGGTTTATTCTCCTGCCTTTAAAACGAAAAAAATCGTCCATATAATTTTCTGCTCCCTTTGAGCTCCTTCGCAATCGGAATGTGTCGGCTGTTACGCAGCGGAGACCAGTGAAAGCTGAAAACCGGACACATACGTCTTTCTGACCCATTATGGCCATGTGGCCGGCGGGAACGCAGAGGAAGAGAGACGGGGACGGGAGAGAAGTGTGACATAATAGAAAGGATCACATTATTGGCATTAAGAGTGACAATTGGAGACGGGTACATATCGACATGATCCCTCCCATTAAGAGCCAGTAATGTTTCCCTGCATCATATTTTTTACGATCCTACTGTGGTTTGTTGTCGTTGTTCCCTGGCTTAAAGACTCCAGGGATCATCCTTGCTAAACAGCGGCGAAGGTAATTTATATACTACTGCTGGTACAAATCAACCTGATCTCTACGATGGTCTAGTGAGACAAGTCATTACGCTTAGTGACCGTTATTTTGATTACCCGCGCCTAACAGTCGAGCATCAGCTTCTACACTCACCTGACGTCGGAGGAGGAGGAATGCGGTTTTGACGTAAGATTGGGGGGGGGGGGGATGTTGTCTCTGCTGTTCTGATAATATAATTACATGATGTTTAAACACTTAGCGATAAGGTATTGTGCTTGCAGATGTGCCTCTAAGGACGAGTGTGACGGCTGGCACAGGGGCGTAGCAGCGGCGGGCAAGGAGTCTATCCTGTGTCGTGACTATGACCGGGAGTCGTTGTCAAGCGAGTTCGTTGGCTATTTCTGCTGGCACCTCTGACCTCTGCAACGACACGCCAAGCCCGACCTGATTCCTCTCTAACACCCCATGATAAATGCGATGGAGTTTCTTCAGGTTCTTATTGTCCTTCGCCTCCCGATTAGGCTCCCCCTCAGGACACACATGCCTACACACAACTTCATGACTCGGACTGGGCTGCCGATAGAATAAAATTAGAACAAATACGAATGCAAC
>CM065701.1:19612055-19613063 GCA_017654935.2 Phymorhynchus buccinoides | reverse complement strand
TTTTACATCCTATTATTCATTTCATTACACCCTATATCATAGCCTTCCTAATTCAAACTTAATTTTGTTTCAAGTGTGTTTAGTTTAAAACTTAGCTAGGTTAGTTAGTTAGTTAGTTAGTTAGTTAGGTTAGTTAGTTAGTTACACCGCTCAAAATGTGCCAAGGATATACTTTTATAACCTTGATTGCTAAAAGGTGGTGGAGTTGTAAGCAATGCAAATTACATTACCGGAAAGAGCAATCATCCGTGAACACAAGCTCGCTCAAATTTGTTTTATCCAACTTCCTGTTTACGTGCATCACGTGATTTTCGACAGCCCCACCCCCAAAAAGTGTCATTTTGTTCCGTGGAAATGGAGTGAAAAATATAAAAGTGAGTAAAATTGTCAGAATCAAACGACATGTCTTGCTCACATCCTATGCGTTGTACAAGAGACAAAGTTTCATGGCCAAAGGAAGTGAGTCATTTGACTCGCAAAGAGTTGTCTTTCTGTGTTGGCATGCTGGAGAACAGTTGTGCACAGACTCGTCGTGTGTCATTAGTGTTTGGAATATCGCAATGCGTTGCTTCCAGAGCTTGGATTCACTGCCATGAGGTTGGTACTGCTGATAGACGTCGTGAAGGTGGCATAATTTGGGAGACTGGTTATAAAAATGGCCGTTTTCTGCTTTTTTCAGGCCTGCCAAAATCGTTTCACACACGCTCTCTGGCAGCATTTTGATTTGCTGAATGCCTCAGTGCGGAACATTTCCATCCAAACTGTGAGGAACGGGCTCCATGATGCTGCCTTCATTCCCCCTGGGCATGTCTGGGCATCCTGCTCATTCCAGCTCAAAAGCAGCGGTGTCGTTTGAGAGCCCAGAACCACGTCATCTGGACATTATGAGACTGGACATGAATTCTCTTCACCAACGAGTTCAGCATCTGTCTTTATTTCACTGATGGTCTTTCCAGCGTCACCTAGGAAACGTGAATCAGGGAGCATGACTGATCTTGAAGTGGGTAT
>CM065701.1:19582055-19607055 GCA_017654935.2 Phymorhynchus buccinoides | reverse complement strand
GTATTATTGACCTTTCCCCACCTCGTTTTTGTTCAACAAGTACGACTTCGCCCTGGCTCCATCAAGGTCCAGACGGACATGTTCTACTACACTGGCTCCTGCTCCACCTCCCTGGACACCCTCAAGCAGAACTTCGTGGACCGCATCAGCAATTCCACATGGAAAGATGCCTGCGTGGGCGTGCCTTCCTGCGTGTGGCAGAATGTCCAGGTACTACAGTTAAACCTCCCTGTTATGACCTTGAAGATTCGCCTTGGCACAAGGCTGTGGTCAGACCATTCGACATAGGCTAGAACACCAAGGTTACATCAAAATGTGGTCATGCTGTGCATAGTTATGCAGGGGGGGGGGGCAGAATGTCCAAGTGGGTCTACAGTGAAGCCTCCCTGTTATGACCTTGAAGATTCGCCTTTGCACAAGGCTGTGTCAGACCATTCGACATAGGCTAGAACACCAAGGCTATATCAAAATGTGGTCATGCTGTGCATAGTTATGCAGGGGAGGGGGAGGGCGAGCAGAATGTCCAGGTGGGTCTACAGTGAAGCCTCCCTGTTATGACCTTGAAGATTCGCCTTGGCATAAGGACTGGCTGTGTCAGACCATTCGACATAGGCTAGAACACCAAGGCTACATCAAAAGGTTGTCATGCCGTGCATAGTTATGCAGGGGGGGGGAGCAGAATGTCAACGTGGTGGAACCTCTCTAATAAGACCTTGAAATATTCGCCTTGGCATAAGGCTGTGTCAGACCATTCGACATAGGCTAGAACACCAAGGTTACATCAAAATGTTTGTTATGCTGGGCATAGTTCATGCAGGGGGGGGGGGGGGGCAGAAATGTCCAAGTGGTGGAACCTCTCTAATAAGACCTTGACGATTCGCCTTGGCATAAGGCTGTGTCAGACCAATCGACATAGGCTAGAACACCAAGGCTACATCAAAATGCCGCGCATAGTTTATGCTCGGCATAGTTATGCGGGGGGGGGGGGGGGGGGGGGGGGGGATGGGGGGGGGGGGGGGGTTGTGGGGGGGTGAGGGGGGGGGGAGGGGTGTATGCGTGTTTTAATGCGGGGGGGGGGGGGGGGGGGGGGGTGGGGGGGGGGGGGGGGGGGAGGGGGGGTGGGGGGGGGGGGGGGGCGTGGGGGGGGGGGGGGTGGGGGGGGGGGGTGGTTGAGGGGCAGATGTCACAAGTCGGGGGGGGGGGAGGGCATGTCCAAGTGGGGTACAGTGGAACCTCCATAATAAGACCTTGAAGATTCGCCTTGGCATAAGGCTGTGTCAAACCAACTGACATAAGCTAGAACACCAAGGCTACATCAAAATGTTGTTATGCTCTGCATAGTTATGCGGGGGATTTGTCTTTAGCAATGACAAGCTCCTCGCATAGTTGATCAGTCTCCCACCCCCCACCCCATCCCCCGAAGTCAGAGCGTGGCTGCCCACGAGCGTGGCGGGGTAATGAAAAAGGGTCACACACGTAATGTTATCGTCTGTAGCTGATGCACCTGTACCATAGTGTTCAAGTGCTTCCGCTGTTGGGATGATCCATGGAGTCTTTTAGCCAGGGTAAGCCAACGAACAGACAGAGACCTAGAAAACTCAGCACCCAAAAAAGGTCATAAAAGGCAGGTGGACACTCAGTAGTCTGAATATGAAGGGGGAAATCGGGGATTTTTCTTTTTTAGTCACAATGTTAGAGGACAGCTTTAATAGGGGAGGTTCGGTTCTACTCTACTACTATGCAAACACAGTAACAACGAGGGTTGGGGAGAATATTAAACACAAATCAATAAAGGTTTGGGTACACGTTGACATTATTCACGAGATATTTATATTTCCCCATGGCAACACAGCGAGTTGTAAGTCATATTATGAGTGGCCTAACACTGTGTTGCCATGGGGAAATAGAAAATATTCTCGTAAATAGTGTTAATGTGTACACAGACCTTAATGTGACTTACAGCTTACTGTGTTGCTATGGGGCAATAGAAATATCTTGTGAATAATTTTAACGTGTACACAGACCTTAATGTGACTTACAGATTACTGTGTTGCTATGGGGCAATAGAAATATCTTGTGAATAGTTTTAACGTGTACACAGACCTTAATGTGGACTTACAGACTCACTGTGTTCTCATGGGGCAATAGAAATATTTTGTGAATAATTTTTAACGTGTACACAGACCATAATGTGACTTACAGATTACTGTGTTATATGGGGCAATAGAAATATCTTGTGAATAGTTTTAACGTGTACACAGACCTTAATGTGACTTACAGATCACTGTGTTGCCGTGGAGAAATAGATATATCTTGTGAATAGTGTTAACACTTAAATAAAGATAAACGAACCGTCTGTTCCTAAAAGGCGCACTATTACTGTCAAGGTCGTCTTTCCGTATGCCTACCTATGCACCTACAGTCAATGTCTTAATGTTTGATTTTCTCTAGAAGACTAATTATATTATTTTTGGTGGTCGAATAATTCGCATGTTAATAAAAACCAAAAAATGGGTGGCGCGCCTCTGGCTGCGACCGTGACGCTCTTTCCAGGTCGGAGAGCAACCCGAATTTTACAGAGACGCCTATATATATGAGCATGAACTACCAAGTACAAAGTACATAGCTCAGTGAAGAAAAATGGTACGCCTACCGAGGGGCAAACTCTTGTATGACAAGGTGGAGAAAAACACCCACCCACACCTCTCTCTCTCTCTCTCTCTCTCTCTCTCTCGTCTCTCTCTGTCTCTCTCCATCTCTCTCGCTCTCCCTCCTCTCTCTCTCTCTCTCTCTCTCTCTCCACTCATCTCTCTCTCTCTCTCTCTCAGCAACAAATCACTGTTCTCTTCTCGTTGAATCCTATTTAGAGGTACCGTATTCCTGTGTCTTCAAACGTATCCAAGGTCAAATGAACATTTTGAGGATGAAGTAGTTAGGCTTGCCTCCCTTGTGGCCGTGGTCCATACAGTGGATTTTTTTAATTTTAAACCAGCTTTGGTGGTGGATGGAGTTAATTAATGGAGAGTTTCTTCCCCTCGTTCATTTCCACTATCCAAAGGTCACCTGCGGACCCGTCCAAGGCATGGGGAAGAGAAAGAGAGAAGCGGACCCGAGGAACAGTCATCTGCACCGAGTTATCAGAACAGCACAGCAGCATCAGTTCCACAGACAGAAACGCCAGTCTTTCTACGTGCTGGTGGAATTCGAAATCGTTATAGAGTACACGGAAGGGAACCAAACCCCTCAAGAAACATTCCAGGTAAATAATTATAAGGCTTTGATTTATTGGTTAGCCTACATGTCGGTAAATCAATCATAAAGTAGGGGCCTAATTAACTACGAGGGGTGTCTGTAAAAACAGACCAAATCCCACTCTGTGCGAGACTCCTTTTCTTTGTCTCTCTGTCAGCCAGACTCTCTCTATCTATCTCCTCTCTCAGAAAAAAAATCTCTCTCTCTCTTTCTTTCTCTCTCATCTCGCTCTCTCTCTCTCTCTCTCACTCTCTCTCATCTGTATCCACTCCAGTATCTCTGCAGACATGTGTCTCTGTCTCTCTGATATGGAGAGATACAGGATACGAGAGAGAGAGAGAGAGACCCGAGAGAGAGAGAGAGGAGAATGAGAGAGAGAGAGAGTGGAGAGAGAGAGGACAGCAAAGACAGACAGACAGACAGAGACATAGACTCACAGAGAAGAAACAGAAAACAATGTCTGGAAGAGACATGAAAACAGAAGAGAGACAGAGAGAAGATCAGAGACAAAGGCAAAGTCTGGTTGACAGAGAGACAAAGAGACAGAGACTCGCACATTGCTCAGCTAATAAAGCGACAGAGAGACACCGCCACAGGGTCTGGAGAGAGACAGAAACAGTATAAATGCATCATATCACCCCTTGAGTGGGTTTTCGTCCGAGATAACGAGGTGGGCTTTTGTCTGGTGGGCTTTTGACCTGTGGGCTTTTGTCCGGGATTTTTGCCTTCCTTATTATTTTTCTGATAGGCACTTTAGCTTGCAGGCACCCACAATATTGTCTAGATGCAACGTGTAAGCCATTTAGTGTTAACAGGTTTGTCTGGGGACATGACTGTAGAGTAATGTTTTTACGAAGGATACACAGTCAGTGTGTTGACTGTTTGATTTCTGCCCTGGAAGACTAAATATTTATTTTGGTGGTGAATAAAATAAAGACAGAAATGGCGCAATAATATGTGATTCGGTTTAGGAAAGATTAAGGTACTTAAAAAAAGGGAGGGGGAGGGAGGCTGGATATGTTTTTTTGTTTGTTTGTTTCATTTTCAAAATGTGCATTGATTGAAAGATGGCGATTATTTTGTTTTAATCTTCGTTGATATTAGCCTATGAACACCATCTTCATAATCGTTGCTGTCATCGTTGTCATCATCGTCAGTCGTCATCATCATCATCATCATCATCATCATCCTCATCACATCGCTTTTCATCTTCTTCTTTTTATTCTTCTCCTCCTCATCATCATCATAAAAATCACCCCGTCGTGTATGATGGAAATGTAACTTTATGTATGCCTTTCAGTATCACCAGCCTCTTCCTCCGCCGCCTCCTCCTCCTCCTTCTCCTCATCATCATCAACATCACCCGTCGTGTATGATGGAAGTGTCCACATTATGCATGCCTTTCAGTACTATCTGTGTGTGCCTATGTACGCGTGCATACGCGTTCTCTTCTCTTGCATGTTAACAATACATGCAATACCATTGTGTACGTGTCCCTGCGCGCATACAATCATCCGTGCTTGTGTCTATGTGCACGAATGGAAGGCTATTCCCATGCATGCATGCAAACATACGCATATATAATTATGTGACCCGTCGCCACAAAATGAGTTGTGTTGTCCCTAGCTCACGTACCCCCTAGGGGCAATTTTAGGTTATAAATGGGTCAAATTATCACTTTTCAGATTTGAACCTATTATCTGAAAAATTGGTCTTCTCTCTGCATCACACAGAAGTATTGAAGTGTTAAAAACGATCCTTTCTGCCTTAAACGGTGTTTTTTTCCAGAAACATCTGGTGGTTTTGTACACATTTTGAAACATTCCGGCTGCATTTTCTCATTTTGTGCGAGTCCTTGAATGTTATAGCGACCCTCAAATCGTCACTACCTTTGCAACAAAGTAGTCTAATTTACGAAAGGTTTAAGTTTGTTAGAGAGCTCTCTTCAATGCTGAATAATGATTTTGAATAAAGCTTAAAAGTAGACCCGTGGGACATTACGACTCCTTTTTGTGATGACAGTATTACGTGTTGCGAGTTCTTTTCCTTATGTTCAGACCTAACGGCTCAAGTGATAGCGGACATTGTACAGTCGGCCCCTACAGGCTGACGCCCTCAGCCGGTCACTTTGACATGGCTGGCTTGACCACTGACGGAAAACAGCGTTGGCCTATCACCCGCACGGGCCATCGACTGCCCACCGGGCACCATGTTTAAAGAATCTTGTCCACCACCAAGTCTTATTCATGCAAGTAAATGTTATACTGTGTGTGTGTTATATTATCACCATCATATCTCCCATTAAAAGAATATAATGTAAACAGATCTGGGCAAAAGCCAAGTCTTATTCTTGCATTATATAAAACTTGTGTGGATATCATCACCACATTGTCATTGTAATGTAAAAAGATCTGGGACGGTATTCACGTTGAAGAGATAGCATGAAGATCTGTGGCAGTGATGCTTAACTTATGAGCTCTTCCAATGTCCTTTAGGAGTTTAAAATAGGACTTTTGGAAGAGCTTCTATGTTAGCATGATGCTAAGTCTCATGCTATCTCAACATGAATACCGTCCCTGGGCAAAAACCAAGTCTTATTCTTGCATTATATAATACTGGTGTGGATATCATCACCATCATTGTCATTGTAATGTAAAAAGATCTGGGCAAAAGCCAAGTCTTATTCTTGCATTATATAATACTGGTGTGGATATCATCACCATCATTGTCATTGTAATGTAAACAGATCTGGGCAAAAACCAAGTCTTATTCTTGTATCATATAATACTTTTGTGGATATCATCACCATCATTGTCATTGTAATGTAAACAGATCTGGGCACGCGTCCCACTTCATAACGTGTTTCCTCATTTGATATGGTACTTTGTTGTTCACGATGTTATGTATGAATGTTTGTATGAATGTTTATTGTTTAAGTATGTGATGGTTTCATGTTGTCTTTTATTTGTGTGTTCTTTGGTTTACATGTGCATATATGAAAAAGGAATAAAAATGTTTATTACACAAAAAAAGATCTGGGCAAACCCAAGCCGTATTCTTGCATTATATAATACTTGTGTGGGTATCATTATAATCTGTGTCGCTGTCATATTGTTTTACCCTTTCAATCGCCAGCCATATTTCGGCCAAATATTTCCATTAAATTACCTGGTAGAGAACAAAATCCATCCTGCATATTGGGGATTCTTCTGTGACATATGTAAAAAAGGTCTACCCTTACTTCCAAAACTAAGACAATAGGAGTCTTTGGATTAGTAGACCCCAGTTTGATGCCCGGGGGGGGGGTGTAGTGATAATAAAAAAGGTTTTTTTTTATAATCACTGTGGTGCTAAGATGCGACTCTGGCGGTGAAATGGTTAAAGAAATAGTTCAAGAAACCACCCAATCTTTTTCCTGCAGTGTGTAGAATTTGTGCGAAAATCATCATGTGTGTACTATAGTAATGTGTGGCTGTGGAATTTCTTTCTTTCGAATTTGTTTTCGGAAAGAAAAAACAAGAGCAAGATAATGGACCAATAAGTCAGAAACAAAATAGTAATTATATGTGTTTTGCTGTGCGTTTTTCTATTCTCTTATGTGAACTATAACTTGCTGTGCGAACACCACCCCCCCCACCCCCCCCCCCCCCCCCCCCCCCCCCCCCCCCCCCCCCCCCCCCCCCCCACCCCCCCCCCCCCCCCCCCCCCCCCCCCCCCCCCCCCCCACCCCCCCCCCCCTCCCCCCCCCCCCCCCCACCCCCCCCCTGCATCTTTACATCCGCATGCATGTTTCTTCACGTTTGTTTGATGATGTCGAAAAGCTTGGTTCAGAGTCTCCAGTTACTTGTGTGGACTGTGATGGCTTCTTTGGTTGATGATTGTCGATAGCGAAGCTTGTTGTTTCAGAGTCTGGTTACTGTGTGACTGTGAGTGGCTTCTTTCGTTTTCAATCTTCCTCGCAGCCGTGGTGTTGTTCCCCTGGTCTGTTCCGGGCCTTGGACGCACGCAGCCTGTGAGCAGTGCCCCCGGGTCAGTCACAGTGAGGAGGACCAGGCCACCTCCTGCAATGCAGACCCTGTCCCCAGGGTATGGTCAGCCCCAACTGGGGCGGCAGCACCAAAACCAGTGCAGGGGTTGAGGGCCATGGGTCCTTAGACTCTCTCTTCTTCTTCTTGTTCTTCTCTCTCTCCCTCTCTCTCCCTCAATCTATCTCCCTCCCTCTCTGCGGGCTCTGCGTGCCTCGCTCTCTCATCTCTCTTCTTCTCTTCTCTCAATTCAAGCCCCCTCTGGACAGGAATCTCTCTCATCTCACATCGCTCTCCTCTCTCTCTGTGTCTCTGTCCTCTCTGTCTCTCTCTCTGTCTCTTCTCTCTCTCTGTGTCTCTCTGTCTCTCTCTCCTCTCTCTCTCTCTTTCTTTCTTTTTTTCTCTCTCTTTCTCTTTTTCTCTCTCCCTCCTCTCTCTCTCTCTTCTCTCTCTCGTCTCTCTCTCTCTCCATCTCTCAACGATACAAGTTTGTTATGTTGATGTGCGGATGTGTGGCTGCGAATTCGGATTTCGGAATGAGCGGCGTGGGAGCAACGCCACTGTAAGGCCCAGAAGATAGGACATCCAAAAAAAAAGGGGAAAAAAAGTTTGTCGTGTGTGTTTATGATACAATGTTGTTAATACTTCTACTTTGTTATACTTTTGTAAACACTCAAAATGACATGGGCCAGTGGCCTACTCGTTAAACCATTTCAGCGTTCAGCGTTCTCTCAACACGATACTCCTTCATATAACACTGACCTAGTCCGTTAATTAATCGTTCTAATGCTCAAGACTCAAGACTACTTTATTATATCATACCTGATAAATTGAATTAAATGTTGTGTCTAAACACGCACTGATGGTGATGCTTTCCTTTGTTCACACACACACAGAGTTGTGCCTGGCAGGCAGCTTTTCCCCAGACGGCTTCGTGCCCTGCCAGGCCTGCCCCCCGGGCCACTACCAGTCCCAGAACGGTTCCAGCCACTGCAGCCCCTGCCCTGCTGGCACCTGGACCTCTGCCAGCAACGCCACCTCCCTGCAGGACTGTAGAGGTCAGGGAATGACCATTCTATAGTGCCTCTATGCGTTTGTGTGTGCCGGTCTGTCGTGGTTGATTACAGACTACCAGGTATTAGGTAGTGGAGAGTGAGATTAGCGTCCAATTGATCATATATCCTTATGGACGTTCTCCATGAAGACTGGGCTGTCTTCGTATTAGGTACTTTATATTAGGTATGTGATAGTCACAGAGGCGTCTCTGTGAAATTCGGGTTGCTCCCACTTGGAGAGCGTCGTTACTAGTTGATCCGAGTTTATTTGTCGCTTGAGATATGCGATGAGTTACTTGCAAGAATCATTAGTCTCTCTATAATATTAATACTCACTCGTTAATGGAACATATTGGAGTGCTGTTTCCTAAGGGCTTGGCATCTTAAGGGCGACATTTTGGCGAATATTTTAATTACGGAGTACGACAGAAGCTGATCAAACAACGTAAAAACGAAATGCTTTGGAACCGTGATGAACTAGTTATGATAACTCACGACACAAAACAGTGGGTGTTTGAATTGCAATATAGTAAAGAAACAGTGGATTTAGACAGGTCTTAGACTAAAAAAATCGCATGTTCCGAGGAACATACTCATAAAGTAGGTGGACTACCCTAACTAGCGTTCTCCTCCTGTTTCCGAGAATACTCGTAATTCGTCCCGTGAAAATGCGTTTTTTAAAATAGTTTCCCCACATTGTGTGTGAGGAGTGCGCAAGCAGCATCATGTGTGTGTGTGTGTGCGTGTTCGTCGTGTGTGTGTGGGTTTGATGTGGGTGTGTGGGCTAGCTTTATGTGTGGCGTGGTGTGTGATGATTTTTAAAAAATATTTTAGTCGTTTATTTAAATATTTTATGAATTATCTATTTATTCATTTAAATAATTTGTGAAGCCGCCCGGAAGCTTCAGAGAGAACCGGACGCTCTATAAATGTCAGTTCTTGTTAATGGTGGTGTAATTGTAATGATTAATTATATTATTTATTTAGCAATTATTATATTATCATCCCTTATGTCCTGTTACTTTGGGCTTTCAACGGTTCGTTTTTTGTTTAGTATTAAGGTTCTTGTTTCAACAGTTTGGCCCTGACCTTATAGCAAACAATCGCCCACCACTCACAATGTGCCTGAAACCTTCTTGGTAACACTTACGGCCTAGGCGATCCCGTTGTTTTAAAGTAAACTGTTTTTAAAAATCCAAAAATAGTTTATTTTACCTTTTTTAACCGTAACTCTTCAATGTCCCATGTTTATATCCTTTAACACTCTTCTACCTTTTTGGTATCTTCATCCGGAAGTTTGTAAGCTCTGTCTTATCTCTACACGTGTCTCATTATATTATGTGACTGTGTCAGGTCGGAAGACGTTAAGCACGTTCTGTTTTGATTTCCATTTCTCACCACATTTCTTTGATATTTATTATATCTTTCATTTAATATAGTTACCCTGTTTATGTTCTTCTCATTGCTCGTTTGTTTCGATTGTCTTTGTATTACATTAATATATATAACCTAATTTGAAAATTAAGATAGCGCTTCACTACTCTGCTCGGCCGTCCATCCCCCAAACCCAAATGGGTTGGTTTTTTTTTGTCTGTGCAGCTTTATAACAACCTTTTCTTGTTGCCCGAGAATAATGATGAGTATTGATTTTCGTTTGTGATTTTGAAAATAATAAAAATGCTACTTAAAGTAAACGCAATCTTTTGTCTTACAACTATCCATTCGTCGACTTCAAATTATCTGTTTTGTCCATCCAGATTCAGACGTGTACCTATCCTCCAATCAGAGCTTGACGGCGAAAGTAACGAGCCAATGGGATGCGCGCGGTATCACCCTACGGTTATGGCTTCGCATGGGCGTCAACATCAGTTGTCAAGTTTCTCTCCATTTTGGCAACCCGCCTATGGCTGATTCTGTCATTCTTGGGCTGTACTCGAGCGTTGGTGATGCATTTCCGCAGAACGGGTAAGAAGATTCAAATTCAACATCAATTTATTATCTCTCAAGGAGAAATTTCATCCAGGTAGAGAGGTTGTTGCCGGTACAACAGTAAACATTGACATTTCAGCTCATGCATTAAATATTATAGCACAATTTTGGATGACAAGTCACATGATTATTACAAAGATGAATGAGTATTACAAAAATGAATACAATGCAAAAAGACATTGACATTTGTTCGTGCATGAGTATAAAAAAACATATTTTTAGGATTACACAGGTCACATGGATACATACAACATATTAAGGATTAAGGTTGAATCTTTCAACACGAGCAGACATTCAAAAAGATCATGAGTTGAAGAGGTGGATGGACCTGGGGATGAAACTTTATAACACACAGACTGTGCCCCACCGTCGACGTTAATTAAACGGACGCTATGATTATGGGTCTTGCAACGAGTTGTCCCGAAAGGTAATTAGTTTTTCAATACGTGGAAATGCTACAAATAAGATGAGACATGGTCCTTGCAATTTTCACTTGCTTTGCCCGCTTAGTTCGTCTTTCATAATACACTTCGACTCACTAGTCTCTCTCTCTAAGACAATACTCCCTCTCTCTCTCTCTCTCTGTGTTTCTCGCTCGCTCTCTCTCTCTCTCCTCTCTCACTCCCTCTCAATCGTGCTCGTTGCTCGACCTCCTCTCTCTTCTCTCTTCCTCTATTCTCTCTCTCTCGCTCTCGCTCTCTCAATCTTTCTCTCTCTCTTTCCAACAACTTTTGACTACACAACATTCACCACATCATCCAACATTCGTTTGTTCTTCAAAGATAGACTTCCAAACCAACTTGTAAAAGAAACAGTAAGCACAGACACAATGCAGCTACGATAGATGCTGCGAGTAGTAGTGTTTTAATGATGGTGGTGGTAGTCATAGGCCTAGTACTGGAAATAATGGTTGTAGTAGTATAGTCGTAGGTCAAATGCATTCGGATTTCGGAAATAAAGGAGGAAAACTGTTTGGAAGATACTCTAGAAAAGAAGGCAAGTGAATGGACCCTTTATGGGGGGAAATATAGCAGGTGAGAGTTACACAAAATGAAAATGTCAGAGTCAAAGAGAGCACTAATAGATTATAAACAGTTGCTAGCACAGAACTTCCCGAAGGTGTGTGGAACGTTTGGTCAAAATTTCCCACCCCACCCGGTAGTCCTATCCCCATGGGGGGAGAGGGGGTGGGGGAGGATGGGGTCCAGGATAGTCATTTGGGTGCGTAAAGTTTATGTTTATGAAATTCTCTGCCCCGGATTCGTCACTGGATGGCGCGGTCGAATCAGTCATAAATTATCTCCCTTGCGAGTCGCCAATAATAGGACCCCGTTAGGCTGATAGTAGCATCTGACATATTATTATCACCGTCAATTTGCTCAGAAAGCTTGGATGCCCACCCCGCATGTACCCTTTCTTATTCGTTTGCTTCACTGTGCACGTGCATGCATGCAGGTCAGGCCTAACGCACGTGCAAAGGGTGAAACCCACCGCGTGGACCAGCGTTCTCTTCACAGTGCAGCCTGCTACTGCCGGGGGGGACTCTCCTGCAGGAGGCAACGTGAAGCTCTACGTTCAGGGGGCTCACCTGCGATCCAGTCAGCTGGGTGTGGCTGTGGGCATGGCTCTAAGTCTGAGGGTGACCGCCACTGCTACTGCCACCAGCTCTGCCATTGAGGAGGATTCTGAAGGTAGAATGAAAAATGAAACAAAAAGACCAACAACAAAAAGACGACTAGACCGTAAAATGCTAGATCAACCAGCCGCGTGGCAGCACTTCGGATCCAGTGACTTTGAACTTTGACCAATGACCTTCACATTCCAAAATTGACATTGATATCCTAAGTATATACCTGCGTGATAAAATTGAGGGTCCTATCGGTCCCTCCGTCCAAACGCCATCATGTTTATATGCATATATATATGTGCATATATTATGTACATCTACATGTTAATAATGTGTATGATTGTATATTGATGTAGATGCATACCCAAGAACTAACAGACTGCACTGGTTAAAAATAACAAAAGAAGAGGGGAGCGAGGAGGAGGGGGTGAGGTAGGATAGGACAGGTGGTACAGGTGGTGGTGGAGGTGGAGTCGGGAGGGGGGGTGAACGAAGTGAGGTGTGTGGGAAGGGGAGTGTGTGGTGAGACTGGTGATGTGATAGTCGGTGTGTGTGGTGGTGTAGTGGTTACGTGATGTGTGATTTGTTTGCGTAAATTTGGATTCACGTAGATATGGTAATATTGTAGTTTGGTTGTTTGGTGTTGTATTGTGTTTTGTGGTTCTATATTTGTTGTACCTTTGTGTGTACATCTTTCGTACGTGGTAAATTTTTATGGGATTTTATTGTATCTATTTATTTATTTATTTATTTACTTATTTTCTTTTTGTGTGTACGTGTGTTATTGTCCTTAAAGCACTTGAACACTATGGTACAAAAAATGCATACATGCTAAGGAATGATGCACATATAACGTGATCGAGTGACTGCTTTTGATGATTACCTCGAGACCCAGTGGGCAGTCCACACTCCGTCTTCCAGGGGAGGATTTTGGCGACTGGTGAGTCGATTTTACCTCAGGAGCTTCGCATGGCTAAAGGATCCAATCCCACTAGGATCAGAACGTTATGCGCAAAAGCATTAAACAGCATTATATTATGTAGCCTATGGTATTATAGCCCGTGTCAGTGAGGGCCAAGGCGATTTATAGGATAGATAATATAAAGCTATATATTAAGCCCTAGAGGAGGACTTGGGCTACGCACTTTGTAATGTTGTCCAAAGCAGAGTTCAAAGGCATAGTGCGATAACACTGGGCCTCATAATCACAGTTTATGCTCAATCTGTCAGTCGGATCTGGACTCGTCAACGCATGAGTAATCCCAAACTGGATAGTTAGCAGCGTGGTGTAGGGAGCAGCACCGGAAGAAAACTAAGCACACAAAAATGAAAATGAAATACGAGCGACAAGAGAGGACCACGAATACATGCGAGAGCTACCACAGATCACGTAATAATCAAGGATGAATTATATTTCAAATTTAGCTGTATATACTCGTCCAGTGTTATCAGCGGACTGCATGATCGCGAGACAGCGGTTGTCCGATATGGATTGCAGCCAACATCACAAGTGAGGCTCCGAATACAGGTCACGGGAGAACAAATCCAACCAACCTGATGACAGGGTCCTTCCCCTAGCTCCATCTTACATCCCTAGCTCCTGTAGATGGTAGTAGTAAAACCATGATGGCTGTGTTTTGTTGTGTATGTTGTTTTGTTGTTTGTGTAATGAATGATTTGTCCTCTGTCCACAACGTACACAGAGGGGATATGTGTGTGAGTGTGACGTGTGTGTGTGGGTGGGTGTGTGTCGTGTGTGGGGTGTGTGGTGTGTGTGTGTGTGTGGTTGTGTGTCTTGCAAATTACACTTGTTTTTAAGCACAGAAGGTACGAAACACATTACAATATCAACCATATGATAAGTGTACACTCCCTCATACTGATTAAAGCATGCACACACGCCACACAGTGCGCGCACACTCGTGCATACTAGTCTTACTGACTTACAAATGCCAACTTAGGCCTACATGACACTAAAAGGAGAAGTAACAATAATATTATAATAAAAAACATAACACAAAAGCACAGAACAGTCATCACTGCATGTACTAACACAACACACACAGGGAATTAGAAAACTGAATATTGTAATCATTGTCACCTCTCGCACAAGCACACTAAATAATAACAAATACACGCCACATACAATCCACACGCGAAGTTCAAAGGGGAGATGATTTAGTGTGTGGGGGTGTGTGGTGTGTTGTGTGTGTGCGTGTGTGTGTGTATGTGTGTGTGTGTTTGGGTGTGTGTGTGTGCGTGTGTGTGTGTGTGTGTGTGTGTGTGGTGTGTGTATATGTACACACCGGATTTAGTCAACATGATCAGAATCAACATGTTTTCCTATTATGCTTACAGCAGCAGCAGTTTAGCAAGCAATCTGAAACACAATTTCCATCTTTATCAATTCCCCTTTAACTGTCACCCTCTCTCTCAGCTGTGGACGAATGCCAGAATCCCCTTGCGGTGCTCAGAGCGAGTGCAGAAACCTCAGAAGCGGCTAACGCTGCGATTTGCAGGACGGCTGGAGCTGCGGCAAGTGCCAGGTCCACCCGGGGTATGTGTGCTACCAGCACCCAGCCAGAAACGGTGCCAGCTGGTTGCCACTTCCAGCCAGCAGCAGCAGGAGGTGGAGAGGGTTCCGGAGGAATTAATAATAATCCTCCTCTTCCAACTTCTCTGTGTGTGTGGCGACCAGCACAGCGGAGCTTTGTGCGAATTAGAGAAAAAAAAAGGGGGGGGTTGTTGTGAAAGGAGAGGTAGGCAGTTCATTCCGTTCGGGTGTTTGATGGTTGTGCATAGCTACTTAAAATGCAAATTAAGCGAAGATGTGTTTGGGTAATACAATAGTAAACGCCCAAGAAAGGTGCTGTAAGCTTGAATGATGCTTTGTTGGATTTTGTACACATATACCATGTTCTTTTTTTTTTCGCTAGAAAACCCATGTTCATTTTCCATAGCAAGGATTTCTGTTTTTGTTCCACGACAAGTTATATTATAGGCCTTATTCAGTAATTTATATCTCGTCGTGTGATGATAATGATGCTATGTTATCCCTGTGCCTTTTGTTTTACTAAAAGTGCGAAAGTTGTAAGGCCGTGTAATCGATTCTGTATATTAGCTAGCATTCATAGATAACATCATTTGTTCATTGATTTCACTCTTTCGAATTTCAATTTGTTCTTGCTATTTATGTGGATTTTGGGGAGTCTTCTTTATTGCTTTTTCTGTATTGTTATAATTGTTAGGATCAGTTATCTGCGATGTGAAAGTAGGGCTTTTTTGCGAAATTATAATACTCTCAATACTACTTTCCTAAAGACTTTTCATTTAGATCAAAGGTGTGATTCATTGATAAGCAGTTAATGTGACCACGTTAGGATTTTTGTGAAGAAACAAAAGCACTGCGGGGGGGGGGCAGAGTCTGTGTGGGGGGAATCCTCTCATGTTTGCTTAAGGGATAAAAAATGCAATGTCTTCCCCTAGCAGTGCACATGGGGTGGGGTGGGAGGACAGCAATAAGAAATGTTTATTGCTCTTCAGTCCCCGGGGGTGGGGCAGCTGGGCGGAGGGCAGGCGTGTGCAGCGCCAAGTGCGGGGAGTGCAGCAGAGACAGCGTCTGTGTGACCAATCCCGGCACCCCTCACCAGGGATGACCGGCGCCGGAGCCCCACAGAGACGTGCCTTGTGGGAACAACTGTCGGTCCCGGTGTGTGTGTGTGTGTGTGTGTGTGTTGTGTGTGAGTGCGTGTGCGTGTGCGTGTGGCGTTGTGTGTGTGTGTGTGTGCGTTTTTCGTCGTGTGTGTGGTAAGTCAAAATTTATTTAAACAATGGGCGCTGAACAGGCTAAGTTCTCTCTTCTTCTTCTTCTCTTCTTCTTCGTCTTCTTCTTCTTCTTTCCTTCTTCTTTCTCTTATTCTTCTTCTTCAGCGTTCAAACAAGACTATTTGGCATCAAAGCCTCAGACCGAGTCGATGTCGAAAATGATGTGGATGTCTTGCGATATGGTCATCTGCAGTTCCCCCAGAGTTTGGTTCTTGATGTGTGGTCCGTTCCTCCAGGCCAGGTATGTTGCCGATCCTGGTCGTACAGAGGGCAGTCCTGAAGGATGTGGGAAGGGGCTCTGGTCAGTTGGTCAGCACTCGGCATAGGGGGATGAATCTTGCGACACCAGTTCCGCTTAGGTGTGCCGGAGGGCTGGCAGTGCTCGGTGGCAGACGGAATGATAGTCGTTTGATCCTTCCTCCCAGTGGTGGATTGTATCGATCGGGCCTGGTAGCCGTCATTCCGTTGGAGCTGTAGGTTTTGAACCTTCCGCGGATGGTGTCTGAATTCTCATTATGTAGCAGAGACATCAGGCTGGATAAGATGGCTACCTTCCTTTGCAAGGCATCGATTCTCATCAGAGGCCGACCATAAGCAGGACCCACTGGGAGAGTAGTTGGAGCCTCTGGTTCAGGGTGTGCAAAGGGAGGAATTGAGACTTGGATTGTGGGTCTGGGTCAGCAGGGTCAAGGGCCTGGAAGAGTGGACATGAGTCCGGAAGATAGGAGACACTGCCGAGGGACATAGTTTCACAGTGGAGAGGAAGTCTGCTTGCTGTTTTGATGGCCAGAACTCAGCTTTTGAACGCTGGAGGCATGCAGTTTTCCTCCTGCTACCTATAGGCCACTGCTGCGAGTTCCGTCTGAAATACCGGACATGCACTCACTACCACATTGCGCGTTGCACCTCCCGTGATCATCTGTGTAGACAATGTGTCCAGAGATGAGGGATGCTGTCATCTTTCATGGCCAGATTCAGGGAGGGATGCGCGGTTGGTTGGTCTTTGGCAATGATGGCCAGGAGCACTAAGGCTATGGTGGTTCTAAGCAAAGGTTTCTTTGTGTGTCACCAAGCCGTCTCCAAACAAATAAATTAACTGAAAATAGAGGAATAAAAGAAACGCAAAAACCATAATAAATAGGAAAAAAACACTCAACTGAATATGAAAATATTCTGTAAACAATCCAGCAAAAATCAATGCTTAGTAGAACATGAACACGTTTAAAACAAAAACAAATAGGCCAGGCTTGTCGAAGAATCTTTTTTTGGGTTTAGGTGTCGTGGCGTGGTGTGTGCGTGCATGCGTGTGTGTCGTGGTGTAGTGTGTGTGTGTATGTGTGAGGCCTATATGTGTGTGTGCAACATTGTGAACGTTTTGCGTCTGCATTCGCGCCCTACGTTATTGTTACAGTAAACGGCGGCTTCAGTCGTTCGGACGCCATTCAGCGATTGCAAGCGCCACCTGACGGCGGAGGGGAGAGAACTCGACAGCGCAAGTGCGATTACCCTGTCCCCTCAAATGGCGGCACTCTCAGTTGTTGACCCAGCAAGGAGAAGAAGACGTGCAACTCTCAAAGAAGTGCCCCAGGTAGACTGCATGTAGATCTTTATGAATTGAGTTGTAAACCATTACACTGATATATAAGCTTCTATAATGTACACATAATCGAATTAACACAGGCCTGTCGCAGTCAAAAAGTGTAGCCGTGCAAACTCTGCCGCTCGCTACTATGAGAGTCTGTATTGCGACATTGGGCATGAACCACACAAATTTCACTTTTTGTAGTGTTAGGGTAGGGGTAGGTAAAGGTTCAAGTAAGAAAAGAGTGAAATTTGTGGTGTCGCAAATACAGACTCTCATAGTAGCGGCGGCAAGAGTTTTGCACGAGCTACACGTTTTGACTGCGACAGGCTACATTGAAATGGCGCAAGACCCTGTAAAGGCCTTGCCGACGCTGCTTCCTCTCGCATGCACCGGTATGCTCTGTCATGCTGTCGAATTGGGGGAAACAATACTCTGTGAAAAGAGAGAGTGATTGCGTCGTGCGGACTTTGCCTTTAAAGGTAGTTTGCGTTGCGGTGGTATGCAGGCCAATTGCCACTGCAAAAGAAACGCCTTTTGCAAGAGTGAGTGCCCTTGGTGGGTGGGGGAAGATGGTTGAGTGCTGGACCAAACAAGGGTATAGCTCCGCCAATAATCTATTTGAGGCCACTTCAGGCTGCCGTTGCAAGAGTGAATGCCTTTTGGATATTCTGATCAACAAGGCCAGGCTTAACTTTGCCGTCAAGGGCGTAATAACCTAAATGCAGTGGCAATAAAAGGGGATGAATGCATCTGAGATCTAATTAGCCAGTCAACCTCCTTTCATGAGTGTCGTTTTTATTGCATCTTCAAAGGGTTGGACATATCTTTTCGAGTAAACATCGGGGGACTTTCATGGCATTGCAGAACTACAGGATCGTCCCACTCTTTATATATATAAAAGATTATGAAGAAATTGTGTGTGGTTTTTAACACGGAACATTACGCAAAATTTAACGTTAACCGGTTTGTTTCTGAGGTTCAAAATAAAGACATGGCCCACAGAAAGAGTTTTATCCAAAAGCCAACTATTCTGCATTCAAATGCACTAACTTTTTTCAGTCCTCAGAGTCGGGGTACGGAGTGGTATTTCTTAGATTTTTAGTTCATACTATAGATATATACATTATAACCGTATACAAGAATTCCTCGAAAAAACAACACACCATTAAACTTCCTCTTATAT
Source organism: Phymorhynchus buccinoides (assembly GCA_017654935.2). NCBI lineage: Eukaryota > Metazoa > Mollusca > Gastropoda > Neogastropoda > Raphitomidae > Phymorhynchus > Phymorhynchus buccinoides. The sequence continues at coordinate 19,588,514 of CM065701.1, read as the reverse complement.
ATATAGGCTTTAATAAAACTTTGTTTGTGTCCAATGTATAAGTTTGTGAGAGTCTAAGAAAGAAAACTCAATACATTAATTTTAACTTTCGATTTCTCTGTGTCTGAAAAAATAAAACAAAAAGAAACTAATGTGATGATTTACTTTCTCCCAATGGGAAAAAGATAGACATATGCCTATGCAAAGACAGGTTTCGTCTTGAGAAGACTCTTCAGTCTGAATATCGGTACTGCAAAGAATGTCGACTGTGACATTCAACTGAAGCTAGAAAAGACTTCTCAGAGAAGGTTGTCCTCTTTGCACCAATTGAATTGTCCACAATAACAAGCAAACCAGCACTTAATTCAAAGAAATAATAAAAATATTGTGGAAATAACAAAAATAATAATGTTCAAAATTACAATCCCTCGAAGAGAGTAGAAGAGATGGGATGCCGCCATGTGGTGGATCAGTGAAGGATCAATAGGGGAAGGTCATATAAATCGTAGTAAACACAACATACTACCGGTGAGGGAGGAAGTAGAGAGGTTGTAGTTGTGCCGGGAATCAGGTAGCTGATGCGCTTCCTTCTTCGAAGTAATGATAATAAACGTACAAGATTGAAGAAGAAAAACAACCACCCCATTTAAGCTTTCCTCTTAATATATAGTTTGCTTTAATAAAACTTGTTGTGACCAATATATAAGTTTGTGAACCTAAGAAAGAAACTCAATCAATTAATTTAAACTTTACGATTTTTTGTGTCTGAAAATAACAAAAAGAAAATAATGTGCGATTTAACTTTTTCTCCCTAGGGAGAGATGAGGACAATGCCTTGCAAAGACAAACTGTTTGTCTTGAGAACGGACTCTTCAGCTGACATATCGGCCTGCAAAGAATGTCCACAGGGAACATTTCAACTGAGCTATAAGACTTCTCCAAGAGAAAGGTTGTCCCTTTGCACCAGATTGAAAGTTTCTTAAACTCATGTTGACTTGGAATACTATCTAGACCACAAGTTATATATATATATATAAACCAAAAACAAAAAGCAGGAGAATGGACCAATAAGGCCGAAAGATAGCAGGTGACAGAAAGCAAAGGGAAAAGCAGGGCAAATCGAGTGGTCGATTAGAGGAAGTTAGAAGCACCGAACGTTTCAGTTTTAAATTATTACCATTTAAAAACCATTGTTTTATTAAACGTGTTGTTTCAGTGGACGGAGGATGGGGGCCTGGAACGCGGGGAATTTTTGTGTCGTTCACGTGCTGGGAATGGGTTCCAGCAGTGAGAGGGTCATGTGATACCCCTGTTCCCTCCAATGGCGGCCAGCCATGTGCGTGGGATCCACAATGAAACGAGAGTTCTGTTGACCTGGGAGATGTCCAGGTAATTGATAGGAACTGGGGTGTCGATACTGTTCAGCAGGTGTATCAACGGTCTTCACCAATGTGATATAGAAAAAAGAAAAACAAGAGGGGACAAAGCCTTCAAAGAATCACTCGAACAGGAAAATAGGTTGCGGGACAAAACACACAAAATATGAGGGGGGTGTCTAAAGTAGAAGATTGCCAATATAATTTTAAGGACAAATAACTATCATTAATGGGTAACAACTAAAAATATAAAAAGGACCGTGCGAGAATCGGACCGAACCATTAGCACGACAGGACAGACACTCTACCAATGAGCTATCGAGGCTTCAGTGTTGATGAGTTTCTTAACTCATGTGCCTGTGATTACTATCTAGCCCCACCAATCTAAAATGTATCGTTTGTATCTGTTTACCGCGTTGTTTTAAGTATTTAATTATTCAAATTATCATTGCTTGAAAGCTTTACATAGACATCTATAGTGTGGCACGTAGAACGAAGTATGCCTCTATTTCCCGAGAAAATGCCAACGTGTAAGTTGGAGATAGACCACGGACAATACACCACACATATATACACACAGACACACAACCAACAACCATCATACATAGACTCACTATGCATACTATAGAGTCTCCTCTTTCTTTCTCCAAAGAAAACAATGTTAACCATTTTCACCGCCAAAGTCGCGTTTTAGCACCACAGTGATTTACCACCTATGTCACTAAAAGGCACAAATTGGGGTCTATTATCCAAAGACCCTATAGTCTTAGTTTTCGGGGAAGTAAGGATAGACCTTATTTTATATATGTCACAGAAGAATCCCCGATACTGCATGATGGAGTTGTTCTATACCCAGGTAAAATTTCATGGAATGTTTGGGCGAAATATGGCTGTGCGGTGGTGAAAGGGTTAGAACGGGAGTGTCATGAAAGTTATCTAGATAACGATAATGGTGTTCATTGACAAAACTGACAACTCATGATCTCTTTCAGGCTTAAATGTGTGCTCATCGTGTTCAAAGAAATTACCTCATGTGCGTGCTATCTTTAGAACTGTATGATCCACATGTGATGTGTATTTTTAAGCGGGTATTACGTGACTGGCAAACTTATACTATATGTACCTTATCCGCATGCATGCCTAAACGTCTGTGTCGTATGCATTTGATGCACTTTTGTTGCACTCGTGTGAACTTGGCTGTAAACCCTTTTCACACCAGCCATTTTTCAGCCAAAGCTTGCCATTAAACTTACCTGGGTAGACAAAAGGATTTCATGAGCAATATTGAGATTCCTTTGTGGGACATCCATAAAAATAGGGGCATTATTCTTACCTCCCAAATGAAGAACTATTAAGGTCACTGGATACCGGACCCCATTGATGCCTTCAGTGACAGGGTGTTCAATCATTGTGGTGCCAAGAGGCGACAGGGCGAGAAAAGGGTTAATTTCATTAAGTCCAAAATATGCTTAATTCATGCCCTGCTGATGTCGATGTCTCTGTTTATTCTGGCACTGAAGGACATTCCTTATTATAAGAGCTACTCAAAGTAATTTGATTTTGAGTTGAGTGAGTTCAATAAGTATACGGACAGAAAACAAAATGAAACTCTTACTATTATAAAATAGGATAACATTATATGAACCGACTTTTTGCTAAAATCACTCTAACTTAAATAAAATTTAGAATATGTAGCATCGGAACGAGTCTAAGATAAGCACGCACATGTATTTAAGGCTACATAATTATAGCTTATAAGCCTCTAATTATTAAGAATAACTGTTTTGTAGAAATATGACACACAAATGTATTTTATTTATTTTTTTCGGTTGGTAACCCGGACCGAGTCGGCCTACCTAAAACATAAGTGGTATATTCTAATCACAGTGACTTATCTCTGTGAAATTTGGGCAGCTCTACCACGGAGAGCACATTCGTCGCAAGTGCAGGTGCCTACGCAATTGTATAAAATGGGGGGGGGGGGGGGTGGGTAGAGGGAGGAACCGGGGTGAGGAGGGGGACTGGGCAACACTTGGACAACCTAGCTAATCCATTTGGCAATACATGGCAGCGGGATTTCTTCCTGTTCTTACGACATCAACTGGAGTGGAAGGCGGCTGGGAATGCAAGGCCTTCACCAGCAAATTATTCATGGCACGATGTGCTCGGGATCAGCAGCCAGTCTCGTTCCCATTCTTTCCAGGTTTGCTGGGAAATTGAACTGAACGCGCAGCCGCGTCTTCAGATGGGCACTTAAAGCAAGTCTTGACCAAGTAAAATATTTTATTATATAATTATTATATTAGGCCTAACCTTGGAAAAAAAAAATTTTAAGAAGTGGGTTTAAAATTCGTGTTTAATTGTTAAAATGTAAGTAATATAGCATGTTTTCTCGTTGTATCATTGAATGGATGAATGAATGGGTTGTGTCTTTACATTGTGTTTGTTGTTGGGACCAGCTTGTTCGCACGCGACCCGCCCCGCCGGGCCTTGCTGGTGTGTGTGGAGGGAGGACGAAGCCAATCCTAATGAAGACCGCAACATGACTGCCTGCCGGCACATGTCCACATCCCCCCTGCCCCGTACAGCTGTGGAGAGAGCACGGAGTACCTGTGTGGAACCACCAGAGAGGACCAGAGCACCAACACTACCCGGGGCTCCCGTCTGCACCCGTATGGTCTGTCTGTTACTGTCTGTCTGTGTCTGTTGTCTATTGTGTGTGTCCTATGTATTGTCTGTCTTTCGTCATATACTTCAGTGGAGAGAGCACGGGTACCCGTGGAACCACATGATCGAGAGCCAGAGCACCAACAACCCCGGGGCTCCCTGTCTGCACCTGTATGTGTCTGTCTGTCTGTCTGTGTTTCTGTCTGTCACCTACAGCTGTTGAAGAGACGACGGGCCACACTGAGGGAATCACCAGAGAGACCACCAGCACTCCAGCAACACCCCAGGGTCTTGGTCTTAGTAGTAGTAAAATAATAGTAATTATATAATGCTTACATAAGCACATAATCTGGCACCAGCAACTCAATGCGGCTTTCACTCACCATTCGTCAAACATTTCTAAACAATGGCCCACGCATCCTCACCATACATCTTATGAAAATGAAAAATATTAGAGAATGCATGCAATAATCATAACACAACAACACCAACACCCACCTCCCTTCAAACACCACCCCCCCAACCACCCCCACTCACCCATCCCCACCCTGCCCCCTCTCCCCAGTAGTAGCAGTCAGTAGTAATAGTAGTAGGCCTAGTAGTAGTAGTCGTAGTCAGTAGTAGTAGTAGTAGTATAGTAGTAGAATTGGGCATAAGTGCGGCCTCTCGGCCCTTTTACGCCATTTCTGTTAGTGACTTTGATTTGTTTCAGGGTGGCTTGCTTTCTACAGCTAAACTATAAAACTAAAAAAATATGGAATGACTTTTTTGGTATTCATCGAAAGTGGTATAAAAACATGACATAATTGTGTCTTTGTCCAGAAGAGTTGGAATATATTTATGTAGGTGCAGCCTTAATGTTAGTTAACAAATTATTACAGTATTGAACAACTCGGTTAGAAAAGTAAAAACTTGCGAATTTAGTAAACTGTCGTCTTAAAAAAATCATCAGTTACTATTTACCCGTCAGGTGTTGTGTGTGTGGTGTGTGTGTGTGTGTGCATGTGTGTGTGGTGTGTGTGTGTGTGTGTGGTGTGATGTGTGTGTGTGTGGGTGTGTGTGTCGTGTGTGTGCGTGCGTGCGTGCGTGTGACGTGTGTGTGTGTGCGTTGCAGTGCTCCCCCCGCTCCCGCGCGCGTGCGTGTTGTACTTGCGTGTAAGCTTACGTACGTGGTGTATGTATGCATGAAGGCATGAACTTGTGTGGTGGAAACTATATTACCGCATTCACTTTTGTTGCGCTTTTTTTGCCTAATTATATATCCACACTCGCTCACAACTTAAAACGCACACTCACGTTATTAAAAAAACCAATATGCCAGTCCCAGTCGTTTTGAACCAGTGACTGCCCGATAGAAGATGGGTAGATGCATTCCGGCGGGATGAGCTATATTGTTTTAGAGTGGAGATGCGTTGCCCAGGGCAACATCTCACTCTCTTGGGCAAAGGGATTGAGGACTGCTGGCGTTGTGGAAAGGTCCCCAAAGGCCAAACCCATCCCTTGGGGCTGCAGCAACGAAAGCCAGTACAAGGGCCTCGTTGAGAATCATTTAGTCTTCCACACAAAAAAGAGAGATAAACTGTACCATGTTGGCATCACTGTAGAAGCTCATCTATTGTACAGCTCTGTGTTACTGTTGGCCCCTATTACAACCTATATGTCAACCAATGATAGAAGCCACGTCATTTTCACAGGCCCAGAAACCATCAACAGCGTCATATTACCAAGAGGCCTTGCTCAGCACGCCGGTGCGTCACGGAAGAGGAGGATTCTGGCAGTGCCGGCAAAACGTGTACCGCAACGTTGCCGCCTACAGTGCCGTGCATGCGGCAGGAATCAGTGTACGACCCACCCGTGTCGCCGACTGTACGATCCGTCGCCGTCTTCGTTTCGCAGACGCAGGCGTCGCCGCCTTGCTTCTGCTTATGACGATGAGTGTCATGTGGAAGTGGACGATGCCTCTGTGTTTAGTCAAAGTGCGGGATGCTAGTAGGTCATATACGAGGCCTGATATACACGTCAACTAAATATCGCACGACTGTACGACGCGATTCGATCAGTGGTCTGAATTGCGAAACAAATTTGTTCTTCAAGGACCACCACCGTGATCGAATCGTTATCGTACGGTCGTAAGATTCGTACGGTCGTCGTACGATATAGTTGACGTGTATAGCAGGCCATTAAGAGTTGTCCTGTTCTGTCGTCTGTATGTCTGTATGCTTGTCGTGTAGGCCTATTGGAGCGCGTGTGTATTCGTTTTGTAAGGTGTTAGGTGGTGGTTTGGTATGCGCTTGTGTGTTCCTCTGTTTGTATTGTGTCGTTGTGACGCGAGCGTGTGCGCTGTATGAATGTCGTGGTGTGTGTGAGTGAGGTAGTGTATGTGGTGTGTGGGAATGTGAATGAGCGTGGGTAAGACGGTGTGTGCGTTCAAAGCAAA
>CM065701.1:19564198-19576698 GCA_017654935.2 Phymorhynchus buccinoides | reverse complement strand
CTCATACATCGAGTTCTGATCTCGAGACGGTTTTCACAGAAAATGATGTCCGACCAAACCGGCATGGCAAAGTGTTCCTCGCGTTCTGGCCTGGTTTCTTCTGTGACTGTTACGTTGATCTTGACGTCCCTGGCATTTTGTCTTCTGACCTTACCCACTTGTATCGTGGTCATATATCTGGAAGAAGTTGGTTTCTATGAGGGAGACATTGTCGATGAGGTTCTTAGTGCAAAGCTAAGCATTTTGGAGACTACTACTCAAATGATGTGGATAGGCAACAGCGCTGTGAATTTTTACATTTACATACTGAGCGGGAGCAAATTTAGAAATGAAGTGATGCAGCGCTTGTGTCCGTCACGTCAAATAATAAGGACAAGGCACACAGCGCCCTTTAAATGAAAAGGACATCGAAATGTTCTGTAGGTCTTGGATTGGACTAGGCATATTATTTATTTCAGAATGCATTTTTTTTTGTTTCTTTAGTTGTTTTTTTGTTTTTTGTTTTGTTTGCTTGGACTTTAAACGCCGTGAGGCCCAGTCCAGTAATAATAATAATAATAATAATAATAATAATAATAATAAGAAGAAGAAGAAGAAGAAGAAGAAGAAGAAGAAGTGAGGAGGAGAAGAAAAAGAAGAAGAAGAAGAAAGAAGAAGAAGAAGAAGAAGAATAAGAAGAAGAAGAAGAAAGAGGAATTAGTCGTTGTTGTTGTCGTCATTGTTTTTTGTCTGTTTGGGTATTGATTTTGTGTGTGTTTGTTGATGTTAATACTTGAGGAAAAAAAGAACAAAAAAAAAAAAAAAGACCACTAGTACCAGTTGTACAGAAGATAACACCGCAAACAAACATCCCGAAACGTTCGTTCTTTAAGGCCGACTCACGTGACGATTGGTCATGCCTTTACTGGACGGTTGACCTAATAGTGCCTCTTGCCGGGACCGGGACTTGAGGATTGCGTCATAGCTGTACGAACTAACGCGCTCAACGGGTTTTGATGTGTTTTTAAAAAAGCTATGAAGATTCACCACAACAAAAAGCGCTTTTTATAAACATATCCGTTTTACAAAGAGCTCAAAATTATATGCAATTTGACACCAAACACGCTATTTTTATTATTTAGTTAGTTAGCTCACAAGAGATAATTAAAATCCGGGCTTTCTATGGATGTGTATGTATTAGACACTAGGCTTTATCTTGACTATGAATCATAATTATTCTTTATTCTTTGCTTAGTTAATTCACAAAGCCTGACATAATCATTTTCTTTTTTTAGCTGACTACAACCTGATAAAACTCTTTTTTATGTCTAAAATGCTGTACAGTTTCATCTTCAACAACTCTACGGCATACAAATGCATTTGTAAAACATTTACTATTATGTCAATAGGCCGACTATATTTTTCGGTGATGATTCCCTATGTTTAAAAAAAAAGTCAATGAATATTTAGCACAATGAGAAATTTTTGCTTTCTTTAATAATCTGAATCAAGTTTGCATAAGCCCCCACCCCCCCTCATCCCAATCATAATTCCAAAACCGTATGTAGGTTAATTGTGGGAATACAATGTATTGAAATTATAGCCAAAATAAAGAAGAGGGATTGCCTTTTGACTTTCCATGTTGTAAAAATCTTTCTGAAAACATTCTTAATACCAAAATACAAAGAAAGAAAACTAATCATTTTCAGTGAAATAAACTGCATATATCACTGGCAACATGGGGGGGGGGGGGGGTCATTTTTGTTCCTTGCTAGATTTCGATAGCCGTTAAACTGTCCCTAAAAGAATGTTGCTCTGTTGGCTTCTCCACTGCCCACCTAAGTCTCCCAGCATCGTCCTCAACTGCGTCCTTTAAAATGTTTCAAATGGTTCTTGGGAAAGAATTCATGATGGAAGCTTTGCATGAATTCATATTGTTTTATTTCAGAAGATGGGGCTATTAAACAGAAACAGAGCACGGAATTCAAATTGCTTTTCTAGTTTTGGCAAAGAACTAGATTCGTCATCCCTCTCATATTTATGAGCCTCGATCTCAAAGTCTGATCTTTTCAATTTTATTAAAACAATCCTAGATTGATACTTACTCAATTCCTTTCCTAAAAATGATTATCAGTGAAACATTTCAATGCAAAAATAACGGGGGGACGGGGGTGAGGGAGGAAGACGAATCCGTATTCACAAGTGCGTCTGAAACAGTTAACCTAGTAATAACATATAAATTAGCATGCATAGTCAATCATATGGTAATAACATGTAAATTAGCATGCACAGTCAATCATATGGTAATAACATGTACATTAGCATACACAATCATAGAGTAATAACATGTAAATTAGCATACACGGCCAATCGTATGGGCAGTTTCTTTTAAAGTTCGTTTTACTTACTACCCGTGTTGAGTGTTACAGACACACTGATGATTACCGTACTAGAACTTTTACTTTTAAGATACACCATCTACGGACACCAGGGGCAATTGATGTACATACCGGGAGAGGCGTGTTGGGGTCATTTTCAAACAGGCGCAATTCAGTGGTGACCCTGGGTTCATCCCGTTTCATCCAACCCTACTCATTCGCCAAACGGCTTTTTCTCTCTTTGGCGGCCATTTCAAAGACCTGTGTTAGCGTGTAGTGTCTAGGATAGTCACGTGCTTGTGTTTGGCGGCCATTTCAAAGACCTGTGTCAGCGTATGGTGTCTAGAATAGTAACGTGCTTGTGTGTGTCTGTGTGCATGCGTGCGTGCGTGTATGCACGCGTGCGTGCGTGCGTGTATGCATGCGTGCATGTACGTGCATGCGTGCGTGCGTGCGTGTGCATGCGTGCGTGCATGCATGCATGCGTGTGTGTGAGAGAGACAGAGCCCATACATGCCTCTCTACAAAGGCGCCGGGGTGGGTGGGGGGTTATCTACGTTCTCACTGGCATACTACACAACACACAATGGATACAGTCCCTGTGCTTACTTTATTTATACTTGTAGTATTGCAGATAATCATATCTAGACATAGTAAACACACATGTCTAAAGATGGCGACGTGGGCAGAGCGCAAGCTAGTCACGTGATGCTATCTACGCGCGCATACCTATTTTATCTTATACCTATTTTATCTTATTACTATAATAATTCCCAAACATCTCCCTTTTTATTTCTTTTTAAAATAAATATCCCTTAACCAAAATTATACTATTAATATCATTTAATAACTATAACTTCATATTTCTTTTTTTTCATATCTATGCTGAACCTTGCTTTCTCCTTCTTTTTTTCAATGTCCATTTTCTGTTACTTCAAAATAAGTGAATAAAATTATAAACTTTAATTTCAAACCACTCGTTCTTTCAATTGAACAGTCCTTGTTCTACAAAGTTCTTCAAACACCGTTTTGTTGTAAACCCACTAATGTCCATTGATCATTCTTGTTCTTTTTATGTTCTTTCCACACAGCAAACTAAAATAAACACAAACTCTTTTACTGTCTTTTTTTTCATTAACATTTTTAAAATAAACACAACTCAAAATATTTTTCTTTCTTCTTTTCTTCCCTTCTAATCAAAATAAAGATTACTTTAACCCATGATTAAAGAAAAGAACATCAATTGCATATGTGGCAGGCATATGATTACACATAGCATTTAAAGCCACTTTTTGTTTTGTGCTGCATGCATTTATAATGGAAAATGGTACTGAAGTTGTAATCCAGGGTATGATCCACAGTATATATCCACTGTGAATAACACATAGCTGAAGACTCCAAGAATCAATCCAAGGGAAATAATCCAATTGTGATGCAGCTCAAACTACACTGAGCTTTTTTTGAAAATTCACACAAAACTAAACGAAGCTCAAACTACACTAAGCTTTGAAGATTTTCAACTGAATTGAACCTAATAAGCTCAAACTACACTGAGCTTTTGAATGAATTTCGACAGACACTTTGCCAACACAACTCCAAGGCTACACCTACACTAAAGTGTGAAGCACTAAATAAAATGACATTTACACACACTTTGCCAACACAACTCCAAGACTACACTAGAGTATGTGGCACTGAATCTCCTCTTCTCTATAGCGAAGCGGCTTCTGGGCGACATGACCCCTGGTAGCTCTGGTAGCGTAGGAATGTGGTGCTGCCTGTGATGGAGTAGAGGGAGTAGGAGATACCGTCATACCAGATGGTTGAAGAGCTGGTGGCGGCGACTCTGTGATGTTTGGCTCTGCGGCAGGTGTGTGTCGACCGTACTGCTGATGCTGCGGCGACTGTGACAGTGGCATGCGGTGACTGCATGCCTGATGCTGCTGTGGCGGCAGCGGCGGCTGCTGACTGCAACTGTGATCTGGCTGCTGCAGCGTTGGCACCTGCTGCATGTGTCTCCTGTTGCGACGTAGGACACCAGCAGGTGTATTGACAAGGTAGGTACGATTTTCCAGGTCTGCAGCTACAATCGTACCTGCTTTTTCCCAGGTGGTCTTAGTGTCCGTTTTGACCAAGACGTTGTCACCCGGTTTCAGCTGTGACAGAGGCTGGGTTCCATGCCTCCTGTCATAGCTGAGCTTGAAATGCTGTTTGTAGTCCTGGTCTCCACGGCGGATGTCGTTGTCATCGATCGGCCGAGGGACCAGGTTCTGGGGCAGTCTCGGCATCTTCGTCTGAAGTGGTCTGCCCATCTAGGACTCACCCCCGTACTGGAGTGAGGAGTAGATCTGTAGTTCAGCAGAGCAATCTCCAGAGACTGCTGCTGGAGAAGTTTCTTCGCCACTTTGACTGCACTTTCAGCCTCCCCATTGGCTTGAGGAAAACAGGGACAGCTGGCTTGATGCTGAAATTCAAAGTTCTGTGCAAACTGCCTGAACTCAGAGCACTAAAATTGTGGTCCATTGTCTGAGAACAGAACATCTGGAATCCCATGCCTGGCAAACAGCTGCGTGAACTTCCTGATATATGTTGCTGGTGTTGTTGAATGTAGTGGTATAACCTCCAGTCATCTGGAATAGTAGTCGATGACCACCAGATAATCTTTTTCTTTGAAGGTACACAGGTCTGCACCCAAGCATTGCCAAGGGCGCTCTGGCAATGGTGTGGGGCGCAGCGGCTCCTTACTCTGCGACGGACGAATTGCTCGGCACTCTGGGCATTGGCTGACAAGGTCCTTCAGGTCCCTGCTGTTTCCGGGCCACCAAATCGCTGTCTGTGCGGTCTGGCGACACTTATGAAGACCCTGATGTGTCTCGTGCAGCTGAAAAATAAGTTATTTTTGTTGACTGCTTGGAATGACAATGCGCCCACTGTAGACAAGCAGACGTTGACGAGGGATAATTCACCTCATGCTTGGTGAAATGCCTGAAGATGGGCGGAAGACTGCTGCGGCTAACCATTCAGCACGTAGCCGATAACCTGCTGCAATTCTGGGTCACATACCGTTCCTACTCAGAGACGTTCCAGTCGCTTCGGAGACACCGATCAGCCTGACTCAACCATGTCCACATGGGCGGCCACGGCTTCAATGATTTCTTCGTCTTCTTTGCTGTGGGGCACTGGACTCCTGGACAGTGCGTCAGCGATGACGAGCTGCTTGCCCGGCACATGGAGCACCTTAACGTTGAAGCGAAGCAGCCTCTGGCATCTGATTGGAGCTTTGTCGAGGCCCTTGCTCTGAATGAGTGGGACCAAAGGCTTATGGTCAGTCTGTAGCTCAAATGACTCCAGGCCCACCAGGTACTTAGTACATTTCTCGCAGGCAAACACAGAGGCAAGACACTCCTTTTCGATCTGTGCATATCTTTGTTCAATGTCCGTGAGTGTGAGGCATATGCAATTGGCACAAGATCCACTGCATCAATGCTGCCCCCATGCCGTATCTGGAGCTATCCGCACTGATTACAGTTTTTCTGGATGGGCTGTAGAATCCAAGTGCTGATGTTGAAGATAGTTTTTCTTTGATCTTTTCGAATGCTCTCTGCTGTGTTGGACCTCAGCTCCAAGCAATGTTTTTCTTCATGAGATCTGTGATCGGTTTCATTTCTACAGCCATGCCAGACACACACTTGCTCAAATAATTAAACATGCTGCAAATTGTTCTCAGTTCTGTCAGTGTCTTGGGTGGTGGCATTTCTGTGAGAGCTTTCACTTTCTCAGGATCTGGGCTAACACCTTCTGCGCTCACGATGTGACCAAAGAACTTCACCTCAGTCTGCTTGAAGCGGCATCTATCAAGCCCGTCCAGCCCGTCCAAGGTTTCCTTCATTTTCGTCTGGAAACACTCTGGCCCCAGGGAGATCCCCATCGGCACTTGCTTGAATGCGTAGCGACCAAACGGTGTGATGAAAGTAGTCAATAAAGAACTTTCTTCGGAGAGCGTCTAGCGTCTAGCGTCTAGTGTTGCAAAGTACTTGGCCCCTGCCATCTGTGGAGCGATGTCGTCTAGATTTGGCAGCATGCAGTGTGGTCTTTTCACGCCCCCATTTAGCCTTTTAAAATCCACACAGATCCTCACATTGCCATTCTTCTTAATCACCAGCACCATTGGCGCACACCAGTCAGTGGCTTCCGTCACCTCCTTAATGATGCCGCTTTTTCCATGCGTTGGAGCTCTGCTTTCACTTTCTTCTTCACTGGGAAGGGCACTCGTCTTGCTGTAGTAACACTATATGATTTGACGTCATGTTTTAGTGCTATGCTGACTGGCTCCATCTTCAGCAGTCCGGTGGAGCCAAAAACATCTTGATGAATTTCCTCTACACAGGCCACTAGACCCATCTTTCAGAGTCTTTCAGAGTTCTGTAAAACTCCTCTACAGTTTCGTTTTGTTCCTGTTTTCTTTGCTGAAACTTTGACCTTTCGTAAATAATATTTCTCTTCACAATGAAATAATCATCAAATTTTCGGACTAGAGTTTCGAAGTCCGTATCACGCTCACGTTCCTGTCTTGCGTGGACTCCTACACCTACGGTTCTTTCCACGAACTCAAAGGTTTGTGTCATGCTGTAGAAATACGCTCCCGCACACACATTTCACTCAATAATCTCTCCGTGCACACTCGCAATCTTTCCCTTTAATCAGTGCAGAAATTAAACACAGGACAATAAGATTTCGCTTAGTTCCCCTCTTCTTACTAAAGAAGATTATTTATTACAACAAATAATAGGAACTGATATCAATTCTGTATAAAGTAACTTTCACAATCAATATCAAATATGTACGAAATCTTTCTCTCAAACAAAAGAGAATATAATACTATTCACAATTAAGCCTCCCCCTTAATTACGCCATATTTAAATACTATAAATGTCAATGGCCAATACTGTAATTCCGTTAACTACAATTATATCACTATGAGCTCAATAATAAATACCGTTCCAAATTCCACTAGTTGATCTCGTTCACGATCCCGTCCTTGACACGTACACACTTCTTGTGTTCCCTCCAAAGTTAATTCTTCTCCTGAAGAATCTAACTGCCGTTCTCCTGAAGAATCTACTGCTCCGTCCCGCAGTTTCCACCGTTCCAGACTAATCGTTTCCTAGTCCTAGGTAATCCTTTGTAGGCTAACTCCTACATACAATATACTTCCTCTTCCCGAGTAATAGACGGTACAATACCCATCACCATGACAGGCCTTGTATGACTAGACAGTCAAACAAACACATCTCCGTAGACCTCATCTGTCCTCTCGACAGAGAGCATAGTGGCCAAACCGCCTATCAGTGGAATCCTCCACTCTCTCCACATTTCTTCAGCATACGCTGCTGGTACTGGCTCAGGGACATCTGTCCTGGGTGTCTCCAACACCTCCCAGCACCCCACTATACATTGGAGTCCACCAATGCTTTGGACCATTCCTCTCAATGGTTCCTAAGATACTGCCCTTTACTTATTGACAAAGCTTTCAAAAGTCAACTACTGAACTCTGTTCAGAATCACTACCAACCCTTATCCAAATCCAATATCACACAAGTTAGAGGTTAAAAACGCTCACTTCAGCTAAGAGATTAGAAAAACTCACTACAGCTCAAGCTGCCAATGCAAGCCCAAAAATCCTCTATACACTTCACAAGAAGATAACAACCTCTCACACAGTGATCATAATACACTACTATATATACTATACACCAAAAGTTACGCATCCCCGCGCAATCCAAAAACATGATGAACACTATATGTTACCATTTTAGGTTCATTCATCATACCATACAATTGCAAATGAAACCATATAACCATAAAGTACGCCTGTTAGTCCCAAGACTAACAACATCACAAAATGTGTGTAATACTAAATCTGACACACATGACAGTTTGATACACTTTTTCAGATTATCTGCCCAACAAAGTGTCACGCTGAATTTCACCTTCTTCAGTCACGAGTTTGTGGCATTACGGTATCGACGAAATTCACGAATCCACGATGGCCACTCCTCAGGACGAAAGGAAAACTGTTTGGGTGGTTTCAAATTTGCCATCACAACTGATCACTTGCCTGACTATACTGACGATCCTACTTCTGACACCAAGTTTATCTACGTTCTCACTGGCATACTACACAACACACAATGGATACAGTCCCTGTGCTTACTTTATTTATACTTGTAGTATTGCAGAGAATCATATCTAGGCATGGTAAACACACATGTCTAAAGATGGCGACGTGGGCAGAGCGCAAGCTAGTCACGTGATGTTATCTACGCGCGCATACCTATTTTATCTTATTACTATAATAATTCCAAAACAGGGGGGGGGGGGGGGATTGGAGGAGGATTGAGAGAGAAGAGGGGGAGGGTTGAAGGGGTAGTGGGGTGGGGAAGGGACTGAGGCAGTCAGTTATTTTAATGTTACTCTCTCTCTTTCTCTGTCTCTGTCTCTGTCTCTCTCTCTCTCTCTCTCTCTCTCTCTCTCTCTCTCTCTCTCTCTCTCTCTCTCTCTCTCTCTCTCTCTCTAATTGATAAGCATGAATGTCGTATGTGCATGTTCATGCTTTTTCACTTTCATTCTTTTTTTTTAAATTTTACATTTGTTGTTAATGTTGGTGATTGTTTTTTCTTCTCCTTTTTCATTTTTTATGAGGGCTGGATGCAAACAAGCCTGTATAGTGCTTATTCTTATTCCTCAATCAAAAAAGGTTCTGTTCGTTCGTTCGTTCGTCTCTCTCTCTCTCTCTCTCTCTCTCTCTCTCTCTCTCTCTCTCTCTCTCTCTCTCTCTCTCTCTCTCTCTCTCTCTTTCTCTCTCTCTCTCTCTCTCTCTCTTCTCTCTCTCTCTCTCTCTCTCTCTCTCTCTCTCTCTGTCTCCGTGTATGATAATGATAATGATACTGAGTATTTTTTATAGCGCCTATTCTCAGTAAGGGCTCTAAGCGCTTTGCAAAACATATTTACATTGATTAACCCTTTCGTCGCTGCTGGCGCCTCTTGACGACAGGCATATGAACGGCGGTGTCGCCGATTGGCGAAATGAAGATGTTGCAGTTTATGAACTACTGAAAATGGCAACGTATTGTTACTGTAGCACGTTTCATCAACGTCACGCAACACCAAGAGCCCTGAACTTCATTTCTCTACCGCCTTTCAATCATCTTCAACCAAACATACATCACTAGGAAAAGAAAAGAAACGACAAGAAAAACACACCAGATCTGCCCTTCCTTAGGTTATGGTATGTATGCATGCATTTGTTACTTACAAATACACATAGAGAGACAGAGAGACAGACAGAGAGGTGGGGGAGAGGGGGCGGGAGAAAATGAGGAAAACAAAGTGCAGTTGTTCTGAATTTTCTTCTCCACATGAATTAGGTATCAAGGACTGACGCTGTGACGTAAGTGTCCCGCGCGACCCGCTTTCTTTATTTCTTATCTACACCCCCCCCCCCCCCCCTCCCCTCCCCCCCCCACCACCCTCTCTCCTTTTCATTTCTCTGACCAACCGCCACGTTAATTGCCCGGCTGCTTCAAACGAACGCCGATTAAGGCAGTTATCTCTTTGAAGCCCGATCTCCATTACCCATCACAAGAAAGTGACAACCACGGTCGGGCCCCTTTGAACCCTTCCTTTCCGAGCACGAGAAGGATTTGAATGTCGGCACGTGATAAGGATGTAACTGGCGCGTGATTGTTCGGTACTAGTATGCATAAAATTATAGCATCATCTTGTGACGTGTCGACTGCTATAAACCAATGACAGGCTTTCATTGTTTGAAAGTGAAGGCTATAATTGGAGAAGTGAGAAAAAGTTTTCACACAAGACGCTGAAACCTAGCTAGAGCAACATTGCAGACTCAACCTCTCCCAGCCAGTTATAGCCCAATTAGTGAGTATTATTGATGGCAGGTGATTGAGATCTTGTTTGTTTGACCCTAGTTTTGATCTAGATCCTATGTTCAATGATGAATAAGGAGTAGATAGATATGTTATTGAAGAGAAGGGGTAAACATTCTGTTCTATTTATGTGCACTGATTATTTGTGTGTGTGTGTTTTTGACTTTAACACTTTTGGTACCAGAACCGGAGTTTATGCCTACTAACCCTTTTGTCTATTTTTAGTAGGAAACCTATGGGCCGCAATCTTGCACTTTATGATACCATTCCTTTCCAGGTGTTGGATGGAGAGTGATGTTGGCTTGATCACCTTTTATGTTTTACTGATCTCAGTTTGTTAACTGAAATTCAGATTAAGTGTTCTTAGTGCTATTGTACAAGGGAAGCCTTCTAGCCGGTTGGGATTCACTAATTCCCTGCCGACTGAAGCCCCTTGTCTCTAAGCCATAGAGAACTACATCCACCTTCTCCTGTGATTATCAGCAGGGCATCGTGGGCAGGAAGATCATCCCTGACTCACAAGCACCAAGACAGGACCGCCGCCAAGACGCCTCGCACCCAGAATCCGCGAGGAGACCACGCTTGAACCGTGCCATCCCGCGAAGCCGTAACCGGAACGACTGGGAGCTACTCTCATCTGACGAGCAAGCCCAGCCAACCCAGCACTCGCCGATCCCTACGGAGGAACTTCAGCACAGCCATGAGTTAAGTCCCCACGACAGTGCCAAAAATCATTTGAACTTTCCTCCGGACACTGAAAATAAGTGACCCTTCCTGCTTGGGGCTAACCTTCTAGAAAGACAAAAGTCTTGTAAATCCTTTCGGATTCCATTGTTTTTCATTCACATTTTGTTTTGGCGCCATTGAGCTGCTTTATTATTATTGTTGCATAATCTTATGCAGATTTTGTGAGTAAATAAAATACAAGTGTCAAATAATCCTGAACCCTTTGGTCAGACTGATGAGAGTGGGAGTCTTGTAATTTCATGTAAAACCCTACTTCTCTCTGTCTGCCATTAAGAGCAAATCAACCACTTGTATTTCTTACAATCATACGAGCCAGAACCTGGGCACAAATATAAATTTATTAGATGAAAAGGGGCCGGGAAAGTTGCTCATCTCCCATACCCTAGAGAAGTGGGCTAAAGGCAAATTTTCTACTTCACGTCCGGGATATTATTTTTCATAAAGTCTAACAAATTTCAATTCAAACTTTATTTACTTTCCAAAACTCATCTTGTGTCCACTGGGAAAGTTATTGTGATTTGGTTCACTGTGTTTTGATTTGATTTGTTTGAATGCTATTTATGACTTTATCTTGATGTGCATGCTATTTCTGCTTATGTTGAAATAGTTAAGTGTTGTTTGATACATTCAACTCAGCAACTTTGTTTTGATTTTGAATAGTTGGCTGAGATTGTTAAACTTAGGAGGGAACTTAAAGAATGAGGAGAATCTCTAGGATTGTCCGGCCAAGAGTTAGCTAATTTTGTCATATCTGAATATGACAAAGACAAAGCTCGGGAGGCTCAAGAGGCTGAGAAAGACAAACAGAGAGCCCATGAGGCTCAAGAGGCTGATAAAGCTCGCGAGGCTCAACAAGCGGATAAAGATAGGGATGCTCAGGAGCAAGAGCAAATCCGTACTCATGAGTTAAGGCAGAGGCAACTAGTGCAGGATGCCAAAAATAAAGAACTCGAACTTGAGGCCACTGAGCGGGAAAAAGCGCGAGACCATGAGCTAGCTATGAAGCAGCTAGAAAACTCAGCAGACTCTGAGACTGCTGCGCCTCAAAATTTTCCCCCTCCCATTCATACCTCAGCCATGACCTTCACATTGGAGGCATTCAATGAAGCAACAGAGTCTATCGATGCATTCCTCGATAGATTTGAAAGACTGGCCCAGGAATTTGAGCTTGCTCCGGAAAAGTACAACCTCAAGCTTGCCCAAAGTCTCAGGGGTGTGGCTTATGAGGTGTACAGCAAACTTCCGTCAAGCCAAATTACCGACTACCCAGCTTTGAAAGAAGCCCTGCTCAACAGATACCAGTTGACAGCTGATGCCTACCGGAAAAAGTTCCGGTCAACCAGAAAAGGTAGGGGAGAGTCCTATGCCCAATTTTCAGATAGACTGGGGAACTATCTGACAAAATGGGTGTCCCTTTCTGCCAAATCAGAGTCCTATGAGGATCTCC
>CM065701.1:19547185-19563698 GCA_017654935.2 Phymorhynchus buccinoides | reverse complement strand
AATGTGGAGTCTCGCGAGAGGTCAGAGCTAACACGGGTTGCACGGATTTCACAAGTAGGTTGTCTCGATTAGGTGAAAAGAAGGAGAAAGATCTCGGGGTCCTTTGCGATAGAGTGGTAGACTGTGCCTTTCTCTGTCTGTTCAGAAGAACAATGTCACAAACTCGTGACAGTGTGTGTGTGTGTGTGTGTGTTATAGTGTCTGTTGTGTGGTCTGGAACATTCATTCTGGTACCAACAAACACTTAACACAGCTGGTGTGCTTCAAACATTATAATCTAGGTAGAAGACTTGATGAGTACAACATGGCGAGCAGACCCGTTTAAGCAGACGCTACGTCACTCTTGCCTTATGGGATATGTACCATTAACCAATCATAATCTAGCTTGTTTCCATGGACACAACATGTGTGTGTGTGCGTGCGCGTGTGCGTGCATGCGTGCGTGCGTGTGTATGTGCGTGCATGCATGCGCGTGTGTGTGCGTGTGTGAAGGCGTGCCTGCGTGTGTATGTCTGTGTGTGAGAGAGAGAGGGAGAGAGAGATTGGTGTGACGTTTATTTGATGACTTCTTTTTGTGACCTATGCGTCTGTGACGAGGTAATGGGTTAAAAGGCTAAGTCCCTAGGGAAGACTTTTAGTGTGTTAAATTTTCAAGTAGAAAATTTGCCTTTAGCCCACTTCTCTAGGGTATGGGAGATGAGCAACTTTCCCGGCCCCTTTTCATCTAATAAATTTATATTTGTGCCCGGGTTCTGGCTCGTATGATTGTAAGAAATACAAGTGGTTGATTTGCTCTTAATGGCAGACAGAGAGAAGTAGGGTTTTACATGAAATTACAAGACTCCCACTCTCATCAGTCTGACCAAAGGGTTCAGGATTATTTGACACTTGTATTTTATTTACTCACAAAATCTGCATAAGATTATGCAACAATAATAATAAAGCAGCTCAATGGCGCCAAAACAAAATGTGAATGAAAAACAATGGAATCCGAAAGGATTTACAAGACTTTTGTCTTTCTAGAAGGTTAGCCCCAAGCAGGAAGGGTCACTTATTTTCAGTGTTCGGAGGAAAGTTCAAATGATTTTTGGCACTGTCGTAGGGACTTAACTCATGGCTGTGCTGAAGTTCTTCCGTAGGGATCGGCGAGTGCTGGGTTTGCTCGTCAGATGAGAGTAGCTCCCAGTTGTTCCGGTTACGGCTTCGCGGGATGGCACGGTTCAAGCGTGGTCTCCTCGCGGATTCTGCGTGCGGGGCATCTTGGCGGCGGTCCCGTCTTGGTGCTTGTGAGTCAGGGATGATCTTCCTGCCCACGATGCCCTGCTGATAATCACAGGAGAAGGTGGATGTAGTTCTCTATGGCTTAGAGACAAGGGGCTTCAGTCGGCAGGGAATTAGTGAATCCCAACCGGCTAGAAGGCTTCCCTTGTACAATAGCACTAAGAACACTTAATCTGAATTTCAGTTAACAAACTGAGATCAGTAAAACATAAAAGGTGATCAAGCCAACATCACTCTCCATCCAACACCTGGAAAGGAATGGTATCATAAAGTGCAAGATTGCGGCCCATAGGTTTCCTACTAAAAATAGACAAAAGGGTTAGTAGGCATAAACTCCGGTTCTGGTACCAAAAGTGTTAAAGTCAAAAACACACACACACAAATAATCAGTGCACATAAATAGAACAGAATGTTTACCCCTTCTCTTCAATAACATCTCTATCTACTCCTTATTCATCATTGAACATAGGATCTAGATCAAAACTAGGGTCAAACAAACCAGATCTCAATCACCTGCCATCAATAATACTCACTAATTGGGCTATAACTGGCTGGGAGAGGTTGAGTCTGCAATGTTGCTCTAGCTAGGTTTCAGCGTCTTGTGTGAAAACTTTTTCTCACTACTCCAATTATAGCCTTCACTTTCAAACAATGAAAGCCTGTCATTGGTTTATAGCAGTCGACACGTCACAAGATGATGCTATAATTTTATGCATACTAGTACCGAACAATCACGCGCCAGTTACATCCTTATCACGTGCCGACATTCAAATCCTTCTCGTGCTCGGAAAGGAAGGGTTCAAAGGGCCCGACCGTGGTTGTCACTTTCTTGTGATGGGTAATGGAGATCGGGCTTCAAAGAGATAACTGCCTTAATCGGCGTTCGTTTGAAGCAGCCGGGCAATTAACGTGGCGGTTGGTCGAGAAATGAAAAGGAGAGAGGGTGGGGGGTGGGGAGGGGAGAAGGGGGGGGGGGTGTGTAGATAAGAAATAAAGAAAGCGGGTAGCGCGGGACACTTACGTCACAGCGTCAGTCCTTGATACCTAATTCATGTGGAGAAGAAAATTCAGAACAACTGCACTTTGTTTTCCTCATTTTCTCCCGCCCCCTCCCCCACCCTCTCTGTCTGTCTCTCTGTCTCTCTATGTGTATTTGTAAGTAACAAATGCATGCATACATACCATAACCTAAGGAAGGGCAGATCTGGTGTGTTTTTCTTTTTTTTTTCTTTTTCTTTTCCTAGTGATGTATGTTTGGTTGAGGATGATTGAAAGGCGGTAGAGAAATGAAGTTCAGGGCTCTTGGTGTTGCGTGACGTTGATGAAACGTGCTACAGTAACAATGCGTTGCCATTTTCAGTAGTTCATAAACCGCAACATCTTCATTTCGCCAATCGGCGACACCGCCATTCATATGCCTGTCGTCAAGAGGCGCCAGCAGCGACGAAAGGGTTAATCAATGTAAATATGTTTTGCAAAGCGCTTAGAGCCCTTACTGAGAATAGGCGCTATAAAAATACGCAGTATCATTATCATTATCATACACGAGAGAGAGAGAGAGAGAGAGAGAGAGAGAGAGAGAGAGAGAGAGAGAGAGAGAGAGAGAGAGAGAGAGAGAGAGAGAAAACGAACAAACGAACAAACCTTTTTTGATTGAGGAATAAGAATAAGCACTATACAGGCTTGTTTGCATCCAGCCCTCATAAAAAATGAAAAAGGAGAAGAAAAAACAATCACCACCATTAACAACAAATGTAAAATTAAAAAAAAAAGAATGAAAGTGAAAAAGCATAAACATGCACATACGACATTCATGCTTATCAATTAGAGAGAGAGAGAGAGAGAGAGAGAGAGAGAGAGAGAGAGAGAGAGAGAGAGAGAGAGAGAGAGACAGAGACAGAGACAGAGACAGAGAAAGAGAGAGAGTAACATTAAATAACTGACTGCCTCATTCCCTTCCCCACCCCACTACCCCTTCAAGCCTCCCCCTCTTCTCTCTCAATCCTCCTCCAATCCCCGCCCCCCCCCTGTTTTGGAATTATTATAGTAATAAGATAAAATAGGTATGCGCGCGTATATAACATCACGTGACTAGCTTGCGCTCTGCCCACGTCGCCATCTTTAGACATGTGTGTTTACTATGCCTAGATATGATTCTCTGCAATACTACAAGTATAAATAAAGTAAGCACAGGGACTGTATCCATTGTGTGTTGTGTAGTATGCCAGTGAGAACGTAGATAAACTTGGTGTTAGAAGTAGGATCGTCAGTATAGTCAGGCAAGTGATCAGTTGTGATGGCAAATTTGAAACCACCCAAACAGTTTTCCTTTCGTCCTGAGGAGTGGCCATCGTGGATTCGTGAATTTCGTCGATACCGTAATGCCACAAACTCGTGACTGAAGAAGGTGAAATTCAGCGTGACACTTTGTTGGGCAGATAATCTGAAAAAGTGTATCAAACTGTCATGCGTGTCAGATTTAGTATTACACACATTTTGTGATGTTGTTAGTCTTGGGACTAACAGGCGTACTTTATGGTTATATGGTTTCATTTGCAATTGTATGGTATGATGAATGAACCTAAAATGGTAACATATAGTGTTCATCATGTTTTTGGATTGCGCGGGGATGCGTAACGTTTGGTGTATAGTATATATAGTAGTGTATTATGATCACTGTGTGGGAGGTTGTTATCTTCTTGTGAAGTGTATAGAGGATTTTTGGGCTTGCATTGGCAGCTTGAGCTGTAGTGAGTTTTTCTAATCTCTTAGCTGAAGTGAGCGTTTTTAACCTCTAACTTGTGTGATATTGGATTTGGATAAGGGTTGGTAGTGATTCTGAACAGAGTTCAGTAGTTGACTTTTGAAAGCTTTGTCAATAAGTAAAGGGCAGTATTTTAGGAACCATTGAGAGGAATGGTCCAAAGCATTGGTGGACTCCAATGTATAGTGGGGTGCTGGGAGGTGTTGGAGACACCCAGGACAGATGTCCCTGAGCCAGTACCAGCAGCGTATGCTGAAGAAATGTGGAGAGAGTGGAGGATTCCACTGATAGGCGGTTTGGCCACTATGCTCTCTGTCGAGAGGACAGATGAGGTCTACGGAGATGTGTTTGTTTGACTGTCTAGTCATACAAGGCCTGTCATGGTGATGGGTATTGTACCGTCTATTACTCGGGAAGAGGAAGTATATTGTATGTAGGAGTTAGCCTACAAAGGATCACCTAGGACTAGGAAACGATTAGTCTGGAACGGTGGAAACTGCGGGACGGAGCAGTAGATTCTTCATGAGAACGGCAGTTAGATTCTTCAGGAGAAGAATTAACTTTGGAGGGAACACAAGAAGTGTGTACGTGTCAAGGACGGGATCGTGAACGAGATCAACTAGTGGAATTTGGAACGGTATTTATTATTGAGCTCATAGTGATATAATTGTAGTTAACAGAATTACAGTATTGGCCATTGACATTTATAGTATTTAAATATGGCGTAATTAAGGGGGAGGCTTAATTGTGAATAGTATTATATTCTCTTTTGTTTGAGAGAATGATTTCGTACATATTTGATATTGATTGTGAAAGTTACTTTATACACATCAGTTCCTATTATTTGTTGTAATAAATAATCTTCTTTAGTAAGAAGAGGGGAACTAAGCGAAATCTTATTGTCCCGTGTTTAATTTCTGCACTGATTAAAGGGAAAGATTGCGAGTGTGCACGGAGAGATTATTGAGTGAAATGTGTGTGCGGGAGCGTATTTCTACAGCATGACACAAAGCTTTGAGTTCGTGGAAAGAACCGTAGGTGTAGGAGTCCACGCAAGACAGGAACGTGAGCGTGATACGGACTTCGAAACTCTAGTCCGAAAATTTGATGATTATTTCATTGTGAAGAGAAATATTATTTACGAAAGGTCAAAGTTTCAGCAAAGAAAACAGGAGCAAAACGAAACTGTAGAGGAGTTTTACAGAACTCTGAAAGACTCTGAAAGATGGGTCTAGTGGCTTGTGTAGAGGAAATTCATTCAAGATGTTTTTGGCTCCACCGGACTGCTGAAGATGGAGCCAGTCAGCATAGCACTAAAACATGACGTCAAATCATATAGTGTTACTACAGCAAGACGAGTGCCCTTCCCAGTGAAGAAGAAAGTGAAAGCAGAGCTCCAACGCATGGAAAAAGCGGCATCATTAAGGAGGTGACGGAAGCCACTGACTGGTGTGCGCCAATGGTGCTGGTGATTAAGAAGAATGGCAATGTGAGGATCTGTGTGGCTTTTAAAAGGCTAAATGGGGGCGTGAAAAGACCACACTGCATGCTGCCAAATCTAGACGACATAGCTCCACAGATGGCAGGGGCCAAGTACTTTGCAACACTAGACGCTAGACGCTCTCCGAAGAAAGTTCTTTATTGACTACTTTCATCACACCGTTTGGTCGCTACGCATTCAAGCAAGTGCCGATGGGGATCTCCCTGGGGCCAGAGTGTTTCCAGACGAAAATGAAGGAAACCTTGGACGGGCTGGACGGGCTTGATAGATGGATCATCTATGGCCGAACAGAAGAGGAGAATGATCAGTGTCTGAATGCCATTCTCCTGAGAGTTGAAGAGAGCAGTCTCAAGTTGAACAAAGAGAAATGCAGCTTCAAGCAGACTGAGGTGAAGTTCTTTGGTCACATCGTGAGCGCAGAAGGTGTTAGCCCAGATCCTGAGAAAGTGAAAGCTCTCACAGAAATGCCACCACCCAAGACACTGACAGAACTGAGAACAATTTGCAGCATGTTTAATTATTTGAGCAAGTGTGTGTCTGGCATGGCTGTAGAAATGAAACCGATCACAGATCTCATGAAGAAAAACATTGCTTGGAGCTGAGGTCCAACACAGCAGAGAGCATTCGAAAAGATCAAAGAAAAACTATCTTCAACATCAGCACTTGGATTCTACAGCCTATCCAGAAAAACTGTAATCAGTGCGGATAGCTCCAGATACGGCATGGGGGCAGCATTGATGCAGTGGATCTTGTGCCAATTGCATATGCCTCACACTCACGGACATTGAACAAAGATATGCACAGATCGAAAAGGAGTGTCTTGCCTCTGTGTTTGCCTGCGAGAAATGTACTAAGTACCTGGTGGGCCTGGAGTCATTTGAGCTACAGACTGACCATAAGCCTTTGGTCCCACTCATTCAGAGCAAGGGCCTCGACAAAGCTCCAATCAGATGCCAGAGGCTGCTTCGCTTCAACGTTAAGGTGCTCCATGTGCCGGGCAAGCAGCTCGTCATCGCTGACGCGCTGTCCAGGAGTCCAGTGCCCCACACCAAAGAAGACGAAGAAATCGCTGAAGCCGTGGCCGCCCATGTGGACATGGTTGAGTCAGGCTGATCGGTGTCTCCGAAACGACTGGAACGTCTCTGAGTAGGAACGGTATGTGACCCAGAATTGCAGCAGGTTATCGGCTACGTGCTGAATGGTTAGCCGCAGCAGTCTTCCGCCCATCTTCAGGCATTTCACCAAGCATGAGGTGAATTATCCCTCGTCAACGTCTGCTTGTCTACAGTGGGCGCATTGTCATTCCAAGCAGTCAACAAAAAGAACTTATTTTTCAGCTGCACGAGACACATCAGGGTCTTCATAAGTGTCGCCAGACCGCACAGACAGCGATTTGGTGGCCCGGAATCAGCAGGGACCTGAAGGACCTTGTCAGCCAATGCCCAGAGTGCCGAGCAATTCGTCCGTCGCAGAGTAAGGAGCCGCTGCGCCCCACACCATTGCCAGAGCGCCCTTGGCAATGCTTGGGTGCAGACCTGTGTACCTTCAAAGAAAAAGATTATCTGGTGGTCATCGACTACTATTCCAGATGACTGGAGGTTATACCACTACATTCAACAACACCAGCAACATATATCAGGAAGTTCACGCAGCTGTTTGCCACGCATGGGATTCCAGATGTTCTGTTCTCAGACAATGGACCACAATTTTAGTGCTCTGAGTTCAGGCAGTTTGCACAGAACTTTGACTTTCAGCATCAAACCAGCTGTCCCTGTTTTCCTCAAGCCAATGGGGAGGCTGAAAGTGCAATCAAAGTGGTGAAGAAACTTCTCCAGCAGCAGTCTCTGGAGATTGCTCTGCTGAACTACAGATCTACTCCTCACTCCAGTACGGGGGTGAGTCCTAGATGGGCAGACCACTTCAGACGAAGATGCCGAGACTGCCCCAGAACCTGGTCCCTCGGCCGATCGATGACAACGACATCCGCCGTGGAGACCAGGACTACAAACAACATTTCAAGCTCAGCTATGACAGGAGGCATGGAACCCAGCCTCTGTCACAGCTGAAACCGGGTGACAACGTCTTGGTCAAAACGGACACTAAGACCACCTGGGAAAAAGCAGGTACGATTGTAGCTGCAGACCTGGAAAATCGTACCTACCTTGTCAATACACCTGCTGGTGTCCTACGTCGCAACAGGAGACACATGCAGCAGGTGCCAACGCTGCAGCAGCCAGATCACAGTTGCCGCCACAGCAGCATCAGGCATGCAGTCACCGCATGCCACTGTCACAGTCGCCGCAGCATCAGCAGTACGGTCGACACACACCTGCCGCAGAGCCAAACATCACAGAGTCGCCGCCACCAGCTCTTCAACCATCTGGTATGACGGTATCTCCTACTCCCTCTACTCCATCACAGGCAGCTCCACATTCCTACGCTACCAGAGCTACCAGGGGTCATGTCGCCCAGAAGCTGCTTCGCTATAGAGAAGAGGAGATTCAGTGCCACATACTCTAGTGTAGTCTTGGAGTTGTGTTGGCAAAGTGTGTGTAAATGTCATTTTATTTAGTGCTTCACACTTTAGTGTAGGTGTAGCCTTGGAGTTGTGTTGGCAAAGTGTCTGTCGAAATTCATTCAAAAGCTCAGTGTAGTTTGAGCTTATTAGGTTCAATTCAGTTGAAAATCTTCAAAGCTTAGTGTAGTTTGAGCTTCGTTTAGTTTTGTGTGAATTTTCAAAAAAAAGCTCAGTGTAGTTTGAGCTGCATCACAATTGGATGATTTCCCTTGGATTGATTCTTGGAGTCTTCAGCTATGTGTTATTCACAGTGGATATATACTGTGGATCATACCCTGGATTACATCTTCAGTACCATTTTCCATTATAAATGCATGCAGCACAAAACAAAAAGTGGCTTTAAATGCTATGTGTAATCATATACCTGCCACATATGCAATTGATGTTCTTTTCTTTATTCATGGGTTAAAGTAATCTTTATTTTGATTAGAAGGGAAGAAAAAAAGAAAGAAAAATATTTTGAGTTGTGTTTATTTTAAAAATGTTAATGAAAAAAAGACAGTAAAAGAGTTTGTGTTTATTTTAGTTTGCTGTGTGGAAAGAACATAAAAAGAACAAGAATGATCAATGGACATTAGTGGGTTTACAACAAAACGGTGTTTGAAGAACTTTGTAGAACAAGGACTGTTCAATTGAAAGAACGAGTGGTTTGAAATTAAAGTTTATAATTTTATTCACTTATTTTGAAGTAACAGAAAATGGACATTGAAAAAAAGAAGGAGAAAGCAAGGTTCAGCATAGATATGAAAAAAAAGAAATATGAAGTTATAGTTATTAAATGATATTAATAGTATAATTTTGGTTAAGGGATATTTATTTTAAAAAGAAATAAAAAGGGAGGTGTTTGGGAATTATTATAGTAATAAGATAAAATAGGTATGCGCGCGTAGATAGCATCACGTGACTAGCTTGCGCTCTGCCCACGTCGCCATCTTTAGACATGTGTGTTTACTATGTCTAGATATGATTATCTGCAATACTACAAGTATAAATAAAGTAAACACAGGGACTGTATCCATTGTGTGTTGTGTAGTATGCCAGTGAGAACGTAGATAACCCCCTACCCACCCCGGCGCCTTTGTAGAGAGGCATGTATGGGCTCTGTCTCTCTCACACACACGCATGCATGCACGCACGCATGCATACACGCATGTACGCACGCACGCATGCACGCACGCATACACGCACGCACGCATGCGCACAGACACACACAAGCACGTTACTATTATAGACACCATACGCTGACACGGGTCTTTGAAATGGCCGCCAAACACAAGCACGTGACTATCCTAGACACTACACGCTAACACAAGTCTTTGAAATGGCCGCCAAAGAGAGAAAAAGCCGTTTGGCGAATGAGTAGGGTTGGATGAAACGGGATGAACCCAGGGTCACCACTGAATTGCGCCTGTTTGAAAATGACCCCAATATGCCTCTCCCGGTATGTACATCAATTGCTCCTGGTGTCTGTAGATGGTGTATCTTAAAAGTAAAAGTTCTAGTACGGTAATCATCAGTGTGTCTGTAACACTCAACACGGGTAGTAAGTAAAACGAACTTTAAAAGAAACTGCCCATACGATTGATCGTGTATGCTAATTTGCATGTTATTACTCTATGATTGTGTATGCTAATGTACATGTTATTACCATATGATTGACTGTGCATGCTAATTTACATGTTATTACCATATGATTGACTATTCATGCTAATTTACATGTTATTACCATATGATTGACTATGCATGCTAATTTATATGTTATTACTAGGTTAACTGTTTCAGACGCACTTGTGAATACGGATTCGTCTTCCTCCCTCCCCCCCCGTCCCCCCGTTAATTTTGCATTGAAATGTTTCACTGATAATCATTTTTAGGAAAGGAATTAAGTAAGTATCAATCTAGGATTGTTTTAATAAAATTGAAAAGATCAGACTTTGAGATCGAGGCTCATAAACATGAGGCGGATGACGAATCTACTTCTTTGCCCAAACTAGAAAAGCAATTTGAATTCCGTGCTCTGTTTCTGTTTAATAGCCCCATCTTCTGAAATAAAACAATATGAATTCATGCAAAGCTTCCATAATGAGTTCTTTCCCAAGAACCATTTGAAACATTTTAAAGGACGCAGTTGAGGACGATGTTGGGAGACTTAGGTGGGCAGTGTAGAAGCCAACAGAGCAACATTCTTTTAGGGACAGTTTAACGGCTATCCAAATCTAGCAAGGAACAAAAATGACACCCCCCCCCCCCCCCCCCATGTTGCCAGTGATATATGCAGTTTATTTCACTGAAAATTTTGTATTTTGATATTAAAAATTCTTTCAGAAAGATTTTTACAACATGGAAAGTCAAAAGCAATCCCTCTTCTTTATTTTGGCTATAATTTCAATACATTGTGTTCTCACAATTAACCTACATACGGTCTTGGAATTATGATTGGGATGAGAGGGGTGAGGGGGGGGGGGGGCTTATGCAAACTTGATTGAGATTATTAAAGAAAAAAAAAAATCTCATTGTGCTAAATATTCTTGGACTTTTTTTTAAACATAGGGAATCATCACATAGAGTCGGCCTATTGACATAATAGTAAATGTTTTACAAATGCATTTAGAGTTGTTGAAGATGAAACTGTATAGCATTTTAGACATAAAAAGGAGTTTTATCAGGTTGTAGTCAACTAAAAAAAGAAAATTATTTTGTCGGGCTTTGTGAATTAACTAAGCAAAGAATAAAGAATAATTATGATTCATAGTCAAGATAAAGCCTAGTGTCTAAAACATGCACATCCTTAGAAAGCCCGGATTTTAATTATCTCTTGTGGGCTAACCAACTAAATAATAAAAATAGCGTGTTTGGTGTCTAATTGCATATAATTTTGAGCTCTTTATAAAACGGATACGTTTATAAAAAGCGCTTTTTGTTGTGGTGAATCTTCATAGCTTTTATAAAAAACAAGAAGATGAAAAAATGACTGCAGTACCTTTTGGAGTAACGTAAAAATGGTAGGTATAAGAAACAAGGTACCTGTGAAAAGGAGAAACTTCAACGTTTCGTGCAACGTTTCATGACTAAGTGCTTAGGGCACGAAACGTTGAAGTTTCGCCATTTCACAGGTACCTTGTTTTTTATACCTACCATTTTTACGTTTTATAAAAACACATCAAAACCCGTTGAACGCGTTAGTTCGTACAGCTATGACGGAATCCTCAAGTCCCGGTCCCGGCAAGAGGCACTATTAGGTCAACCATCCAGTAAAGGCATGACCAAGCGTCACGTGAGTCGGCCTTAAAGAACGAACGATTCGGGATGTTTGTTTGCGGTGTTATTTTCTGTATAACTGGTACTAGTGGTCTTCTTTTTTTCCCCTCAAGTATTAACATCAACAACACACACAAAAATACCCAAACAAACAAAAACAATGACGACAACAACAATTCCTCTTCTTCTTCTTCTTCTTCTTCTTCTTCTTCTTCTTCTTCCTATTACTGGACTGGGCCTCACGGCGTTTAAAGTCCAAACAAACCACACAAAAAACCAACTAAAGAAAAAAATGCATTCTGAAATAAATAATATGCCTAGTCCAATCCAAGACCTACAGAACATTTCGATGTCCTTTTCATTTAAAGGGAGCTGTGTGCCTTGTCCTTATTATATGACGTGACGGACACAAGCGCTGCGTCACTTCATTTCTAAATTTGCTTCCGCTCAGTATGTAAATGTAAAAATTCACAGCGCTGTTGCCTATCCACATCATTTGAGTAGTAGTCTCCAAAATGCTCAGCTTTGCACTGAGAACCTCATCGACAATGTCTCCCTCATAGAAACCAACTTCTTCCAGATATATGACCATGATACAAGTGGGTAAGGTCAGAAGACAAAATGCCAGCGACGTTAGGATCAAGGTAACGGTCACAGAAGAAACCAGGCCAGAACGTGAGGAATGTTTTTCCATGCCGGTTTGGTCGGACATCATTTTCTGTGAAAACCGTCTCGAGATCAGAACTCGATATATGAGGATGGCATTGCCCACTACTAGGAAAATGAAGGGTAGAACTGAGGCCATGACAAGATCCAACGAGAGAAACGTGCTTGCCAGATGGTCATCGATACTTTGACAGACGTATATCTCGCCCACCCCGCTTCTTCTGGTGTGGTAGTTCAGAAAGATGTTCACATTCAAAGCGCACGCTATGACAAAAATGACTGCGACGATAATCTTCCCTCTCTTCGCGGTGCACAGAACCCCGACGCGATGGGGAAGCACCACTGACGTCACCCGCTGAAACGTCATCACCACCAGAAACCACGCTGACGTCAAGGAGGACACGTAACTGAGAAAGAACGGGACGGTGCACACAGCGTCGTAATCATATTTCAGCTGTGGGCTGTAAATCAGGAGCAAGTTCCAGATGACGGAACTGAGGAGGAGAACTAGATCGGAAGAAGCCAGGGAGCTGAAGTAGAAGGCGATGCATGACGTGGACTGTGCGACTCTCAGCCCTTGCATCACCACGATGGTCAGCACGTTCCCGAACAAACCCAGAACCAGAAGCAACAATGGCACCATGTGCCATAGCACGGTGTCAATGTCTGCAAGAAGAGCAGCGTAATCATTCGTGGTGTTGTTGTTAGCATTTTCCTGTTGATTGAGACTGATGGAAAAGTTCATGATCATTGAAGGCGTTTACCTCTTTCAATTTTCTCTTTGTTTGACGTTACTGAAGGATAGTCAGAATTAATTCATAGGAAACTATGAGCAGGGTATTGTAATGGACGTTTGTTCCCTAGTCAAATTTCAAACATTGATGCTATGTTTTGCTTTCATTGCTATTGCAGATAAGTTGCCGAAGAAAAACATGTTTGTTAAAGTTCATTTAGGCTATTCACACTTCAGGATGGTCGCCTTGGCTTAAGGCTATGTCATACCAATCGACATAGGCTAGAACTCCAAAGCTAGGCCTACATCAAAATGTTGTTATGTTATGCGGGGATTGTCTTATGCCATAACAAGCTCCTAGCACAACATCACCAGTCTCCAAAATCCCCCGAAGTTAGAGTGTGGCTGCATACGTGGCGGGGTAATCAAAAAAGGTCACATGCGTAATGTTCTCATCCCTAGCTGATGCACTTGTATCGTAGTTTTCAAGTGCTTCCGCTGTTGGGATGATCATTTGAGTGTTTCAGCCAAGGTAAGACAATAAGTACTTCAGGATGGAACTACCCTATGTTTATTTTACAAAGTAGCTTACCTTTACGTATTGTAAAAGTAAGAGTGTGCGTATATGCACATGCACACATATATTGCACGCACACAAATACATACACTCATGGATGCACGCTTGAGCACACACACATGCTACATGCACGCAGACACAAGGCTGGTTATTTATGCACATATGCACATATGAACCCAACTTTATACTTAAACCCTCTAGGGACACACGTATCATATAAGTCTGATACATGGCATTTATGCTCTCCTGAAAACGAAAAGAAAGCTGCAGCTACAATAGAAACCACCAAGTACCTTTCACAAGACAATAAACTTGGTCTTGCTGTAGAGCTTAAAGGTATGCACTATACAAATCTTCTTAATAAACATTCTTGCCTTCCCATTCTGATTATGGAGTTTTACTAGCCACTTCCTGTTTGACGATCTCACGCGTTCCAGCAATTCCAAAACATTGCTAACACAACCCAACCTAATCTAACAAAAAGGAAAGTCAATGTTTATGCATCATGTGTTTTCATGATCAAATGATGTCAAAAGACTCAAATACGTGATTACAAAATGACAGTTTATCTACATTCATGTTCTAAATTTGTGTGTGGAAAACATGTGTCATATATGATACATCGGGCACAGCAGCTTTGTCATGTAATATGTTAGCCATTTTGAGTCTGTGTAGTAACATCAATATAGATGTATTTTAGTTTTTGTTCATATGTACACATTTGTGTGATTATATTTTGACAATGTTAGTTGCCTACAAGTTCATTTACATCAATGTACTTGGCTAAATGAATTTATTTTAAAGAAAACATGCATATCATGTATGACACATCGGGCAGACCTTGACACATTTGCCATGTGACATATATGTGATTGTGGGCATTTGTGATAATATCAGAGGTTTGTTGTGGTTATTGTTGGTATTTATGAATTATAAACACTTTTTGGAGCATGTTTGTAACATTTTGGCCATGTTACTAGTATTGAGGTTAATGTATATTATATGTTTTTGAAGAAAATCTAAGTACAAGATTACAAAGTTTAATCGAATTTGAAATGCGGTTTGTAGTTCTGAATGTGGCTTGTAGCTCTAAAAATAACGCTTTTACACACACAACCCCCCCAGTAATATTATCAAATATAAAAAAGGTTTGTTATTGATGCATGATCGAAAGTAGAGATTTTTACTTCAACTACAAACAACTAAATACTCGATACAATCGCTATTTTTGTTCTTATAATAGTCTTAAATCAACCCAAACACAATTTTACTTGCCGTTTCATTACTCAGACATAATAGGTATCAACCCATTATCGAAATAAATCGATACAAATATGATAAATCTGCTCCAAAATTGATAAAATCATAATGTTTTGCTTTTTGTTTGTCAGTGTTCTGCCTTGCAGACCTTCTCTTAAATAGAAACAGGCTTTACATTATAAAATTTACCCACTTTCTCTTTGGCGACTTTCTGTAAACATGATTTTTAGCCTGTGAACTCAGCAGAATGCACTGCGTTATATATTTAAAATAATGTGTCACTTAGGTTCAGTTTTACTCAATTTTCGAAAACTCGGACTCCCCTGCATTACCTGATTGATAGATTCTCCGGAATATGGGGCCTTTCCCCTATACTTGACAGAGTTGTTCATCAGGCTTTCACGAAATACGACATTTTTGTGGGAAACAGACACTGAAGAAAAATCTTAAACAACAAGTCTTAAGCAAGATGAAACAAAGAAAACAACTATAAAAAAAACCCACCAACAACCAAGAAGGAAAGGTTAGAAGAAGAAGAAGAAGAAGAAGAAGAAGAAGGAGAAGAAGAAGAAGAAGAAGAAGAAGAAAAGCAATGCAAAAAAACTTTTATAAAATCAAAGTAGGAGCACTAATGAGAATGCAACAAATGTGATACACCTTACAACATTAACGACAGACAGAACGTGTGTCTGGTGAAACAATTAATATGGCGCGCCAAAGATACAAAACTCTATCTAGCAGTTCGACAGAGTTTAAAAACCCTATCGAACTGTTAGATACAGTTTCTAAACTATAGCTAGCAGTTAGAGTTTCAAAAGTCTGTCGAGCAGCTAGATAGAGTTTCTCTTAGCAAAACTCTATCGAACGCGCCATTTTGATACTTTTTTTAAACGAAGCATTTCATTGGTAGATAGGACTAGTATCTTTGACTGTGACCTACACCTAGCCTAATAGGTGGCATTCTAATAATAATAAATGTTGATGTTTTTAATCATTGAAATAGATTTCATTTACTTTTAAAAGGTGCACAAATTGAAAACTGAGACTTCAAATTCAGCTGCCATGCTTGTTTGACTACATGTAGGGGCCTAGGTCTATCGTCTTATTCAAATTCACGGGTCACTGCCCTGCCAAGGCCACAAACTTGTCGCTGAAGCCATGTACCAATCAGAAATCGCGATAGAAAAACTATATCTCGATAGCGTTATTTTGTGGAAACCCTATCTAGCTGTTCGACAGAGTTTTAAAACTCTATCGAACAGCTAGATAGGGTTTTCAAACTCTATCGAACTGATAGATACAGTTTCGAAACTCTATCGAACAGGCTAGATAGAGTTTTGTATCTTTGGCGCGCCATAAATTAAATATCATTAAAAAATGAAGTTAGTAAATTAGTAAATTGATTAGCCATCAGAGTGCAAGACAAAGGGAAGAAACAACGACGACGGAACATTTGATAGATCAATCAGATAATTAGTTCAGTGTGTGTGTGTGTGTGTGTGTGTGTGTGTGTGTGTGTGTGTGTGTGTGTACGCGCGCGCGCGTGTGTGTGTGCGTGCATGCGCGCGCTTGTATGTAATAATAATAATATTGGATATTTATAAAGCGCTTTACCCCCTTTACAGGGAGATCAAAGCGCTGTACAAAGGCCTAAACACTAAGATACAAATAAACAAGCGCGGAGTCGTAATCGTTTGTGGCGTGCGACAATTGAAAACGAAACATCATTTTAAAGAGCAGCCCTCGATTTGAAGTGCGACAATTTTGGACCTACCGACAGAGTGAGGAAAGAAAGTTACATTGGATTTTCTCCCCTTGGGGAGAGTGGGCCGATCCTGGAGGTACTGCAATACTAGGCCAACCCGTGGCGAAGGTGGAGCAAGCCCTGACACTTC
>CM065701.1:19543968-19546685 GCA_017654935.2 Phymorhynchus buccinoides | reverse complement strand
AACGTAAAAGACATCCTAGCACAAAATGTGCCACGTGGGGCTTAAATGTCGCTGAATGGCAGACATGTCTCAGTGTTAAGGGTGTGCATCCCGGAAAACGATTTGCACCCAGTCAAGGGTGTGTAGGTGCATCACCCAAAGGTCACAAGGAGGACGGGGACCGAAGATGTGAAGTGGGAAGGGAGGTACAGGGCGTGGCATGTACATGGTTTAACCAGCAAATGACATATCTGCCGCCCGGCGATGCCCTTGTTTTTTTAATGAAAGGGGCATGTTTGTCATAGACATAAATAAATGTATTAATCCAGAATGTAGCAGCTTGATCAGGATACCTTATTTGATAAATGTGTTCTAAGTGTGATTGAGCTAGGTCTGCAAGGAAATCTTCTTCTTTAAAGTTTCTGAAAGATCTGCAGTAAATAGTTTTATGTCCAATTTCTGGATTTTAATGCGTTATCATGCCAAGTTAAACAAATGGGATTATGGTCGCTACAACCGCAGGGCGGAGAACATACTTCAATAATAGATTGTTTTGAATTTGCATAAAATTAATGTGATCAATTAAAGTGCATGTGTTCTCTGTTATACGTGTTGGTTTATCGATTAGTTGTTCTAAGCCATGTATGGTGTAATTCTGATGCCATTTTTGTTTTGATTTTAATAAATCAATATTGAAGTCTCCCGTGTGTGTGTGTGTGTGTGTGTGTGTGTGTGTGTGTGTGTGTGTGTGTGTGTGTGTGTGTGTGTGTGTGTGTGTGTGTGTGAGTAAGTGAGTAACATGTGCGTGACAGTGTATGTGTGTGTGTGTGTGTGTGTGTGTGTGTGTGTGTGCATGTTGGAGTGAGTGAGTGACAACATGTGCGTGACAGTGTGTGTGTGTGTGTGTGCGTGCGCATGTGCGCGTGTGCGCACGCGCGAGTGTGCGCGCGCGCGTGTGTATATATGTGTGTGTGTGTGTGTGTGTGTGTGTACTGCATGCATATTTTTAATGTGCATATGCGTGGCACTGAGTGTACCAAAACGCCGTGTTCCAGCACTTGGTCCAAGCGTAGGCCTATGTATCGAGGGGTAATTGCCTAAACGTGTTATCATCCTTCTTTTTTCCTTTCGTGATTACACGTTTAGGCAATTACTCCTCGATATAAGATTACTAAAGGTCTCCGTCCACGTTAACACATTTGCTGTTATGATACTTCTAGGCTAATGATATTTCTAGCATGTTGGTCGTACACGCTTGTTACTTCGCTGATTTCCTCCCTTGAAATGTCCCTCGTAGGTCAAGGTCGTTTCACGTTATACTTGCCACATAGCTTTCCCACTTTCACACGATCTGCCAAAAAGACGATTTTAAGGATTCCGAGCGATATTCCAGTTTTGGGGGTAGGGATGATCTTTTTGCAACTGTGACATACCTAATTAGCCCGGAACCTTCACACTTGGCCTGAATGACCCTAATACATTGTAGTGTGTGCAAATATATGCCAAGTTAGGGATTTGTTGATGATTTCTTAAGTGTGAGAGATGACATCCTCTTTTAGTCGTGAAAATGACTGTACGCGAAGAACACGTGTCACGGAAGCCAAGTTATAGCCTTATTATTATTTGTAATGCTCTTTTTATGATACTTACTCATTGCTTTTACTAAGCTAGTAAGCAAATTATAGTTTTCTTAGTTTTAATATTGAAATTACTTATTGAAAATGCGATTGCCGAAATGAGGGCAAGGGCAATAACTCTACGACCAACCCAAATTTGTTGCTGTTAACATGCATAAATGGATGCAGCACACACTGGAGCACATTTTAGACCTAGTCTGGTTTAGCCCTGGGGGGGGGGGGGGGGTGCAAGGTACCCCCCAGCAAATTATTCAGCATTTTAAATGCACCAACTTTTTATGATACTTACTCATTGCTTTTACTAAGCTAGCAAGCAAATTATAGTTTTCTTAGTTTTAATACCACGATTACTTATTGAAAATGCGATTGCCGAAATGAGGCTTAGGGGGGTACCCTTGCGGCAAGGGCAATAACTCTAAGACCAACCCAAAGCTTTTGCTGTTAACATGCATAAATGGATGCAGCACACTCTGGAGCACATTTTAGACCTAGTCTGGTTTAGCCCGGGGGGGGGGGGGGGGGGGGGGGGGTGCAAGGTACCCCCCAGCTCCTCACCGAGTAACAGACATTGGACACAGAAAAGTTTTATCATAGCAAATTATTCAGCATTTTAAATGCACCAACTTTTCGGTCCTTCAGATTATGGGTATGGAGCTCAGCTACTCACTGGGATTTATCTTTCATACGGGCAACACGGGGATAATCATTTTTGTTCCTTGACAGATTTGGATAGCCGTTAAACTGTCCCTAAAAGAATGTTTTGTTCGTCCGTCCATCCGTGTGTCCGTCCGTCCGTCTGTCCATGGCGTTTTCTTGAAAACCTTTCTATTTGTTCCAACTATTTTTGGTATATGAGTTTTAGAGGATATTAGCTATCGACTGAGTGTTACATGGTCAAGTTAAAGTTAAAGTAGGTGACTCGTCAATTGTGTTATTATTTTGTTGTTGTTAGCCATTTAGAAATTAAGACACACTTGTTTAACTCTTCATGTTACATAAGTCAGTTTAAAATGTTACTGTATGTCCCCCCCACCTCTCTCCATCTTATGTATCTGCTAATGTAATTTTTACATGCACTCAGTTAGCTTTGTATGAATAGAT
>CM065701.1:19526468-19538968 GCA_017654935.2 Phymorhynchus buccinoides | reverse complement strand
AAAATATAATCACACAAATGTGTACATATGAACAAAAACTAAAATACATCTATATTGATGTTACTACACAGACTAAAAATGGCTAACATATTACATGACAAACCTGCTGTGCCCGATGTATCATATATGACACATGTTTTCCACACAAAAATTTAGAACATGAATGTAGATAAACTGTCATTTTGTAATCACGTATTTGAGTCTGTTGACATCATTTGATCATGAAAACACATGATGCATAAACATTGACTTTCCTTTTTGTTAGATTAGGTTGGGTTGTGTTAGCAATGTTTTGGAATTGCTGGAACGCGTGAGATCGTCAAACAGGAAGTGGCTAGTAAAACTCCATAAGCAGAATGGGAAGGCAAGGATATTTATTAAGAAGATTTATATAGTGCATACCTTTAAGCTCTACAGCAAGACCAAGTCTTGTGAAAGGTACTTGGTGGTTTCTATTGTAGCTGCAGCATTCTTTTCATTTTCAGGAGAGCATAAATGCTATGTATCATAATTATAATTTGTTATGATACGTGTGTCCCTAGAGGGTTACAGAATAAAGTTGGGTTCATATGTGCATTATGTGCATAAATAACCAGCCTTGTGTCTGCGTGCATGTAGCATGTGTGTGTGCTCAAGGGTGCATCCATGAGTGTATGTGTTTGTGTGCGTGCAATATATGTGTGCATGTGCATATACATGCACTCTTACTTTTACAATACGTAAAGGTAAGCTACTTTGTAAAATAAAAATAGGGTAGTTCCATCCTGAAGTTCTTATTGTCTTACCCTGGCTGAAAGACTCAAATGATCATCCCAATAGTGGAAGCACTTCAAAACTATGGTACAAGTGCATCAGCTAGGCATGAGAACATTACGCATGTGACCTTTTTTGATTACCCCGCCACGTAGGCAGCCACACTCTAACCTCGGGGGATTTTGGAGACTGGTGATGTTGTGCTAGGAGCTTGTTATGGCATAAGACAATCCCTGCATAGCATAACAACATTTTGATGTAGGCCTAGCTTTGGCGTTCTAGCCTATGTCGATTGGTATGACATAGCCTTAAGCGAAGGCGACCATCTTGAAGTGTAAATAGCCTAAATGAACTTTAACAAACATGTTTTTCTTAAGCAACTTATCTGCAATAGTAATGAAAGCAAAACATAGCATCAATGTTTGAAATTTGACTAGGGAAAAAACGTCCATTACAATACCCTGCTCATAGCTTCATGTGAATTAATTCTGACTATCCTTCAGTAACGTCAAGCAAAGAGAAAATTGAAAGAGGTAAACGCCTTCAATGATCATGAACATTTCCATCAGTCTCAATCAACAGGAAAATGCTAACAACAACACCACGAATGATCACGCTGCTCTTCTCGCAGACATTGACACCATGCTATGGCACACGGTGCCAGCGTTGCTTCTGGTTCTGGGTTTGTTCGGGAATGTGCTGACCATCGTGGTGATGCAAGGGCTGATAGCAGTACAGTCCACGTCATGCATCGCCTTCTACTTCATCTACCTGGCTTCTTCCGATCTAGTTCTCCTCCTCAGTACCGTCATCTGGAACTTGCTCCTGTTGTACAGACCGCAGCTGAACTATTACGACGCTGTGTGCACCGTCCCGTTCTTTCTCAGTTACGTGTCCTCCTTGACGTCAGCGTGGTTTCTAGTGGTGATGACGTTTCAGCGGGTGACGTCAGTGGTGCTTCCGCATCGCGTCCAGGTTCTGTGCACCGTGAAGAGAGGAAAGATTGTCGTCGCAGTCATTTTTGTCGTAGCGTGCGCTTTGAATGTGAACATCTTTCTCAACTACCATACCAGAAGAAGCGGGGTGGGCGAGAGATACGTCTGTCAAAGTATCGATGACCATCTGGCAAACACGTTTCTCTCGTTGGATCTTGTCATGGCCTCAGTTCTACCCTTCATTTTCCTAGTAGCAGGCAATGCCATCCTCATACATCGAGTTCTGATCTCGAGACGGTTTTCACAGAAAATGATGTCCGACCAAACCGGCATGGCAAAGTGTTCCTCGCGTTCTGGCCTGGTTTCTTCTGTGACTGTTACGTTGATCTTGACGTCCCTGGCATTTTGTCTTCTGACCTTACCCACTTGTATCGTGGACATATATCTGGAAGAAGTTGGTTTCTACGAGGGAGACATTGTCGATGAGGTTCTTAGTGCAAAGCTAAGCATTTTGGAGACTACTACTCAAATGATGTGGATAGGCAACAGCGCTGTGAATTTTTACATTTACATACTGAGCGGGAGCAAATTTAGAAATGAAGTGATGCAGCGCTTGTGTCCGTCACGTCAAATAATAAGGACAAGGCACACAGCGCCCTTTAAATGAAAAGGACATCGAAATGTTCTGTAGGTCTTGGATTGGACTAGGCATATTATTTATTTCAGAATGCATTTTTTTGTTCTTTAGTTGTTGTTGTTTTTTGTTTGCTTGGACTTTAAACGCCGTGAGGCCCAGTCCAGTAATAATAATAATAATAATAATAATAATAATAATAAGAAGAAGAAGAAGAAGAAGAAGAAGAAGAAGAAGGAGGAGGAGAAGAAAAAGAAGAAGAAGAAGAAGAAGAAGAAGAAGAAGAAGAAGAAGAAGAAGAAGAAGAAGAAGAAGAGGAATTGTTGTTGTCGTCATTGTTTTTGTCTGTTTGGGTATTTTTGTGTGTGTTGTTGATGTTAATACTTGAGGAAAAAAAGAAGACCACTAGTACCAGTTGTACAGAAGATAACACCGCAAACAAACATCCCGAAACGTTCGTTCTTTAAGGCCGACTCACGTGACGATTGGTCATGCCTTTACTGGACGGTTGACCTAATAGTGCCTCTTGCCGGGACCGGGACTTGAGGATTGCGTCATAGCTGTACGAACTAACGCGCTCAACGGGTTTTGATGTGTTTTTAAAAAAGCTATGAAGATTCACCACAACAAAAAGCGCTTTTTATAAACATATCCGTTTTACAAAGAGCTCAAAATTATATGCAATTTGACACCAAACACGCTATTTTTATTATTTAGTTAGTTAGCTCACAAGAGATAATTAAAATCCGGGCTTTCTATGGATGTGTATGTATTAGACACTAGGCTTTATCTTGACTATGAATCATAATTATTCTTTATTCTTTGCTTAGTTAATTCACAAAGCCTGACATAATCATTTTCTTTTTTTAGCTGACTACAACCTGATAAAACTCTTTTTTATGTCTAAAATGCTGTACAGTTTCATCTTCAACAACTCTACGGCATACAAATGCATTTGTAAAACATTTACTATTATGTCAATAGGCCGACTATATTTTTCGGTGATGATTCCCTATGTTTAAAAAAAAAGTCAATGAATATTTAGCACAATGAGAAATTTTTGCTTTCTTTAATAATCTGAATCAAGTTTGCATAAGCCCCCACCCCCCCTCATCCCAATCATAATTCCAAAACCGTATGTAGGTTAATTGTGGGAATACAATGTATTGAAATTATAGCCAAAATAAAGAAGAGGGATTGCCTTTGACTTTCCATGTTGTAAAAATCTTTCT
The DNA here is from genome assembly GCA_017654935.2 of Phymorhynchus buccinoides. Lineage (NCBI taxonomy): Eukaryota > Metazoa > Mollusca > Gastropoda > Neogastropoda > Raphitomidae > Phymorhynchus > Phymorhynchus buccinoides. Next base: position 19,535,414 of record CM065701.1, on the reverse strand, counting down.
GAAAGAATTTTTAATGCCAAAATACAAAAGAAAGAAAAACTATCATTTTCAGTGAAATAAACTGCATATATCACTGGCAACATGGGGGGGGGGGGGGGTCATTTTTGTTCCTTGCTAGATTTCGATAGCCGTTAAACTGTCCCTAAAAGAATGTTGCTCTGTTGGCTTCTCCACTGCCCACCTAAGTCTCCCAGCATCGTCCTCAACTGCGTCCTTTAAAATGTTTCAAATGGTTCTTGGGAAAGAATTCATGATGGAAGCTTTGCATGAATTCATATTGTTTTATTTCAGAAGATGGGGCTATTAAACAGAAACAGAGCACGGAATTCAAATTGCTTTTCTAGTTTTGGCAAAGAACTAGATTCGTCATCCCTCTCATATTTATGAGCCTCGATCTCAAAGTCTGATCTTTTCAATTTTATTAAAACAATCCTAGATTGATACTTACTCAATTCCTTTCCTAAAAATGATTATCAGTGAAACATTTCAATGCAAAAATAACGGGGGGACGGGGGTGAGGGAGGAAGACGAATCCGTATTCACAAGTGCGTCTGAAACAGTTAACCTAGTAATAACATATAAATTAGCATGCATAGTCAATCATATGGTAATAACATGTAAATTAGCATGCACAGTCAATCATATGGTAATAACATGTACATTAGCATACACAATCATAGAGTAATAACATGTAAATTAGCATACACGGCCAATCGTATGGGCAGTTTCTTTTAAAGTTCGTTTTACTTACTACCCGTGTTGAGTGTTACAGACACACTGATGATTACCGTACTAGAACTTTTACTTTTAAGATACACCATCTACGGACACCAGGGGCAATTGATGTACATACCGGGAGAGGCGTGTTGGGGTCATTTTCAAACAGGCGCAATTCAGTGGTGACCCTGGGTTCATCCCGTTTCATCCAACCCTACTCATTCGCCAAACGGCTTTTTCTCTCTTTGGCGGCCATTTCAAAGACCTGTGTTAGCGTGTAGTGTCTAGGATAGTCACGTGCTTGTGTTTGGCGGCCATTTCAAAGACCTGTGTCAGCGTATGGTGTCTAGAATAGTAACGTGCTTGTGTGTGTCTGTGTGCATGCGTGCGTGCGTGTATGCGTGCGTGCGTGTATGCGAGCGTGCGTGCATGCGTGCATGCGTGCGTGCGTGTATGCATGCGTGCGTGCATGCATGCATGCGTGTGTGTGAGAGAGACAGAGCCCATACATGCCTCTCTACAAAGGCGCCGGGGTGGGTGGGGGGTTATCTACGTTCTCACTGGCATACTACACAACACACAATGGATACAGTCCCTGTGCTTACTTTATTTATACTTGTAGTATTGCAGATAATCATATCTAGACATAGTAAACACACATGTCTAAAGATGGCGACGTGGGCAGAGCGCAAGCTAGTCACGTGATGCTATCTACGCGCGCATACCTATTTTATCTTATACCTATTTTATCTTATTACTATAATAATTCCCAAACATCTCCCTTTTTATTTCTTTTTAAAATAAATATCCCTTAACCAAAATTATACTATTAATATCATTTAATAACTATAACTTCATATTTCTTTTTTTTCATATCTATGCTGAACCTTGCTTTCTCCTTCTTTTTTTCAATGTCCATTTTCTGTTACTTCAAAATAAGTGAATAAAATTATAAACTTTAATTTCAAACCACTCGTTCTTTCAATTGAACAGTCCTTGTTCTACAAAGTTCTTCAAACACCGTTTTGTTGTAAACCCACTAATGTCCATTGATCATTCTTGTTCTTTTTATGTTCTTTCCACACAGCAAACTAAAATAAACACAAACTCTTTTACTGTCTTTTTTTTCATTAACATTTTTAAAATAAACACAACTCAAAATATTTTTCTTTCTTCTTTTCTTCCCTTCTAATCAAAATAAAGATTACTTTAACCCATGATTAAAGAAAAGAACATCAATTGCATATGTGGCAGGCATATGATTACACATAGCATTTAAAGCCACTTTTTGTTTTGTGCTGCATGCATTTATAATGGAAAATGGTACTGAAGTTGTAATCCAGGGTATGATCCACAGTATATATCCACTGTGAATAACACATAGCTGAAGACTCCAAGAATCAATCCAAGGGAAATAATCCAATTGTGATGCAGCTCAAACTACACTGAGCTTTTTTTGAAAATTCACACAAAACTAAACGAAGCTCAAACTACACTAAGCTTTGAAGATTTTCAACTGAATTGAACCTAATAAGCTCAAACTACACTGAGCTTTTGAATGAATTTCGACAGACACTTTGCCAACACAACTCCAAGGCTACACCTACACTAAAGTGTGAAGCACTAAATAAAATGACATTTACACACACTTTGCCAACACAACTCCAAGACTACACTAGAGTATGTGGCACTGAATCTCCTCTTCTCTATAGCGAAGCGGCTTCTGGGCGACATGACCCCTGGTAGCTCTGGTAGCGTAGGAATGTGGTGCTGCCTGTGATGGAGTAGAGGGAGTAGGAGATACCGTCATACCAGATGGTTGAAGAGCTGGTGGCGGCGACTCTGTGATGTTTGGCTCTGCGGCAGGTGTGTGTCGACCGTACTGCTGATGCTGCGGCGACTGTGACAGTGGCATGCGGTGACTGCATGCCTGATGCTGCTGTGGCGGCAGCGGCGGCTGCTGACTGCAACTGTGATCTGGCTGCTGCAGCGTTGGCACCTGCTGCATGTGTCTCCTGTTGCGACGTAGGACACCAGCAGGTGTATTGACAAGGTAGGTACGATTTTCCAGGTCTGCAGCTACAATCGTACCTGCTTTTTCCCAGGTGGTCTTAGTGTCCGTTTTGACCAAGACGTTGTCACCCGGTTTCAGCTGTGACAGAGGCTGGGTTCCATGCCTCCTGTCATAGCTGAGCTTGAAATGCTGTTTGTAGTCCTGGTCTCCACGGCGGATGTCGTTGTCATCGATCGGCCGAGGGACCAGGTTCTGGGGCAGTCTCGGCATCTTCGTCTGAAGTGGTCTGCCCATCTAGGACTCACCCCCGTACTGGAGTGAGGAGTAGATCTGTAGTTCAGCAGAACAATCTCCAGAGACTGCTGCTGGAGAAGTTTCTTCGCCACTTTGACTGCACTTTCAGCCTCCCCATTGGCTTGAGGAAAACAGGGACAGCTGGCTTGATGCTGAAATTCAAAGTTCTGTGCAAACTGCCTGAACTCAGAGCACTAAAATTGTGGTCCATTGTCTGAGAACAGAACATCTGGAATCCCATGCCTGGCAAACAGCTGCGTGAACTTCCTGATATATGTTGCTGGTGTTGTTGAATGTAGTGGTATAACCTCCAGTCATCTGGAATAGTAGTCGATGACCACCAGATAATCTTTTTCTTTGAAGGTACACAGGTCTGCACCCAAGCATTGCCAAGGGCGCTCTGGCAATGGTGTGGGGCGCAGCGGCTCCTTACTCTGCGACGGACGAATTGCTCGGCACTCTGGGCATTGGCTGACAAGGTCCTTCAGGTCCCTGCTGTTTCCGGGCCACCAAATCGCTGTCTGTGCGGTCTGGCGACACTTATGAAGACCCTGATGTGTCTCGTGCAGCTGAAAAATAAGTTATTTTTGTTGACTGCTTGGAATGACAATGCGCCCACTGTAGACAAGCAGACGTTGACGAGGGATAATTCACCTCATGCTTGGTGAAATGCCTGAAGATGGGCGGAAGACTGCTGCGGCTAACCATTCAGCACGTAGCCGATAACCTGCTGCAATTCTGGGTCACATACCGTTCCTACTCAGAGACGTTCCAGTCGCTTCGGAGACACCGATCAGCCTGACTCAACCATGTCCACATGGGCGGCCACGGCTTCAATGATTTCTTCGTCTTCTTTGCTGTGGGGCACTGGACTCCTGGACAGTGCGTCAGCGATGACGAGCTGCTTGCCCGGCACATGGAGCACCTTAACGTTGAAGCGAAGCAGCCTCTGGCATCTGATTGGAGCTTTGTCGAGGCCCTTGCTCTGAATGAGTGGGACCAAAGGCTTATGGTCAGTCTGTAGCTCAAATGACTCCAGGCCCACCAGGTACTTAGTACATTTCTCGCAGGCAAACACAGAGGCAAGACACTCCTTTTCGATCTGTGCATATCTTTGTTCAATGTCCGTGAGTGTGAGGCATATGCAATTGGCACAAGATCCACTGCATCAATGCTGCCCCCATGCCGTATCTGGAGCTATCCGCACTGATTACAGTTTTTCTGGATGGGCTGTAGAATCCAAGTGCTGATGTTGAAGATAGTTTTTCTTTGATCTTTTCGAATGCTCTCTGCTGTGTTGGACCTCAGCTCCAAGCAATGTTTTTCTTCATGAGATCTGTGATCGGTTTCATTTCTACAGCCATGCCAGACACACACTTGCTCAAATAATTAAACATGCTGCAAATTGTTCTCAGTTCTGTCAGTGTCTTGGGTGGTGGCATTTCTGTGAGAGCTTTCACTTTCTCAGGATCTGGGCTAACACCTTCTGCGCTCACGATGTGACCAAAGAACTTCACCTCAGTCTGCTTGAAGCGGCATCTATCAAGCCCGTCCAGCCCGTCCAAGGTTTCCTTCATTTTCGTCTGGAAACACTCTGGCCCCAGGGAGATCCCCATCGGCACTTGCTTGAATGCGTAGCGACCAAACGGTGTGATGAAAGTAGTCAATAAAGAACTTTCTTCGGAGAGCGTCTAGCGTCTAGCGTCTAGTGTTGCAAAGTACTTGGCCCCTGCCATCTGTGGAGCGATGTCGTCTAGATTTGGCAGCATGCAGTGTGGTCTTTTCACGCCCCCATTTAGCCTTTTAAAATCCACACAGATCCTCACATTGCCATTCTTCTTAATCACCAGCACCATTGGCGCACACCAGTCAGTGGCTTCCGTCACCTCCTTAATGATGCCGCTTTTTCCATGCGTTGGAGCTCTGCTTTCACTTTCTTCTTCACTGGGAAGGGCACTCGTCTTGCTGTAGTAACACTATATGATTTGACGTCATGTTTTAGTGCTATGCTGACTGGCTCCATCTTCAGCAGTCCGGTGGAGCCAAAAACATCTTGATGAATTTCCTCTACACAGGCCACTAGACCCATCTTTCAGAGTCTTTCAGAGTTCTGTAAAACTCCTCTACAGTTTCGTTTTGTTCCTGTTTTCTTTGCTGAAACTTTGACCTTTCGTAAATAATATTTCTCTTCACAATGAAATAATCATCAAATTTTCGGACTAGAGTTTCGAAGTCCGTATCACGCTCACGTTCCTGTCTTGCGTGGACTCCTACACCTACGGTTCTTTCCACGAACTCAAAGGTTTGTGTCATGCTGTAGAAATACGCTCCCGCACACACATTTCACTCAATAATCTCTCCGTGCACACTCGCAATCTTTCCCTTTAATCAGTGCAGAAATTAAACACAGGACAATAAGATTTCGCTTAGTTCCCCTCTTCTTACTAAAGAAGATTATTTATTACAACAAATAATATGAACTGATATCAATTCTGTATAAAGTAACTTTCACAATCAATATCAAATATGTACGAAATCTTTCTCTCAAACAAAAGATAATATAATACTATTCACAATTAAGCCTCCCACTTAATTACGCAATATTTAAATACTATAAATGTCAATGGCCAATACTGTAATTCCGTTAACTACAATTATATCACTATGAGCTCAATAATAAATACCGTTCCAAATTCCACTAGTTGATCTCGTTCACGATCCCGTCCTTGACACGTACACACTTCTTGTGTTCCCTCCAAAGTTAATTCTTCTCCTGAAGAATCTAACTGTCCGTTCTCCTGAAGAATCTACTGCTCCGTCCCGCAGTTTCCACCGTTCCAGACTAATCGTTTCCTAGTCCTAGGTGATCCTTTGTAGGCTAACTCCTACATACAATATACATCCTCTTCACGAGTAATAGACGGTACAATACCCATCATCCATGACAGGCCTTGTATGACTAGACAGAAAAACAAACACATCTCCGTAGACCTCATCTGTCCTCTCGACAGAGAGCATAGTGGCCAAACCGCCTATCAGTGGAATCCTCCACTCTCTCCACATTTCTTCAGCATACGCTGCTGGTACTGGCTCAGGGACATCTGTCCTGGGTGTCTCCAACACCTCCTAGCACCCCACTATACATTGGAGTCCACCAATGCTTTGGACCATTCCTCTCAATGGTTCCTAAGATACTGCCCTTTACTTATTGACAAAGCTTTCCAAAGTCAACTACTGAACTCTGTTCAGAATCACTACCAACCCTTATCCAAATCCAATATCACACAAGTTAGAGGTTAAAAACGCTCACTTCAGCTAAGAGATTAGAAAAAAACTCACTACAGCTCAAGCTGTCAATGCAAGCCCAAAAATCCTCTATACACTTCACAAGAAGATAACAACCTCTCACACAGTGATCATAATACACTACTATATATACTATACACCAAACGTTACGCATCCCCGCGCAATCCAAAAACATGATGAACACTATATGTTACCATTTTAGGTTCATTCATCATACCATACAATTGCAAATGAAACCATATAACCATAAAGTACGCCTGTTAGTCCCAAGACTAACAACATCACAAAATGTGTGTAATACTAAATCTGACACACATGACAGTTTGATACACTTTTTCAGATTATCTGCCCAACAAAGTGTCACGCTGAATTTCACCTTCTTCAGTCACGAGTTTGTGGCATTACGGTATCGACGAAATTCACGAATCCACGATGGCCACTCCTCAGGACGAAAGGAAAACTGTTTGGGTGGTTTCAAATTTGCCATCACAACTGATCACTTGCCTGACTATACTGACGATCCTACTTCTGACACCAAGTTTATCTACGTTCTCACTGGCATACTACACAACACACAATGGATACAGTCCCTGTGCTTACTTTATTTATACTTGTGTAGTATTGCAGAGAATCATATCTAGGCATGGTAAACACACATGTCTAAAGATGGCGACGTGGGCAGAGCGCAAGCTAGTCACGTGATGTTATCTACGCGCGCATACCTATTTTATCTTATTACTATAATAATTCCCAAACAGGGGGGGGGGGGGGGGGATTGGAGGAGGATTGAGAGAGAAGACAGGGGGAGGGTTGAAGGGGTAGTGGGGTGGGGAAGGGACTGAGGCAGTCAGTTATTTAATGTACTCTCTCTCTCTTTCTCTGTCTCTGTCTCTGGTCTCTCCTCTCTCTCTCTCTCTCTCTCTCTCTCTCTCTCCTCTCTCTCTCTCTCTCTCTCTCTCTCTAATTGATAAGCATGAATGGCGTATGTGCATGTTCATGCTTTTTCACTTTCATTCTTTTTTTTTTTTAAATTTTACATTTGTTGTTAATGTTGGTGATTGTTTTTTCTTCTCCTTTTTCATTTTTTATGAGGGCTGGATGCAAACAAGCCTGTATAGTGCTTATTTCTTATTCGTCTCAATCAAAAAAGGTTTGTTCGTTCGTTCGTTCTCTCTCTCTCTTCTCCTCTCTCTCTCTTCTCTATCTTCTCTCTCTCTCTCTCTCTCTCTCTCTCTCTTTCTCTCTCTTCTCTCTCTCTCTCTCCTCTCTCTCTCTCTTCTCTCTCTCTCTGTATCACGTGTATGATAATGCTAATGATACTTGAGTATTTTTTATAGCGCCTATCTCAGTGGAAGTGGCCTAAAGCGCTTTTGCAAAACAATTTACGATGTATTTTTGATTAACCCTTCGTCGCTGGCGTGGCGCCTTTTTTATCCTCACACACAGACGACCACCTTTAACACTTCACCGCCCCGCCCCCCCTTCTTTATGTGTTCGAAAAAAAATATTTTCCACATCCTTTCACGCTGTTCCGCATCCCCATTTTCGAACAATAGATAAAAACATGCCACCACAAAACGCACTGTGCTCAGAGCTCGGAATACCCGCACAGTAGTAGCCACCAACTGTACTATCCAAACTCGTAACTGACGACATAAACTCTCAAATAGAGTGTATTTTTCATTTATGAACTACGAAAAGATATGGAAAAACGGTCATTGGGTTAAAACAAACACACAAAGCGAGCCACCTCAACTTCAGTTCTCATCACCCGATAACCTCTACTCCAAATGTCACCTATCTACCAAACCGAGCAAAAGACACAACATGACCACCTAAGAGGCAACCTAAAAGATAGAAGATTAACGACGACAACGATCAAAACAACAAACCAGGATACTGACCCTCCTTAGGCTTATGCACGTATGTACTAACCATGCATGTAGTGTTACTTACCAATATACACAAATAGAGAGGACAGAGAAGGAAACGTACACGGATAGTAGTGAGTGGGGGTCTCATGAAATTTTCTTCATCCACCATGACCTGTAAAGCGTAATCACCAAAGGAAACTGACGCTGTGGACGTAAGCTAGTCCGGCTGACAACCCGCTTCTTTATTTCTTAATCTTGATCCACCACCCCCCCACCTCCGGTCAGTACCCCTCTCACCCCACACCACAACTCACCACACCCGCGCTCATCCTTTTCATTTCTCGACCAACACCGCCCCGTTAGAATGCCGGCTGCTTAAAACGACACGCGATTAAGGACCAGTTATCTCTTTGATAGCCGATCTCATTACCCATCACAAGAAAAGTGACAAACCACAGTCGGACGCCCTCTCTTAGACACAACCAACATTGCCCGAATTTGTCACCGACGAAGCACGACAACTAGAAAGGATTTGTAAGCATGTGCGGCAATCGTGATAAAGAAAATGTAAACTGGCGCGTGATTGTTCAAGGTTACTAGATAATGCAATAAAAGTTTAGACGATAGCATCAAATCCTGTGGTGAACGTTCCGCTCGACATGCTTATATAAACACAATGTACCCAGGCCTTTTTCCATGTTGAAAGTGAAGGCTAATTGGAAGGAAAAAGTGAGGAAAAAA
>CM065701.1:19513727-19525968 GCA_017654935.2 Phymorhynchus buccinoides | reverse complement strand
CATGACCGGCAATGGTGATCATCGGTGTGCCAAAACCGGAAGCGAATCAGGTTCAGACACGCGTGCGCATACGCCGTTTCCCTTTTTCACGAAATACTTCCGCCGTTTCACTTTTCCGAATAACTCCGCTGTTCTTAACCGATTAGCTTCCAATTCTGCTGTCAGGCTTGCTATGGCCGGGGCAAAGCATGGAAGGAAATTGAACAGCATCCGTTCATAAAACGCAGATATGCACTCAATCCCATTACAGACGTTTGCTAACTAGACCAAACGGGATCTGTCAAACGCGCTTTTAAAGGGGGGGGACTGCTGGAGACGTGGTTCACATGTGATGGGGTGACGAGTTAGGTCAGCGGAGCTGGTATGGGTGGGGTAGGGGAGTGGGTGGGTTCGGCGGAGGGATGGTGGAGGGGGGGGCAATTGGAGATTAGAAGGGGATGACACTACATGTAGGGTATTATTAAAAAATCAGGACTTTACTGGTTTAGCATCTGCCTCCGGGCATTGCCCAGTATTGTTCCACAATCTTTGTATTTACAAATGCCCACATGCCGAAAGGCCGAACTAAGTTGGCTTCAGTTACTTTTTATGTTTTTGTCCTTTGACAATCTACGATCGCAAAAAAGTGTAAGTTTTGTTCAGGTGTGTTTCCTTTTTTGTTGTTTGTGTTATTTCTGTCTGTCCTAAGGAATACCTGAACCGCTGACTCGAATCACTTCCAAATTTGTGTCGTGCGTTTGTCCTATGAGAGGAAGGCATTTCGGCACCGAAAACTTTTCGCCGCTCGACCTTGACCTTGGGTTCATGAACTTGAAAAACCCAAATCGTTAAGGGGCCCATAACTTTACAACCCAGGTCATGGAGTCATGAAACTTGCAATGGAGGTGACTTTTCGCGTATGGCCGTCTGATGATGGAGTAAGGTAACGTCAAGGTCAACGTCAAGGTCAGGGAGATCGGTATGCCTTGAAAGTGGTAGGGTCTAATAATTGTTTTTTCTGCCCCACGCATATCTTCACGAACCGCTGCACGGAATCGTTTCCAATTTGGGTTTGGTGGTGTGTCACCCGTGAGAGGAAGGCATCCACGCATAAAGATCGCCGTCGTGACCCTTCACCTTGGCGTATGACCTGAAAACGAAAATCTTTAAGGGGCTGTAACGGCCAACCGTTGGTACCTTAGGGACTTCAAGCTTGGCATGTAGGGATTTGGCATATGGTTGTTCTGATGATTTGCATACTGATCTAAGGTCAAGGTCATGGAGATCGTAGGGCATTAAAGTGGTAGGGGTCTAAACAATTGTGTTTTCAGCCACAAAAGTAAAAAATAATTTCGCGGACCCGGCGAAACTGGTAACTCAGCGTTACCGGTACTTGCATTACCTGTCCTAGGCGTTCCAGTACGGAGGCGTTGCGTAAGTAGTTAATAATTATGCTAATTAAACGCCAACCAAGTTACTTGTTAGAATGACAGCAGCAGGAATCACTCTTCTGCATTTTCGCACTTTCACAACATCTATATGTACTATATTGGAGCCCAAAAATGGATTGATCTGTAAATACCAGACATTTATCTTTAGGCCATTTCACCTGTTGTCAGCGCAAACATCAACATCAACAATTGCGTAAGCAAACAGGTTTGGATGTTGAAGAGAAAAAACAAAAGTTTCGGGCTGTTTGATGCCGGTGTATCTTCTGTTACACACTGGTCTAGTGGTTCTTCTTTTTTTCCAGAATTAACAATCAACAACACACACAAAAAATACCAAAACAAACAAAACAATGACGACAACATACTCTTCTTGTTCTGTTCTTGTTCTTGTTCCTCTTGTCTTGTTCTTCTTGTCTTGTCTTCTTATTCTTCTTCTTCTTCTTCTTCTTACAATGTATTATATTATTATTATTTTATTAGTATTATTAATGGAACTGGGCCCTCACGCGTTAAAGTCCAACTTTAACCAAGGCAAACAAAAAACAACTAAAGAACAAAAAACAGCATCTGAAATAAATAATAGGCTAGTCCAATCAAGACCTACAGAACATTTCGATGTCCTTTTCATTTAAGGGGCGCTGTGGCCTTGTCCTTATTAGATGACAATCAGACACAAGCGCTGCATCACTTCATTCTAAATTTGCTCCGCTCAGTATGTAAATGTTAAAATTCACAGCGCTGTTGCCTGTCCACATCAATTCAGAAATAGTCCCCAAAATGCTTAGTTTTGCACTGAGAACTTCATCGACAATGCCTCCTTCATAAAAAACAACTTCTTCCATATATATGTCCACGATACAAGTGGGTAAGGTCAGAAGACAAAATGACAGCGACGTCAGGATCAGAGTAACGACTAAAGAAGAAACCAGGCCAGAACGCGATGAATGCTTTGCCATGCTGGTTTGGTCGGACATCATTTTCTGTGAAAACCGTCTCGAGATCAGAACTCGATGTATGAGGTTGGCATTGCCTGCTACTAGGAAAATGAAGGGTAGAACTGAGGCCATGACAAGATCCAACGACAGAAACGTGCTTGCCAGATGGTCATCGATACTTTGACAGACGTATCTCTCGCCCACCCCGCTTCTTCTGGTGTGGGATAGTTGCAGAAAAGATGGTCGCATTTGCACAAAGCGCACGCTTATGACAAAAATGCCTGTCCCCCGCCCCCCCGTGACGACAATGTTCCCTCTCTTCGACAGTGCCACAAAACCCGCCCCCCCTCCACCCCCCCCCCCCCTGATGCGGAGAAAAGAAGCACCACTGACGGTTTGCCCGCTGAAACGTCATCACCACCAGACAACCACGCTGACGTAAAGGAGGACACGTAACTGAGAAAGACGCATACGGGACGGTGCACACAGCAGTAACGTAATAGGGTCAGCATGCCGTGCTGTATACAGAAACAGGAGAAAGTGCCAGATAGACGGAACTGAGGAGGACGAACTACATCGGACACACAAAGGAATAAGAAACAACGATGACGGGAACAGTTCGCTAGATCATATCTCAGATAAATTAAGCTGTTTTGCTGTGTGCTGTAGTAGTGGGTGTGTGTGTGTGTGTGTGTGTAGTGATAGTGATGGTAGTGTGAGTGTGTGTCGTTGCGGTGTGGGATGTAGTAGTGTGTGTGTCGTGGCTATGTGTGCTGTGTAGCCTGAAAGGAAAGGCGAGACGGAAGCCCGCGATGGGAAGAGGGCCAGATGAGCGGGTGCTAAATTTAATAGCACATGGTTAGGCAATTCATGTGCACATTTTCCCTCCAACAAAGGTAACTTATGCAGCATAGCGAGTTTGGTTTCTCCTGATAGTTAAAGTCCCCAGGCGGCGTAGAGAGGATTTTATTTTGCTACCCAAAACACTCACTCTTCTCTCCAAGCGTTGCTCTGAGCAGCAGTTCATAGATGCACCCTTATCGCTGGGGCATGCACATGAGCGTCCTCCATGCGTGATGGGACCACAGAAGTTCAAAGTGTTTGGTCACCCAGCGTGCCCCTTGTTCGTTCACTTCGTAATATGATTAGCACGGTGGAGATAGAACCTCGTCCTCAAACGCATATCACTCTGTAACTGTCCCACGTATCTGGAGTATTTCAACATTTGTGCGAAAAGGAGCAAGGTACACCAAGATTTGTGCTGGTCACACAGAAGCAGGCGTTACTAAGTTTGAAGGGCCATCCTGCGTTCAACGTCACTAGTGGAAAAAACAGTACAGGACACCACCAGGATGCTGGGTCACAGATGACACACTGAGCGGCCTGCTAGCAACTATCTCATGATCCCTGGCGATGAGTCAATTAAAGCGAGAGGCTAAGGAGGAGAAAACCGAAAGGGCATCAGCACTGACACCCATGATGACCTCACAGTTGCGGCGGTCCCAAGGATGGGAGGCTCCGGCAGTACCTTGGACATTCTTGGGGTATGGGGACAATTAGACTGCACTGGAACTTGACAACGTGTGACATCCAATCCGCAATGCCGGGGCAGACGGCGGAAGGGGGGGATGGGGTCACCCGTCACTACAAAGTGACAGCGCGCTGGATGGCTGGGGTTTCTTGTATTCCAGGGTTTCTGCCCTGGGCTACGGAAGCGGCTACCTCCCTAGGCACTGAGCGATCCTGGATGGGAGGGTATCCGTCAGGCACCCCCCCGGAAAGTGTCCTTCTACCTTCATCACCATCGCTAAGGGTGGAATACACCATTCGTCCGAGCATGAGCGCTGTGGATCCTGAGGAACTGGGAAATAAGGGATCTTCACTTCTTTCATGTTGACAGGGAGGAGTAGTTCCACCTTGGTAGGCTTACGACCCCATCCAGTAGCCGAGTTGATGAAGGTGATCTCCTAGAGTCGCAAACAACTATCCTCGGCTGGCGTTCCCTGCCATATATTAGCCTCCCTAGATAAGGCGAGGAGACAAAAAGCCATAGCACTTTCTTATGTTGTTTTTATTAGAAGCATATCATCAAGATACCAAAGCTTAATCTTAATGGTTTTGGTTTTTTAATGTTCGTTTTCAAAGACATAGGGAAAAAAATGTTTTAAACAATTTTACTATATATATATTTAAATTTTGTTTTAAAAGATATATATTCAATTCGGCTATTTGACGTTATAGGTGTGCCCTGTCCTCATGACGTGACGGACACAAGCGCTGCATCACTTCGTTTCTAAATTTGCTCCCGCTCAGTATGTAAATGTTAAAATTCACAGCACTGTTGCCTGTCCACATCAATTCAGAAATAGTCCCCAAAATGCTTAGCTTTGCACTGAGAACTTCATCGACAATGCCTCCTTCATAAAAAACAACTTCTTCCATATATATGTCCACGATACAAGTGGGTAAGGTCAGAAGACAAAATGCCAGCGACGTCAGGATCAGAGTAACGACTAAAGAAGAAACCAGGCCAGAACGCGATGAATGCTTTGCCATGCTGGTTTGGTCGGACATCATTTTCTGTGAAAACCGTCTCGAGATCAGAACTCGATGTATGAGGTTGGCATTGCCTGCTACTAGGAAAATGAAGGGTAGAACTGAGGCCATGACAAGATCCAACAAGTGAAACGTGTTTGCCAGATGGTCATCGATACTTTGACAGACGTAGCTCTCGCCCACCCCGCTTCTTCTGGTGTGGTAGTTCAGAAAGATGTTCACATTCAAAGCGCACGCTACGACAAAAATGACTGCGACGACAATCTTCCCTCTCTTCGCGGTGCACAAAACCCCGACGCGATGCGGAAGCACCACTGACGTCGCCCGCTGAAACGTCATCACCACCAGAAACCACGCTGACGTCAAGGAGGACACGTAACTGAGGAAGAACGGGACGGTGCACACAGCGTCGTAATAGTTCAGCTGCGGGCTGTACAACAGGAGCAAGTTCCGGGCGACGGAACTGAGGAGGAGAACTAGATCGGAATAAGCCAGGGACATGAAGTAGAAGGCGATGCATGACGTGGACTGTACTGCTCTCAGCCCTTGCATCACCACGATGGTCAGCACGTTCCCGAACAAACCCAGAACCAGAAGCAACGCTGGCACCGAGTGCAATAGCATGGTGTCAATGTAATCGAGAAGAGCAGCGTAATCATTCGTGTTGTTGTTGTTGTTAATATTTTCCGGTTGATCGAGAATGATGGACAAGTTCATGATAATTGAAGGCTGTTTACCTCTTTTCAGTGTTCTCTTTTCATCACTTTACTGAAGGATAGTCAGACACACAGACACCACACACACACACACACAACACAGTACACACACACACACACACACACACACACACACACACACACACACAACCACACACACACACACACTCACACACACACACACACACACACACACCACACACACAACACACACACACACACACTTCATTAAGCTCTCAGTTAGAATAAAATTAATCAGAGGATATAATTAGAAATGAATTAACAAGTGAGCTAAAATGATTGATGACAAGTAACTGAAGTGTAATTGAGTATTGATTCAGCAATAAATAAGTAATGAAACTAACATCTCCTAGTTTGCTAAAAAGACTAATAAAATAAGGGCTCTTAAAACTATTATTAATAAAGCAATACACCAACCATAAAATATAAAATCACCATAAAGGATGCTATCACAGAAGATTGTTAATCAACATAGTTTTAAAAATGAAATCATAACAGCAGAGAGCAAAAATGAGGTACAACCTTTTCACAAATAAACAAGGCAACAAAATCAATGAAGCATAATATGTAGATGATAAGAATAAAACTAAAATAATCACATAATGATAAACCATCAATAACAATAATTCCCCACCACAATCATCCCCACTCATACTTCCCTCTCTGCATCTCTCTCCAACCACTCTTCAAAGTAATATATAACATCACACAAGTAAAATCTGAAACTCACTCACACAGGCGCACCACACACACACACACTACACACATACACATACACACACAACACGCACGCGCGCGCGCGCACCCACTCACACATAAACACTTTCAAGGCAAACACATCCGGGAAATTGGAGCAATAATACATAAAAAGCATGACATATATTTGCATAAAACAATTAATAAAAAGCGAGATAAAATTGACAGAGAATCACCACCCCACCCTCACTGCTTCATGCACAAGGACTGTATCAGTTTGTCACGGCACGCTAAGGCCGGACGAAAGTAAGGGACATGCCGCTCTCATACACACATCAACAAGGACAAACAAAGGAAGTACAATACGAAACAAACACCATTTTATTAATCACCAAACATATCAAAATATTGCATATGAATGAATGGAGCGTTGAGTCGATAAAGTGAAAAGCAAAAGTATGAAATGAATGAATGATCGCAAAGCAAGCAACAAATGTAACGATTATACAATTACTCACAAACACATTACATGCATCAAGCAACAAATGCAAACCGGCGTTAAAGTACAAACCTCAAAGCAAATAACAGCAAAGCTGTCAACAAAGACAACAAAGCAAAAGAGGCCAAGCAAAACAAAGCATGTGCAACAACAAGTTTAGCCAATAATGTTCAACCTGAAATCATGCTTTTCTTTAATGCCAACTGTCAACACAAGCCACGGGGTTTGCCTTTCAAGCATAAATCAACACAAATGTATTTATATAATATATACCGATGATCGAAGACTGAAGATCTGACGCAGTCCCTGCAAGTGAGCACCGAGCCCAACTGAAGACGACAAATAACCAAGGATCCACCAATATTGTGAAGACATATAGTAAAAAACCCACTAAATCCCGATTCTTGACTATCCTGCAGCATAGCGTTTCTCCACAACTCCAAAACAACAAACTCACTACTAAATGGACTTCCACTACCAAAAATCAAACCAGTTGAAAGGGACCATCCGACGACGCTGTCGAGCTGACGACAACTTCCCAGGGAATCAGCTCCAGATGCAGGAACCCGGAGCTTCCGAGCTCAGAGTCGATGAACATCCCCCAAACGGCTTCAGACTCTTCCTCCACGGTAGGTGCACTTCAAACGATGGACCTCTTCTTCCAGGGTTGGCAGTCTTCAACGACGAGCCACTTCTTTCAGGGTTGACGGCAGGAGAAGGTAGGTAGGAGGGAGGGGAGAGGATAACAACAAGTGGCACTCCAGACGAAGTCCAACCGCACACCGCCAAACACCCCAGGGACCAGAGAATGCTATTAAACAGACAAAAGTGACACTTTCTATAATAATGTAAATATACTAAATACTAATAAATTATGTCCCTACTTTGCTCATAAAAGCATGACATCAATTTAGTAAAGTGTCTCACCAAAAGTCCAATGTAACATTTATAAAGAAAGGTGAACACCCAATTTTTGGTCACAATAATTGCGTAACAATAACTTGTATGCAAAAAGGTTCCACTTACAAACATTGACTGCATAATTAACAGCTGTCAATCTGTCACAGTACTTGTAACAATAACAAAGAAACCAGCCCATTAACTTAAAAACATAACCGATCTTCTAAAACAAACAATAAAATTTAGTTGTTGTTGTTTGTTTTTTGTTAATATTATAAAAACCTTGTAGCCACAGGGCTCATAATACAAGTAACCAACAAATTAATAACTTTAAGCTTCCTACGTTGATGTCTTACTCCATAGTTCCGGGTACAAACTGGAAAATGTCCATGAACTTAAATATCAAACCGCACAAACATTTACAATTACTAAAAAGTGTGTGAGCCCAAAACAAGACAATGTTCACTAAAACCGAGTGAGCCAAACCAAAACAATGCTCATTAAAACCGGGTGAGCCAAAACACTGCATACATAATGCCAATGACACACCCTGTCAACAGTGCCTGTTTCTTTCTTTACTTTTTTTAAACCTAATACTATCTACACAGTATTACAAAATAGTGTAAAGCAAACTACTATACTAACTATTTAATTACTTCCCTTACACCTTACACTTATTTACACTTATCACCCTACAAACAACAAAGGCTGAAAAGCTTAGCTGTTCTAGCTACCTAACCTAGCATGACCCGACTTAACCTAACCTAATCTACCTTGACCTAATTTAACCTCGCCTGACCAGACACCCCAACTAAAAACAAAATTCATACTACAAATACTATAATGCATTAACGCCCTTATATTCAAATACCAAAAGCATTATTATAACCCTTCCACGCTAACTAGTAAATGACCAAAAACTTAAATATCTTAGCCAAACTCCCTTTTAAACTTAATGTCCCCAATTATATCTCCATTACTACCCCATCCTTAAATTAGACTCAAAAACGAAACCAAAGACAAAACAAAATAAAATGTTACGCGGATAGTTACGTAAATAACCACAAACCGGAACTTGTCAGCTGAAAAACATTGCAACGCTGACAAACCTACAAAACTGACCTATACTATTTGACTACCTTACTTTGTGACATATCTACACATATTTACACGAACGTTACCACACAATATCTAAATATGTACGTACCTTCTCACTGACCAAAACGCGACGCGACAAAACGAAACACGAACTGTATACGGCCACAACGCCGACAGAAGCAGTTCACACAGAGTATACAGAGAACTTGCTCATGTGCTTAAAGAGCACTGGACCCTCGAGACAAGCAAGAGCCAACGACAAAAAGCGGTGCTGAACACCCATAGGAGAGTAAATCGATCACCTAAGAGTCTCGTACAGACTCAACTGAAAATAGTGACACACTTTGCGAGCGAAAATTGTGTTTTACGTCCTCTTGGTCTGAATCAGACACATATGGGACATTTGTAAATACAAATATGGTGGGAACAATACTGGAGGCAATGCCCGGAGGCAGTACGAAACCAGTAAAGTCCCGATTTTTTCAATTAATACAGATAGCTGTAGCGGTGACCACGCCTCGGTTAAACCTCATCGGCTATGGGCAGCACCGCCACAAGTAACAATTGAAAATAGTGTACACACTTTATATAATGTTTTACGCCCTCTTTGGCCTTTCGGCCATGTGGGATTAACTTTCCCGGCGACCTCGCCTTTTATACTTAAAAGCTTACCACTACGCACACACAAAATAGTGCGCTATATGTTGTGTCTATAACAACAAATATTCTACACAGTCAGCCAAAGAAACATTATCTGATTAACGTCCCCACTCCATATGACTAATTCAAATTCAATTTGCACACACACACACATAAACACAATCAAAATATAATAACCTACTCGTGAAGGCGGATGAATCGCCATGACATGACGCACACACACACACACACACACACACACACACACTGCTGACTTGTGCTTGTTCCTCACACGACCTTCAGCGAAGGATGTTGAGCAGGCGCACTGCAGTTGGGAGATAGGACCGCTGAAGCCTGTCTGTTTTGGCGCTGAAACTAATCAGCCGCCCTGACCTTCCAGACGTCTGTCCCTGCAGTAACTCGCACAGGTCTGTCCCTGCAACAACTCGCTATGAGCAGGGTATTGTAATGGACGGTTTTTTCCTAGTCAAATTTCAAACATTGATGCTATGTTTTGCTTCCATTCCTATTGCGGATACGTTGGCGAAGAAAAACATGTCTGTTAAAGTTCATTTAGGCTATTTACACTTCAAGATGGTCGCCTTCGCTTAAGGCTATGCCATGCCAATCGACATAGGCTACAACGCCAAAGCTAGGCCTGCATCAAAATGTTGCTATACTATGCGGGGGTTGTCTTATGCCATGACAAGCTCCTAGCACAACATAGCCAGTCTCCAAAAAAACACGAAGTTAGAGTGTGACTGCCTTCATGGCGGGGTAATCAAAAATGGTCACCCGCGTAATGTTCTCATCATTAACTGATGCATTTGTACCGTAGTGTTCAAGTGCTTCCGCTGTTGGGATGATCCCTGGAGTCTTTCAGCCAAGGTAAGACAATAAGAACTTCAGGATGGAACTACCCTATTTTTATTTTACAAAGTAGCTTACCTTTGCGTATTGTAAAAGTAAGAGTGCACGTATATGCACATGCACACATATATTGCACACACACAAACACATACACTCATGGATGCACGCTTGAGCACACACACATGCTGTACGCACGCAGACACAAGGCTGGTTATTTATGCACATATGCACATAGGCACCCAACTTTAGGGCCACACGTATCATATGTGATCCATAACATTTATGCTCTCCTAAAAACGAAAAGAAAGCTGCAGCTACAATAGAACCACCAAGTACCTTTCACACGACAATAAACTTGGTCTTAGTTGATATCCTTGCCTTCCCATGCTGCTTATGGAGTTTTACTAGCCACTTCCTGTTTGATGATCTCACGAGCTCCAGCAATTCCAAAACATTGCTAACAAAACCCATCCTAATCTAACAAAAATGAAAAGTCAATGTTGTTATGCATCATGTGTTTTCATGATCAAATGATGTCAAAAGACTCAAATACATGATTAAAAAATGAAAGTTTATCTACATTTATGTTCTAAATATGTTTTGGAAAACATGTGTCATATATGGTACATCGGGACAGCAGCTTTGTCATGTAATATGTTAGCCATTTTGAGTCTGTGTAGTAACATCAAATATAGATATATTTTAGTTTTTGTTCACATGTACACATTTGTGTGATTATATAATAATAATAATAATAATAATAATAATAATAATAATAATAAATTAAAAAAAATTAATCAATAAATTTTAAAAAAATAAATTCGGGAAAGACCAAGGGGAAACAAAACACAAAACAATAAATGATCCATAGCACAACATGAAATGTGAATCAGCTAGTAAATCATTGGAGAAGCACGCACAATATATACACGTTTCGATCATACAGACACTTCGAAACTTCAATAATAATAAAATAATAATGATAATAATAATAATAATAATAATAATAATAATAATAATAATAAATAAATAAAAACAGGACTTAAAACCTGTTGGTTTCGGAAATATATTCATGAACAATTTCAAATATCAAAATATTCGAATTGATGTGTAATGCAGGGTTACCCTTCAGAAGTGTTTCAACAATACAATATTCTAATGGAAAGTTTGAAATTGTACGAGCAGGGGCTTCATTAAAATGAATGCAATGTAACAAGTAATGCTCCGCCGTCTCCGCCCCGTTACCACAAGCACAAAGTGGGTCATCGACAAGATGACGAAAGACTCAAATACATGATTAAAAAATGAAAGTTTATCTGCCTTTATGTTATAAATAATTTTTGGAAAACATGTGTCAAATATGATACATCGGGCACAGCAGCTTTGTCATGTAATATGTTAGCCATTTTGAGTCTGTGTAATAGCATCAAATACTTTTGTTCTAAATTGTCCAAAATAATGTAGATTTTTAGTGGCATAATTTTCAGTGAAGTATTTCTAGGTGTTGGCCTTAGAGGGTTAATATATTTGACGCACGAGTCCGCTATATACGCCTGTGTGTTTGTACGTGTGCTATGCATTTGTGAATATGCATGTAGCCTGTGTGTGATCTGAGTCTTTAAATGATTATGTGCTTAAGTTTCTTTGCAAAACAATGTAAGTTTTAGGTTAATAGGACTCTGGAGAAATGTTTTTAAATAGTAGATCTAGTCAAGGTGTAAAATATAACATAGGTAGCACCCATGCATATGGCCTATAATAATAAGGCATGAACCCGCTTGTGTGTGTACCTGTGTGTGCGACATGACAAAATGGCAACATTAATATCACACACACACACACACACACACACACACACACACACTCACACACACACACACA
>CM065701.1:19506227-19511227 GCA_017654935.2 Phymorhynchus buccinoides | reverse complement strand
GAAAATCTCAACAATTTCTACTGTCGTTTTGAACGAGATGATTTGACAGAAGAGCTGGATGATGTTATGATGAGAGTGCAAGAAACCATGCAGAGTGCAGAATGTGTGAATGGTGTGAGTGAGAGTGTGGTTGAGAGTACGGAAGTTGAGAAAGCTTATTTAGTAAACTGAAAACGAAGAAAGTTGTTGGCCCTGATAACATTGGTGGGCGTCTTTTAATATTCTGTGCCCCCCAGTTGTGTCATGTTTTTAGTTTGTTTTTCTCTTGGTCTTTGAATGATTGTTGTGTCCCAGAGTTGTGGAAAAAATATGTCATCTGTCTTGTTCCTAAGAAAACCAAACCTGCCTCTCTCAACGACTATCGACCTGTTGCAATGACCTCCATTGTCATGAAGTGTTTTGAAAGGTTCATACTGAAACGTATCACAGCACAAACACTACCATGCCTCGACTCAAATCAATTTGCATACAAACCAAACAGAAGCACTGACGACACAACACTCACTCTCCTCCACAACAACTACTCGCATCGTGAAAAGCCTGCCTCATTCGTTCGCATTCTCTTCATAGACTTTTCCTCTGCATTCAACACTATACAGCCTCATCTCATGGCCTCAAAACTCCTGTCCTATGATGTCTGTCCTCGTCTTGTTAAGTGTGTCCTCAGCTTTCTTGTGAGTAGGACTCAGTCTGTTCGGTTTCCAAAGGCTCTGTCATCTGTACAATACACCTCTACTGGCTCTCCTCAAGGTACTGTCCTGTCTCCTGTCCTCTTTACTCTATATACCAACGACTGTACTGGCACTGATAGTACTCCTCTAATCAAATACTCTGACGACTCTGCTCTTCAAGATCTCTCTAACTCTGACCAAACGTATTTTGACCGTGTAGCCACATTTGCCTCCTGGTGTGAAAATTATTATCTGAACCTAAATGTACAAAAGACCAAGGAAATGCTTATTGATTTTAGAAAGACTCCATCTGTTGTGCCTGACCTTTTTATCCATGGAATGAAAGTTGACAGAGTGAGTGAGTATAAATATTTGGGTACTGTGATTGATGATAAATTGACTTTTACTGCTAATGTTAATGCTGTTCACAAGAAATGTCAGTCTAGGATTTATTGTCTTCAAAAACTTAGTAATCTTAACGTCAATGAAAACGTTTTACAGGGATTTTATATATGTTTTATTGAATCACTCTTAACATTTTCCTTTATCTGTTAATATAAAGCAAGGGATTTTCTCTGCATGTGTATGTGTGTATGTGTGTGTGTGTGTGTGTGTGTGTGTATGTGTGTGTGTGTGTGTGTGTGTGTGTGTGTGTGTGTGTGTGTGTGTGTGTGCGTGTGCGTGCGTGCGTGCGTGTGCGTGTGTGTGTGTGTGTGTGTGTGTGCGTGCGTGCGTGTGTGCGTGTGTGTGTGCGGGCATGTATATGTGTGTGTGTGTGTGTGTGTGTGTGTGTGTGTGTGTGTGTGTGTGTGTGTGTGTGTGTGTGTGCGTGCGTGTGTGTGCGTGTGTGTGCTTGCATGCCTCTGTGTGTGTGTGTGCGTGCGCGCCCTCTCGCACGCGTGTGTGTGTGTGTGTGTGTGGGTACGTGCGCATTTGTTACGTGTGTGTGTGTGTGTGTGTGTGTGTGTGTGTGTGTGTGTGTGTGTGTGTGTGTGTGTGTGTGTGTGTGTGTGTGTGTGTGTGTATGTGTGCGCCAATAAATGAAAATGAAATTGAAAAGGCTCTTAGAAAGCTTAATCATGCAAAAGCAGCTTGGGATGATAAATTCAAGGATTCATGGTTACAGTCCCTTCAATCAAGTAACAAATGTTTCTATTATAGACATTATAAAACAATTTCGGAGAGAAAAATATATTATGACATTGCCTGATAAATATATTATAAGTTTAATGAAATTTAGATGTAGTTGTCATAAATTACCAATTGAAACAGGACGACGATTTGGACTTGAACGACATGACCGTTTGTGTGACAAATGTGACATGGGTGTTATTGGTGATGAATATCATTTTGTAATTGAATGTCCATATTTTGACGAACATCGAGATATTTTGCCGAGGTATTATATAAATAAGAAATCAGTGTTTTTACTTTTGTCAGTTTATGTCCAAGCCAAAATTCCAATTGAAAATTGCAAAATTTATAAGATCAGAAAAAGTTGTTTGACAATAGACTGGAGCTTAGTTTGTTTGATGAGTGTTTATTTTTTGCTTGTTGCCACTTGTTTTATATTCTGTATATCCTCCATGCCCCCAAGAGGTGTCAAAGGATTATTATTAAATTGAAATTGAATTGAATTGAAGTGTGTGTGTGTGTGTGTGTGTGTGTGTGTGTGTGTGTGTGTGTGTGTGTGTGTGTGTGTGTGTGTGTGTGTGTGAGAGAGAGAGAGAGAGAGAGAGAGAGAGAGAGAGAGAGAGAGAGAGAGAGAGAGAGAGAGAGAGAGAGAGAGAGCGAGCGAGAGAGAGTGAGAGATAGAGAGATTGCGTGTGTGTGCCAGTGCAGGAGGGGTGCGATGGGAGCATGCACATGTGTTCGCGCACGTGTGCATACATGCTTGTATGCCCTATGCGTGTGCGTCTGTGTTTATGTACGATTATATATGGGTGTTATTTATTTTGTTCTTTTGAATATTCGAATATTTGACATGTACAAGTGTTTCTTACGCGTAATTTATAATCTTATGTTGATAAGTATTTTATTGCACTGTCTGTATTTAGCATGTTTTTTTAAAATTATTATAATGTTTGATATGTATTTTATTGTAGTGAATGTATTTAACATGTTCTGAATGTTATGTTATAATGTTTGATGTGTGTATTTTAATGTTGAATCACAGGCGTAGCAACAATGAATTTATTTTTTGAGATAATAAGGTCTTGTTGAGTTGAGTTGAGTTGAATTGAGTTGAGTGTGTGTGTGTGTGCGTGCGCGCGCGCGCGCGTGCGTGTGTGTGTGAACTTTAATATGCTGTTTGAGTATTATAGTAGTCCATCTTTGATTTTGGGTTTTACACACACACACACACACACACACACACACACACACACACACACACACACACACACACACACACACACACACACACACACACACACACACACACACACACACACACACACACACACACATATTGATCATACAGATATTAACAAAAGCCAATATCCAAGCATATTAAAAAACTTAGTTAATTTACATATGGAAAGTTGTTATAGTGGATGTATTAAAATATACACAGATGGGTCTGTTCTTCAAAATGGGAATACAGGAGCAGCATTTGTAATACCCTCGTCAAAAATAGAAAACCATATTATATAGGTAAATATTATTCCTTTTTTACTGCAGAATTGTTAGCTATTTTAATGGCATTACAATATACCGCAGAATTACCTATAAATGATTGTAAAATATTACTTTGTGTAGATTCGAAATCAGCATTACAAGCTATTAAAGGTCAAAATGTTAACATACGCCTTGAAATGATATTAGAGATCAAACATTTAATTAATCAATTATCGAGTAAAGACATTAGTGTAACTTTTTATTGGGTTCCCTCCCATTGTGGAATATACTCAAATGAATTGGTTGATCGAGCAGCTAGAAGTGCAGCGCGTAATTCCGAGGGAACGATTCATCTTAATGTGAATTTAGATCTGCATGAATATTATAAACATATTCAAAAATTATCCAAAGAAAATTTTGACAGCATGTTAATGACTTCAGTCAGTCAATATTCACGCTGTTGTATAAAAGGCTCAAGTACAATGAACTCCTACTTAATTTTAAAACAGCTCAAAGATACAAGTTTAAGACAAATCGTATCTTTGATGTTTAAACTTCGTTTAAATGCTTTTAAAACAACATTTTCTAAAGACGTTAAGTATATATGTGGAAATCAAATATCTATAAATCATTTGCTCCTATATTGTCCTAGAATTAAAGAACAAATCAACAAAACTGATGGTGAATTGCTTAACCATCAAACGCCTTCAACCATTGAAAAAATCTTAAACAACTTTAATCTCCTTAAACGTTTTTCAGAAATCCTGCACATAAGTCCTGTTGGTATTTTTCTTTGAGCTACTAATTAATTGTTGGTTTAAATTGTGTTAATATATTTTTGTTGTTAGCCATTTAGAAATTAAGACACACTTGTTTAACTCTTCATGTTACATACGTCAGTTTGAAATGTTACTGTATGTCCTCCCTTCCCTCCCATCTTATATATCTGTTAATGTAATTTGCATATGCACTCAGTTAGATTTGCATGAATAGATGTGTAGGGAAAACACATAAATAATACTACCATTCACGCACTCACACACACTCTCACTTCAATAGCTATCTCTGATGTAGGCTTAATTAATTTCACACACACACTTCTTTTTTTCTTTTCTTTTGTTGTTGTCAAATATCACTTGCGGGTGAATACACGTTAAACTAAAGAACGAACACACACACACACACACACACACACACACACACACACACACACACACACACACACACACACACACACACACACACACGCAACACACACACACGCACGCACACACACACGCACACACACACACACACACACACACACACACACACACACACACACACACAGACAATTCTGCCAATTTTGATTAATTGGTTCGGTTGTTTAGGCTCTTCAGGCTTAAAAAAAAACTATACCAAAGAGAGAGAGAGAGAGAGAGAGAGAGAGAGAGAGAGAGAGAGAGAGAGAGAGAGAGAGAGAGAGAGAGAGAGAGAGAGAGAGAGAGAGAGAGAGAGAGAGAGAGAGAGAGAGATTGAAGATTACTCCATACAATTTTACGTGTGTGGCGCTGGCTTTAAGTGACCTAACATGACTGACAGCAAGGGGTGTGGTCTAGCTGTCTTCTCTTTGACTTGTCATAAAAAAGGCAAAGAAATTGCTTAAAAAACCCAGATATGGCAACAGTGAATAGCTCCATATTCGAGCTTAGTTTTTGATAACATCGACTT
>CM065701.1:19499920-19505727 GCA_017654935.2 Phymorhynchus buccinoides | reverse complement strand
TTTTTAAGCCTGAAGAGCCTAAACAACCGAAACCAATTATCAAAAATGGCAGAATTGTGCCTGTGTGTGTGTGCGTGTTGTGTGTGGTGTGTGTGTGTGTGCGTGCGTGAGTGTGCGTGCGTGAGTGCGTTGTTTTAATCTGTGTGTGTGTGTGTTCTGTGTGTGTGTTTTTATCCTTGTATATACTGGCGGTGTGTGTGTGTGTGTGTATGTGTGTGTGTGTGTTCGTTCTTTAGTTTAACGTGTATTCACCCGCAAGTGATATTTGACAACAACAAAAGAAAATGAAAAAAAAAGAAGTGTGTGTGTGAAATTAATTAAGCCTACATCAGAGATAGCTATTGAAGTGAGAGTGTGTGTGAGTGCGTGAATGGTACTATTATTTATGTGTTTTCCCTACACATCTATTCATACAAATCTAACTGAGTGCATATCAAAATTACATTAACAGATATATAAGATGGGAGGGAAGGGAGGACATACAGTAACATTTCAAACTGACTTATGTAACATGAAGAGTTAAACAAGTGTGTCTTAATTTCTAAATGGCTAACAACAAAAATATAACAACACAATTTAAACCAACAATTAATTAGTAACTCAAAGAAAAATACCAACAGGACTTATATGTGCAGGATTTCTGAAAAACGTTTAAGGAGATTAAAGTTGTTTAAGATTTTTTTCAATGGTTAAAGGCGTTTGATGGTTCAGCAATTCACCATCAGTTTTGTTGATTTGTTCTTTAATTCTAGGACAATATAGGAGCAAATGATTTATAGATATTTGATTTCCACATATACACTTAACGTCTTATAGAAAATGTTGTTTTAAAAGCATTTAAACGAAGTTTAAACATCAAAGATACGATTTGTCTTAAACTTGTATCTTTGAGCCGTTTTAAAATTAAGTAGGAATTCATTGTACTTGAGCCTTTTATACAACAGCGTGAATATTGACTGACTGAAGTCATTAACATGCTGTCAACATTTTCTTTGGATAATTTTTGAATATGTTTATAATATTCATGCAGATCTAAATTCACATTAAGATGAATCGTTCCCTCGGAATTACGCGCTGCACTTCTAGCTGCTCGATCAACCAATTCATTTGAGTATATTCCACAATGGGAGGGAACCCAATAAAAAGTTACACTAATGTTTTTACTCGATATTGATTAATTAAATGTTTGATCTCTAATATCATTTCAAGGCGTATGTTAACATTTTGACCTTTAATAGCTTGTAATGCTGATTTCGAATCTACACAAAGTAATATTTTACAATCATTAATAGGTAATTCTGCAGTATATTGTAATGCCATTAAAATAGCTAACAATTCTGCAGTAAAAAAGGAATAATATTTACCTATATAATATGGTTTTCTATTTTTGACGAGGGTATTACAAATGCTGCTCCTGTATTCCCATTTTGAAGAACAGACCCATCTGTGTATATTTTAATACATCCACTATAAACAACTTTCCATATGTAAATTAACTAAGTTTTTTTTTTTTTTTTTTTAATATGCTTGGATATTGGCTTTTTGTTAATATCTGTATGATCAAATATGTGTGTGTGTGTGTGTGTGTGTGTGTGTGGTGTGTGTGTGTGTGTGTGTGTGTGTGTGTGTGTGTGGTGTGTGTGTGTGTGTCGTGTGTGATTGTGTGTGTGTGTGTAAAACCCAAAATCAAAGATGGACTACTATAATACTCAAACAGCATATTAAAGTTCACACACACACGCGCGCGCGCACGCACACACACGCACTCAATTCAACTCAACTCAACTCAACAAGACCTTATTATCTCAAAAGATAAATTCATTGTTGCTACGCCTGTGATTCAACATTAAAATACACACATCAAACATTATAACATAACATTCAGAACATGTTAAATACATTCAGTACAATAAAATACATATCAAACATTATAATAATAATTTAAAAAAACATGCTAAATACAGACAGTGCAATAAAATACTTATCAACATAAGATTATAAATTACGCGTAAGAAACACTTGTACATGTCAAATATTCAAAAGAACAAAATAAATAACACCCATATATAATCGTACATAAACACAGACGCACACGCATAGGGCATACAAGCATGTATGCACACGTGCGCGAACACATGTGCATGCTCCCATCGCACCCCTCCTGCACTGGCACACACACGCAATCTCTCTATCTCTCACTCTCTCTCTCTCTCTGTCCTCTCTCTCTCTCTCTCTCTCTCTCTCTCTCTCTCTCTCTCTCTCTCTCTCTCTCTCTCTCTCTCTCTCTCACACACACACACACACACACACACACACACACACACACACACACACACACACACACACACACACACACACACACTTCAATTCAATTCAATTTCAATTTAATAATAATCCTTGGACACCTCTTGGGGGCATGGAGGATATACAGAATATAAAACAAGTGGCAACAAGCAAAAAATAAACACTCATCAAACAAACTAAGCTCCAGTCTATTGTCAAACAACTTTTCCTGATCTTATAAATTTTGCAATTTTCAATTGGAATTTTGGCTTGGACATAAACTGACAAAAGTAAAAACACTGATTTCTTATTTATATAATACCTCGGCAAAATATCTCGATGTTCGTCAAAATATGGACATTCAATTACAAAATGATATTCATCACCAATAACACCCATGTCACATTTGTCACACAAACGGTCCTGTCGTTCAAGTCCAAATCGTCGTCCTGTTTCAATTGGTAATTTATGACAACTACATCTAAATTTCATTAAACTTATAATATATTTATCAGGCAATGTCATAATATATTTTTCTCTCCGAAATTGTGTTTTATAATGTCTATAATAAAAACATTTGTTACTTGATTGAAGGGACTGTAACCATGAATCCTTGAATTTATCATCCCAAGCTGCTTTTGCATGCTTAAGCTTTCTAAGAGCCTTTTCAATTTCATTTTCATTTATTGGCGCACACACACACACACACACACACACACACACACACACACACACACACACACACACATCACACAACACACACACACACACACACATAAATGCGCGCGTACCCAAAACACACACACACACACACACGTGCGTGCGAGAGCGCGCGCATGCACACACACACACACAGAGGCATGCAAGCACACACACGCACACGCACGCACGCACACACGCACACACACACACACACACACACACAACACACACACACACACACACACACACATATATATTATACATGCACCGCACACACGCACACGCACGCACGCACACGAACACGCACACATACACGCACACACGCAGGCACACGCACGCACACGCACACACACGCACACACACACACACACACACACACACACACACACACACACACACATACACACACACACACACACACACACCACACACACACATACACATGCAGAGAAAATCCCTTGCTTTATATTAACAGATAAAGGAAAATGTTAAGAGTGATTCAATAAAACATATATAAAATCCCTGTGAAACGTTTTCATTGACGTTAAGATTACTAAGTTTTTGAAGACAATAAATCCTAGACTGACATTTCTTGTGAACAGCATTAACATTAGCAGTAAAAGTCAATTTATCATCAATCACAGTACCCAAATATTTATACTCACTCACTCTGTCAACTTTCATTCCATGGATAAAAAGGTCAGGCACAACAGATGGAGTCTTTCTAAAATCAATAAGCATTTCCTTGGTCTTTTGTACATTTAGGTTCAGATAATAATTTTCACACCAGGAGGCAAATGTGGCTACACGGTCAAAATACGTTTGGTCAGAGTTAGAGAGCTCTTGAAGAGCAGAGTCGTCAGAGTATTTGATTAGAGGAGTACTATCAGTGCCAGTACAGTCGTTGGTATATAGAGTAAAGAGGACAGGAGACAGGACAGTACCTTGAGGAGAGCCAGTAGATGTGTATTGTACAGATGACAGAGCCTTTGGAAACCGAACAGACTGAGTCCTACTCACAAGAAAGCTGAGGACACACTTAACAAGACGAGGACAGACATAATAGGACAGGAGTTTTGAGGCCATGAGATGAGGCTGTATAGTGTTGAATGCAGAGGAAAAGTCTATGAAGAGAATGCGAACGAATGAGGCAGGCTTTTCACGATGCGAGTAGGTATTGTGGAGGAGAGTGAGTGTTGTGTCGTCAGTGCTTCTGTTTGGTTTGTATGCAAATTGATTTGAGTCGAGGCATGGTAGTGTTTGTGCTGTGATACGTTTCAGTATGAACCTTTCAAAACACTTCATGACAATGGAGGTCATTGCAACAGGTCGATAGTCGTTGTAGAGAGAGGCAGGTTTGGTTTTCTTAGGAACAAGACAGATGACAGATTTTTTCCACAACTCTGGGACACAACAATCATTCAAAGACCAAGAGAAAAACAAACTAAAAACATGACACAACTGGGGGGCACAGAATATTAAAAGACGCCCACCAATGTTATCAGGGCCAACAACTTTCTTCGTTTTCAGTTTACTAAATAAGCTTTCAACTTCCGTACTCTCAACCACACTCTCACTCACACCATTCACACATTCTGCACTCTGCATGGTTTCTTGCACTCTCACCATAACATCATCCAGCTCTTCTGTCAAATCATCTCGTTCAAAACGACAGTAGAAATTGTTGAGATTTTCTTAGAAAATATTATGTCTGCTCTTCCAGTGGCATGACTGATGCCTGGCTGGCAGGTTTTATTTGCCCAGTAAGGGTTTTTAGTCCCTTCCAAGCATTGGCCATGTTCCCTTGCTCAAATTGACTTTCGACTTTCTCTTTGTAAATCCTTTGGTTCTCTCGCAACTCGTTTGTCAAAGTTCTTTGGACTGCTTTTTTGTCTGCCTTATTACCTGTCTGAAAAACCAATTTATTTTTGATTGATAGTTGTTTTTAAATCTTTGGATATCCAAGGCTTGTTGCTTGGGAATATTTTTACTGGTTTCTTTGGTATGACCACATCTTCACAAAGCGAAATGTAACTAGACACAACATCAGTAGCCTCACTCACACTGTCACACGAATCAGTCAACACACTCCACTCGGTACATTCAAACATCCTCTCAATTCTTCCACACTTTCAGGCGTCCACGTTTTCACACACTTTTTCACCACAGAATCAGTTTGACTTTTAGCTCTGTACTTGGGAATAAGGCAGATGGAGTCATGATCTGAACCCCCAATGGATGGGAGATGGATAGACTTATAAGCATGGGGTATGTTTCCATAACACAAATCGAGGTTTTTTTGCTTGCGAGTGGAACACGAGACATACTGACTAAAAGCAGGGAGACACGAGCGTAAGTCACAGTGGTTAAAATCCCCCATTACGAAGCAAGGGGCGTCAGGGTTGATTCACTGCAGTGATGGAACGGTGTCAGCGATGTCCGAAGCAGCACGTGCAGCACAGGAAGAGGGGGGCACGTAACACACTGTCACAAATAACGTGCCGAGTTCGCGTGGGATATGTCTGGGTCGAAGGGACACAGATAAGAGCTCTACATCGGCTGTGCAAAACTGCTTTCTCACTTTCACGTGCACCTTGTCACACCAACTCTCTCTCACGTACAGGCACACGCCGCCGCCTTGTCTTTGTTTATGCTCACATATACACACTCACATATACACACGCACGCACGCGCGTGCACACACATGTACACACAGGCACGCACGCACGCACACGCACACACGCACACGCACACGCACACACACACACACACACACACAACACACACTCACACACACACACAACACACACACAAACACCACA
>CM065701.1:19487420-19497420 GCA_017654935.2 Phymorhynchus buccinoides | reverse complement strand
TTACTACACAGACTCAAAATGGCTAACATATTACATGACAAAGCTGCTGTCCCGATGTACCATATATGACACATGTTTTCCAAAAATTATTTAGAACATAAATGTAGATAAACTTTCATTTTTTAATCATGTATTTGAGTCTTTTGACATCATTTGATCATGAAAACACATGGATGCATAAAAAATTGACTTTCCTTTTTTTGTTTTTTTAGGATGGGTTTTGGAGGGGTTAGCAATGTTTTGGAATTGCTGGAGCGCGTGAGATCATCAAACAGGAAGTGGCTAGTAAAACTCCATAAGCAGCATGGGAAGGCAAGGATATCAACTAAGACCAAGTTTATTGTCGTGTGAAAGGTACTTGGTGGTTCTATTGTAGCTGCAGCTTTCTTTTCGTTTTTAGGAGAGCATAAATGTTATGGATCACATATGATACGTGTGGCCCTAAAGTTGGGTGCCTATGTGCATATGTGCATAAATAACCAGCCTTGTGTCTGCGTGCGTACAGCATGTGTGTGTGCTCAAGCGTGCATCCATGATTGTATGTGTTTGTGTGCGTGCAATATATGTGTGCATGTGCATATACGTGCACTCTTACTTTTACAATACGCAAAGGTAAGCTACTTTGTAAAATAAAAATAGGGTAGTTCCATCCTGAAGTTCTTATTGTCTTACCTTGGCTGAAAGACTCCAGGTGATCATCCCAACAGCCGAAGCACTTGAACACACTATGGTACAAATGCAACAGCTAGGGATGAGAACATTACGTGTGTGTGACCATTTTTGATTACCCCGCCATGAAGGCAGTCACACTCTAACTTCGTGTTTTTTTGGAGACTGGCTATGTTGTGCTAGGAGCTTGTCATGGCATAAGACAACCCCCGCATAGTATAGCAACATTTTGATGCAGGCCTAGCTTTGGCGTTGTAGCCTATGTCGATTGGCATGGCATAGCCTTAAGCGAAGGCGACCATCTTGAAGTGTAAATAGCCTAAATGAACTTTAACAGACATGTTTTTCTTCGCCAACGTATCCGCAATAGGAATGGAAGCAAAACATAGCATCAATGTTTGAAATTTGACTAGGAAAAAAACGTCCATTACAATACCCTGCTCATATCGAGTTGCTGCAGGGACAGACCTGTGCGAGTTTACTGCAGGGACAGACGTCTGGAAGGTCAGGGCGGCTGATTAGTTTCAGCGCCAGAACAGACAGGTTTCGGCGGTCCTACCTCCCAACTGCAGTGCGCCTGCTCAACATCCTTCGCTGAAGGTCGTGTGAGGAACAAGCACAAGTCAGCAAGTGTGTGTGTGTGTGTGTGTGTGTGTGTGTGCGTCATGTCATGGCGATTCATCCGCTTCACGAGTAGGTTATTATATTTTGATTGTTTATGTGTGTGTGTGTGCAAATTGAATTTGAATTAGTCATATGGAGTGGGGACGTTAATCAGAGAATGTTTCTTTGTCTGACTGTGTAGAATATTTGTTGTTATAGACACAACATATAGCGCACTATTTTGTGTGTGCGTAGTGGTAAGCTTTTAAGTATAAAAGGCGAGGTCGCCGGGAAAGTTAATCCCACATGGCCGAAAGGCCAAAGAGGGCGTAAAACATTATATAAAGTGTGTACACTATTTTCAATTGTTACTTGTGGCGGTGCCATAGCCAATGAGGTTTAACCGAGGCGTGGTCACCGCTACAGCTATCTGTAGTAATTGAAACAATCGTGACTTTACTGGTTTCGTAATGCCTCCGGGCATTGCCTCCAGCATTGTTCCCACCATATTTGTATTTACAAATGTCCCATCATTATGTGTCTGATTCAGACCAAGAGGACGTAAAACACAATTTTCGCTCGCAAAGTGTGTCACTATTTTCAGTTGAGTCTGTACGAGACTCTTAGGTGATCGATTTACTCTCCTATGGGTGTTCAGCACCGCTTTTTGTCGTTGGCTCTTGCTTGTCTCGAGGGTCCAGTGCTCTTTAAGCACATGAGCAAGTTCTCTGTATACTCTGTGTGAACTGCTTCTGTCGGCGTTGTGGCCGTATACAGTTCGTGTTTCGTTTTGTCGCGTCGCGTTTCGGTCAGTGAGAAGGTACGTACATATTTAGATATTGTGTGGTAACGTTCGTGTAAATATGTGTAGATATGTCACAAAGTAAGGTAGTCAAATAGTATAGGTCAGTTTTGTAGGTTTGTCAGCGTTGCAATGTTTTTCAGCTGACAAGTTCCGGTTTGTGGTTATTTACGTAACTATCCGCGTAACATTTTATTTTGTTTTGTCTTTGGTTTCGTTTTTGAGTCTAATTTAAGGATGGGGTAGTAATGGAGATATAATTGGGGACATTAAGTTTAAAAGGGAGTTTGGCTAAGATATTTAAGTTTTTGGTCATTTACTAGTTAGCGTGGAAGGGTTATAATAATGCTTTTGGTATTTGAATATAAGGGCGTTAATGCATTATAGTATTTGTAGTATGAATTTTGTTTTTAGTTGGGGTGTCTGGTCAGGCGAGGTTAAATTAGGTCAAGGTAGATTAGGTTAGGTTAAGTCGGGTCATGCTAGGTTAGGTAGCTAGAACAGCTAAGCTTTTCAGCCTTTGTTGTTTGTAGGGTGATAAGTGTAAATAAGTGTAAGGTGTAAGGGAAGTAATTAAATAGTTAGTATAGTAGTTTGCTTTACACTATTTTGTAATACTGTGTAGATAGTATTAGGTTTAAAAAAAGTAAAGAAAGAAACAGGCACTGTTGACAGGGTGTGTCATTGGCATTATGTATGCAGTGTTTTGGCTCACCCGGTTTTAATGAGCATTGTTTTGGTTTGGCTCACTCGGTTTTAGTGAACATTGTCTTGTTTTGGGCTCACACACTTTTTAGTAATTGTAAATGTTTGTGCGGTTTGATATTTAAGTTCATGGACATTTTCCAGTTTGTACCCGGAACTATGGAGTAAGACATCAACGTAGGAAGCTTAAAGTTATTAATTTGTTGGTTACTTGTATTATGAGCCCTGTGGCTACAAGGTTTATAATATTAACAAAAAACAAACAACAACAACTAAATTTTATTGTTTGTTTTAGAAGATCGGTTATTTTTTTAAGTTAATGGGCTGGTTTCATTGTTATTGTTACAAGTACTGTGACAGATTGACGGCTGTTAATTATGCAGTCATTTTTGTAAGGGGAACCTTTTTGCATACAAGTTATTGTTACGCAATTATTGTGACCAAAAATTGGGTGTTCACCTTTCTTTATAAATGTTACATTGGACTTTTGGTGAGACACTTTACTAAATTGATGTCATGCTTTTATGAGCAAAGTAGGGACATAATTTATTAGTATTTAGTATATTTACATTATTATAGAAAGTGTCACTTTTGTCTGTTTAATAGCATTCTCTGGTCCCTGGGGTGTTTGGCGGTGTGCGGTTGGACTTCGTCTGGAGTGCCACTTGTTGTTATCCTCTCCCCTCCCTCCTACCTACCTTCTCCTGCCGTCAACCCTGAAAGAAGTGGCTCGTCGCTGAAGTCTGCCAACCCTGGAAGAAGAGGTCCATTGTTTGAAGTGCACCTACCGTGGAGGAAGAGTATGAAGCCGTTTGGGGGATGTTCATCGACTCTGAGCTTGGAAGCTCCGGGTTCCTGCATCTGGAGCTGATTCCCTGGGAAGTTGACGTCAGCTCGACAGCGTCGTCGGATGGTCCCTTTCAGCTGGTTTGATGTTTGGTAGTGGAAGTCCATTTAGTAGTGAGTTTGGAGTTGTGGAGAAACGTTATGCTGCAGGATAGTCAAGAATCGGGATTTAGTGGGTTTTTACTATATGTCTTCACAATATTGGTGAATCCTTAGTTATTTGTCGTCTTCAGTTGGGCTCGGTGCTCACTTGCAGGGACTGCGTCAGATCTTCAGTCTTCGATCATCGGTATATATATATAAATACATTTGTGTTGATTTATGCTTGAAAGGCAAACCCCGTGGCTTGTGTTGACAGTTGGCATTAAAAAAAAGCATGATTTCAGGTTGAACATTATTGGCTAAACTTGTTGTTGCACATGCTTTGTTTTGCTTGGCCTCTTTTGCTTTGTTGTCTTTGTTGACAGCTTTGCTGTTATTTGCTTTGAGGTTTGTACTTTAACGCCGGTTTGCATTTGTTGCTTGATGCATGTAATGTGTTTGTGAGTAATTGTATAATCGTTACATTTGTTGCTTGCTTTGCGATCATTCATTCATTTCATACTTTTGCTTCTTTCACTTTATCGACTCAACGCTCCATTTCATTCATATGCAATATTTTGATATGTTTGGTGATTAATAAATTGGTGTTTGTTTCGTATTGTACTTCCTTTGTTTGTCCTTGTTGATGTGTGTATGAGAGCGGCATGTCCCTTACTTTCGTCCGGCCTTAGCGTGCCGTGACAAACTGATACAGTCCTTGTGCATGAAGCAGTGAGGGTGGGGTGGTGATTCTCTGTCAATTTTATTCGCTTTTTATTAATTGTTTTATGCAAATATATGTCATGCTTTTTATGTATTATTGCTCCAATTTCCCGGATGTGTTTGCCTTGAAAGTGTTTATGTGTGAGTGTGTGTGCGCGCGCGCGTGTGTGTGTGTGTGTATGTGTATGTGTGTGTGTGTGTGTGTGTGGTGCGCCTGTGTGAGTGAGTTTCAGATTTTACTTGTGTGATGTTATATATTACTTTGAAGAGTGGTTGGAGAGAGATGCAGAGAGGGAAATGTGTGTGGGGATGATGGTGGTGGGGAATTATTGTTATTGATGGGTTATCATTATGTGATTATTTTGTTTATTCTTATCATCTACATATTATGGTTCATTGATTTTCTTGCCTTGTTTATTTGTGAAAAGGTTGTACCTCATTATTGCTCTCTGTTGTTATGATTTTATGTTTAAAAACTCTGTTGATTAACATCTTCTGTGATAGCATCCTTTATGGTGGATTTTATATTTTATGGTTGGTTTATTGCTATTAATAATAGTTTTAAGAGCCCTTATTTTATTAGTCTTTTTAGCAAACTAGGAGATGTTAGTTTCATTACTTATTTATTGCTGAATCAATACTCAATTACACTTCAGTTACTTGTCATCAATTATTTTAGCTCACTTGTTAATTCATTTCTAATTATATCCTCTGATTAATTTTATTCTAACTGATAGCTTAAAGGTGTGTGTGTGTGTGTGTGTGTGTGTGTGTGTGTGTGTGTGTGTGTGTGTGTGTGTGTGAGTGTGTGTGTGTGTGTGTGTGTGTGTGTGTGTGTGTGTGTGTGTGTGTGTGTGTGTGTATGTGTGTGTGTGTGTGTGTGTGTGTGTGTGTGTGTGTCTGACTATCCTTCAGTAAAGTGATGAAAAGAGAACACTGAAAGAGGTAAACGCCTTCAATTATCATGAACTTGTCCATCATTCTCGATCAACCGGAAAATATTAACAACAACAACAACACGAATGATTACGCTGCTCTTCTCGATTACATTGACACCATGCTATTGCACACGGTGCCAGCGTTGCTTCTGGTTCTGGGTTTGTTCGGGAACGTGCTGACCATCGTGGTGATGCAAGGGCTGAGAGCAGTACAGTCCACGTCATGCATCGCCTTCTACTTCATGTCCCTGGCTTATTCCGATCTAGTTCTCCTCCTCAGTTCCGTCGCCCGGACCTTGCTCCTGTTGTACAGCCCGCAGCTGAACTATTACGACGCTGTGTGCACCGTCCCGTTCTTCCTCAGTTACGTGTCCTCCTTGACGTCAGCGTGGTTTCTGGTGGTGATGACGTTTCAGCGGGCGACGTCAGTGGTGCTTCCGCATCGCGTCGGGGTTTTGTGCACCGCGAAGAGAGGGAAGATTGTCGTCGCAGTCATTTTTGTTGTAGCGTGCGCTTTGAATGTGAACATCTTTCTGAACTACCACACCAGAAGAAGCGGGGTGGGCGAGATATACGTCTGTCAAAGTATCGATGACCATCTGGCAAACACGTTTCACTTGTTGGATCTTGTCATGGCCTCAGTTCTACCCTTCATTTTCCTAGTAGGGTGTAATGCCATCCTCATATATCGAGTTCTGATCTCGAGACGGTTTTCACAGAAAATGATGTCCGACCAAACCAGCATGGCAAAGCATTCATCGCGTTCTGGCCTGGTTTCTTCTTTAGTCGTTACTCTGATCTTGACGTCGCTGGCATTTTTTCTTCTGACCTTACCCACTTGTATCATGGACATATATCTGGAAATAGTTGGTTTCTATGAAGGAGACATTGTCGATGAGGTTCCCATTGCACAGCTATACATTTTGGAGACTACTTCTGAAATGATGTGGATAGGCAACAGCGCTGTGAATTTTTACATTTACATACTGAGCGGGAGCAAGTTTAGAAACGAAGTGATGCAGCGCTTGTGTCCGTCACGTCATGAGGACAGGGCACACCTATAACGTCAAATAGCCGAATTGAATATATATCTTTTAAAACAAAATTTAAATATATATATAGTAAAATTGTTTAAAACATTTTTTTCCCTATGTCTTTGAAACGAACATTAAAACCAAAACCAATTAGATTAACTTGGTATTTTGATATATGTTCTAAAAAACATAAAGAGTGCTAGTTTTGTTTCTCCTCCTTATTAGGGAGGCAATATATGGCAGAACCCAGCCGAGGACAGCTGTTTCGACTCTAGGGAGTCTCATCAGCTCGGCACTGGATGGGGTCTTAGCCTACCAAGGTGGAACTACTCTCACCTCAACATGAAGAAGGAAGATCCCTTATTCCCAGTTCCTCAGGATCCACAGGCTATGCTCGGACGATGGTGTATTCCACCAGCGCTGTGATGAGCTAGAAGGACACTTCCGTGCCAGAGGATACCCTCCAGCCAGGATCGCCCAGGCCAGGGAGAGAGCCGCTGCCGTGCCCAGGGCAGAAACCCTGGAATACAAGAAACCCCAGCCATCCAGCCGCTGTCACTTTGTAGTGACGCACCACCCCAGCAACCCCCCCCCCCCCCCCCCCCCCCATTGCGGATTGGATGCACACGTTGCAGTCCAGTCTAATTGTCCCCAACCCCAAGATGTCCAAGGTACTGCCGGAGCCTCCCATCCTTGGACGCCGCAACTGTAGGTCTCTGGGGTCCGTGCTGATGCCCTTCGTTCTCCCCCAGCCCCCTAATGACATCCCAGGGACATAGAAATGCAGCAGGCGCCAGTGTGTCATCTGTGACAAGCATCTGGTGGTGTCTGACTGTTTCCACAGTGACAGAACGCAGAAGGCCTTCAAACTTAGAAACGCCTTCTCGTGTGACAGCACAAACATTGTGTACCTGCTCTTTTTCCACAAATGTTGAAATACTCAATACGTGGGACAGACAGAGAATTCGTTGAGGACGAGGTTCTATCTCCACCGGTCAAACATTAAAGTGAACAACAAAGGCACGCTGGTGACCAAACACTTTAACTCTGTGGGCCACACGCTGGAGGACCTCATGTGCATCCCCAACGAAAGGGTGCATCAGAACCTGCTCGAGAAACGCTTGGAGAGAGAGTGGGTTTGGGTAGCAAAATAAAATCCCTCTACCCCCTGGGACTTAACATTCAGGAGAAACCAAACCCAGCTGCATAAGTCTTTGTTGAGGGCATGTGCACGGATTCCTAACCATGCTTACATGTTTACACGCCCACCTCCTCTTCCCATCCGGCCTTCGTCTCCCTTTCCCGGCACACACACACACACACACACACACACACACACACACACACACACACACACACACACACACACACACACACACACACACACACACACACACACACACACACAAACAAACAGCTAATTATCTGATTGATCTATAAATGTTCCGTCATCGTTGTTTATTCCCTTTGTGTTCCGATCTAGTTCTCCTCCTCAGTTCCGTCATCTGGCACTTTCTCCTGTTGTACAGCACGCAGCTGACCTATTACGACGCTGTGTGCACCGTCCCGCGCTTTCTCAGTTACGTGTCCTCCTTTACGTCAGCGTGGTTTCTGGTGGTGATGACGTTTCAGCGGGCAACGTCAGTGGTGCTTCCGCATCGCGTCGGGGTTTTGTGCACTGCGAAGAGAGGGAACATTGTCGTCGCAGGCATTTTTGTCATAGCGTGCGCTTTGAATGCGACCATCTTTCTCAACTACCACACCAGAAGAAGCGGGGTGGGCGAGAGATACGTCTGTCAAAGTATCGATGACCATCTGGCAAGCACGTTTCTGTCGTTGGATCTTGTCATGGCCTCAGTTCTACCCTTCATTTTCCTAGTAGCAGGCAATGCCAACCTCATACATCGAGTTCTGATCTCGAGACGGTTTTCACAGAAAATGATGTCCAACCAAACAGGCATGGCAAAGCATTCCTCGCGTTCTGGCCTGGTTTCTTCTTTAGTCGTTACTCTGATCCTGACGTCCCTGGCATTTTGTCTTCTGACCTTACCCACTTGTATCGTGGACATATATATGGAAGAAGTTGTTTTTTATGAAGGAGGCATTGTCGATGAAGTTCTCAGTGCAAAACTAAGCATTTTGGGGACTATTTCTGAATTGATGTGGACAGGCAACAGCGCTGTGAATTTTAACATTTACATACTGAGCGGGAGCAAATTTAGAAATGAAGTGATGCAGCGCTTGTGTCTGATTGTCATATAATAAGGACAA
The DNA here is from genome assembly GCA_017654935.2 of Phymorhynchus buccinoides. Taxonomy (NCBI): domain Eukaryota; kingdom Metazoa; phylum Mollusca; class Gastropoda; order Neogastropoda; family Raphitomidae; genus Phymorhynchus; species Phymorhynchus buccinoides. Next base: position 19,488,748 of record CM065701.1, on the reverse strand, counting down.
GGCACACAGCGCCCCTTAAATGAAAAGGACATCGAAATGTTCTGTAGGTCTTGGATTGGACTAGGCCTATTATTTATTTCAGAATGCATTTTTTTGTTCTTTAGTTGTTTTTTGTTTGCTTGGTTTAAAGTTGGACTTTAAACGCCGTGAGGCCCAGTCCAGTAATAATAATAATAATAATAATAATAATAATAATACATTGTAAGAAGAAGAAGAAGAAGAAGAAGAAGAAGAACAAGAACAAGAAGAACAAGAACAAGAAGAAGAAGAACAAGAACAAGAACAAGAACAAGAAGAGGAATTGTTGTCGTCATTGTTTTTGTTTGTTTTGGTATTTTTGTGTGTGTTGTTGATGTTAATTCTTGAGAAAAAAAGAAGACCACTAGTACCAGTTGTACAGAAGATAACACCGCAAGCAAACAGCCCGAAACGTTTGTTTTTTCTCTTCAACATCCAACCTGTTTGCTTACGCAATTGTTGATGTTGATGTTGCTGCTGACAACAGTGAAATTGGCCTAAAGAATAAAATGTCTGGTATTTACAGATCAATCCATTTTTGGGCTTACAATATAGTACAATATAGATGTTTTAAAAGAAAATGCAGAAGAGTGATTCCTGCTGCTGTCATCTAACAAGTAACGTGGTGCTTTAAATGAGCATAATTATTAACTACTAGCGCAACGCCCCGTACTGGTAACGCCTAGTACAGGTAACGCCAAGTACCGGTAACGCTGAGTACCAGTTTCGCCGGGTCCGCGAAATATTATATTTTTACTTTTGTGGCTGAAAACACAATTGTTAGACCCCTACCACTTTCAAGGCCTACCGATCTCCATGACCTTGACCTTGATCAGTATGCAATGCAATCATCAGAACAAACATATGCCAAAGTACCTACATGCCAAGATTGAAGTCCCTAAGACCAACGGTGTGGACGTTACAGCCCCTTAAAGATTTTCGTTTGTCAAGGTCATACGCCAAGGTGAAGGTCACGACGGCGATCATTTATGCGTGGATGCCTTCCTCTCATGGTGACACACCACCACACAAAATTGGAAACGATTCGGTGAAGCGGTTCGGAAGATATGCGTGGGGCAGAAAAAAAAAACAATTATTAGACCCATACCACTTTCAAGGCATACCGATCTCCCTGACCTTGACGTTGACCTTGACGTTAACCTTGACGCCATCATCAGAACGGCCATACGCGAAAGTACCTCCATGCCAAGTTTCATGACTCCAGGACCTGCGGTGTGGAAGTTATGGCCCCTTAACGATTTTGGGTTTTCAAGGTCATACGCCAAGGTCAAGGTCAGAGCGGCGAAAAG
>CM065701.1:19469920-19479920 GCA_017654935.2 Phymorhynchus buccinoides | reverse complement strand
CCAGCTTAAGCACTCTGGAGGCACACCCAGTGCCATGTCAACATTTGGCATGGCCTTGGGTGGGAAGATGACGTGTATGGCTGTTTTTAAAGGGCCCCACCACATGGGCGGCCATACTCCGACTTCAGGAGACTTCGCTCCATTCATGGAGCCACCCACACATTAACTCCACCCGTGGAGTGACAACAACCAACAATTCTTTACAGATGAGGCATATAACAAAATATATATGATATATGCCTCATCTAGACATTGAATGGAATCCAAAACAATTTAAAATACTTGGTATCTGGCTTACAAATGACTTCCAAGACTGCATAAATCTAAACTTTGATCAAAACGTTAGATAAATTTAAATCTTTTTACGGTGTGGCTGAAAAGGGAGCTAACACCTGTAGGGCGTGTGGCAATCTTAAAGTAATTGATTTTGTCACAACTAGTGTTTTTATGGATGTTATTACCAAACCCTCAAGATGATATTATAAATGCAATTCAAACCGCATTGTTTCGATTTGTGTGGAACAAGAAAAATGATAGAATCAGCAGAAAAGATCATATAAAAGTATCGATCAAGGAGGTATTTTTATCCCAGATGTTCGTAAATAATATACACGCATTAAAGATTACATGGATTAAAAAGATACTGATAGGCAATCATAAATGGAACCATTTAGTTTATACCCTTAGCAACACAATTTCTTTATTTAAATCAATAGGTACTAGAATAGAACTTGACAAGCTTAAACAATTGTTTGGCATGACGTATTTAAAGCATACTCAGAACTAGGGGAACAAATAGAAATTAAAAACATAAATGAAATGAATGTTCTGTAATTCAAATGTATTGGTTGGAGAAAAACCTTTTTTCTACGGTAGCTGGATTGAAAGATATTTGCATCAGGTAGGTAAATTGCTTGATGGTCAAGGACAATTTTTATCACTCAGTGCATTTCAAAACAAATATGGTTTTCAGACACATTGTTTTACTTATATATCTTTTTGGATGGATTTTCAAACGGCACTACACGAAAAATGTGAAATAGCCAACAGTTTCCAATTTACGCAGCATTTTGTAGTATATGGTTGTGAAAGGAATGTGAGAACGGATGATGTTATTGATTTGTTATTATTACTGGCAACATCTTTTATTTATAGATCTAAAATTAAAAAACCACATACCGTTATTTAGGATGTTTGTTCCTATAATGATATACCGATATAATATTGAAAATACATTGCAAGCATCAATATGGCTTATGATCAAACAGTTCAAGCTTGGAATCCTTATACATCAATGTTTGTGTAGCTCATCTACAGGTTTTTGTCACTTTAACTGGTCTTTTAAAAAAATCCGATTTCACCATCTACTCCCCACAATTGAAGTTTGTTTTTTCTCCTACAAATATTTATATGGCTTACGTAAAATATGATTATGCGGTGCATTCTTCAATGCCCACCTTAACTTAGCTTCTTCTCTGTATGTATTTCTGTTCCTATCTTTCTCTTTGTCTTTCTGTTTCTCTCTTTTGCTCTTTCTTTCTCTTTCTAAAAAATAGAAAACATTGACTTTTATTTATGTTTCTTTGAATGATAATAAATATGTCTAATATGTATGTTATGCAAAATGCGTTTGATGTTGAAATGTATTCATGCACATTCAATTATTAAAAAACAAACATCGTTCATTACAAAAGGAAAGTGCATTTCCTACGTTTCATGACTAACTCCCAAATCATTAACCTTCTAGGAAATAATATTCCATTATTTGTTAAAGTAAAAACGAGCACACCTAGGCTACATGCATACTCATAAATGCATTGCACACATACAAACACACATATATAGACGGTCTCATGCGTGAAATATATGAAAGCATAAAGTTGGGTTCCTATGTGCATAATGTGCATAAATAACCAGCATTGCGTCTATGTGCGTGCAGTATATGTGTATGTGCTCACGCATGCATCCATGTGTGCATGTGTTTGTGTGCGTGCATGTACATATATGTGCGCTCTTACCTTTACAATTATATGGGTAGGCTACATTACAAAACAAAATTAGTCACTTCAGGTTTAACCTTGAGATTATATAAATTACTATTAAAAAAACCCAAAACCTTCTGGGCTTTCCTGGTATTGCAGTACCTCCAGGATCGTCCCACTATCTTTATAGTTATTAATGCCCCATACGTGCCTGTTCCAGACCGGAGGACGTTAAACGAACTTTCATTCAAAGCAAAATAATAATAATAATAATGGGAATTTTAATAGCGCTCTTTCTCACAAGAACTCTGTGCGTTTTACATTGATAACAAGAGCATTAAAGGCAAACAAAATAATGAATCATTAGAAAGTAAGTCAGTCTGTTGCTGCGTTACAGGGCTGCCTTGATTTACAGACTGGTCTGTGTTTAAACCCAGAGCCGGTAAATTTAAAGCGTTCACGTGAGCAGCGCGGCATCATTCCCCTCACTGCTGGCGAGAGGGACGGTTCAACCCTTATTTTTTCCCTGTTGCTTGAGCCACTGTGAGTCAGAATTTTGCAGCGACTAGGCTGGTAGTCTACACCCGATCCCTGGGATCGGTAGTTTTCCCTTTAAGAAGGCAGCAACAGACCTTGATGAATATACAGACACTGTTACATTGTATATATATTAGCTTTTGTGAACAACTGTGTGTTCCGACCAAAACTGTAACTATATATGGTAATAGCAAGCCATGGCTTAGGTTTAGTATTAAGTCTAAATTAGCTGCCAAAGACGACGCACACAACGCATTACAACGCCTAAAGTTAGAAGAGAGTGACAAAACATAGCAAGACCATGCTAGACGGCATTTCAATCAGACTAAGTATGAAGTAGAAAACGAAAACAGACATGCTAAGATAGAGTACCGTCAGAAAATCGAACAGCAGTTTTCTTCAGACAATATTAGGGCCGTGTGGAAGGGTCTGCAGACTATTACTCAATATAAACAAAAAACAAGAATTAGTACAGATGACCCTACACTTTCTGATCAACTGAACCATTTGTATGCTAGGTTTGACAGACTAAACACAACTCCAATGCCCTAGGTAGACTCGGAAGCATCTGACCCCGCCTTTGTAGTGCAAGAATCAGAAGTTAGGAACCTGTTCAGGCAGCAGAGTGTAAAGAAAGCCGGTGGGCCCGATGGTATTTCGTCACCTTGCCTAAAACACTGTGCTGATCAGCTTGCCCCTATTTTCACTGATGTGTTCAATGAATCCCTGTTTCAATGCAAAGTTCCATCATGTTTGAAATCCGCTATTATTGTTCCAGTGCCAAAGAAACCCCAAACAGTCACACTTAATGACTATAGACCCGTTGCTTTGACACCCGTTGTTATGAAAGTTTTTGAACGCCTTATTCTCTGCTATCTGAAATCTGTGACTGTCTCTCTAATGGACCCCTTACAGTTTGCTTATCGGGCAAATAGATCTGTTGAGGATGCTGTGTCTCTTGGTCTTCATTTTGTTATCCAACATGTAGAGAAAGCTAATACCTATGCCCGCATTCTTTTCATTGATTTCAGTTCTGCATTTAATACTATTGTCCCCTTTCAACTTATTCAGAAGCTCATTAGTATGGATGTGAATATTGGGTTGTGTAAATGGATTGCAGATTTCCTCACCAACAGACCCCTGGTGCGCCCCAAGGATGTGTATTATCTCCCTTGCTATTTACATTGTTTACCAATGACTTTCGCTCTGTAAACCAATCTGTTGCAGTTATTAAGTTTTCGGATGACACTACTATGGAGGGGCTCATTACTAATGGCGATGAGGCAGGGCACAGGGATGAAGTTGAAAAGATAGTTGACTGGTGTGCCACTAACAACCTTGAGCCCAATGTTTCCAAAACTAAAGAAATGATAGTTGATTTCAGGAAAAATAAAACTCCTCTCCCAGGATTATCTGTTAAAGGTCAGGTAGTTGAGCAAGTAGAATCATTTAAATTCCTAGGTGTGCATATTTCAAATACATTAAGCTGGGAAGTCAACATCACATCATCCTGCAAAAAAGCACGGCAGAGACTATATCGCCGCCCGGAAATAATACAGTCGTAAGTAAAAAACTGCAACTTTTCAGGAGAAGCAAAAAAGTAATTATTTCACTCATTTTTAAGCTATTCGTGCCAGAATTTCACACGCAATCTTCATTTGTATCACCAAATAAACCTGAAACGTGTTTTTTTAAGAAAACACACGTTTTCTCTGAAAAGCTTAAAGGGTGCCCGGTTTTTGTTGAAAATCTGGAAATAAAACAGTCGTATGTCAAGTTTCGGCTTTTGCATTCCAAAACGGGCACAAAGTAATACTGTGGTAAGTCAACTTACGACGATTGTATCCGTTTACAGCTGAGTTCCTCGCCGATCATACAACTGTGTATTAGTTACGACACCTGCACAGTCTACATTCAGTAATATTTTACCATTTTCTCCGAATCTCTGGGGGGTTTTCCCTTTCTTTATTAAGGTGTTACTAGTTTCAACTGTAGATATGGGATCATCATCGTCGTGGTGATAGTTTGTGAGAAATCAGTTACTAGAGACATGTGAAGAATAGAGATATCATGAATAAAGTAATTATAATTATAAAATCGTGTGTGTGTGTGTGTGTGTGTGTGTGTGTGTGTGTGTGTGTGTGTGTGTGTGTGTGTGTCTGTGTGTGTGTGTGTGTGTGTGTGTTGTTACAGTTCATTTCACTGTGTGTGGATTTGTTTATGTTTTGATGATTTTTGGTTTTTGTGAACCACATTTTAATTTCTCACTCATGCACATATACTTTTTCCCCTCAGTCAATTTGTATTTGACAGAAACAAGAAAACGGGATCTGGTGCAATGAAAAAAGACTTTATTTTTCAAGGCATAAGCAAAACTTAGTTTTCATTTGGTAAAGATGCTTTATAATCAATTTTCAGCCTCAGCGGTTTTGGACCTTATAGGCCACAACGAAAAACAATCACCAATAATCAACGGACACTCATCTTTATCAAAGTTCTATTATTCATATACCACATTTATAGAAACGCTTTACACGCAAAAGTAATCAACAACTGAGGAGAAAAACAAGACAACAAATTATATCTTGAGCTTCAAGTTCTTTGATTTAAACATAAAACAGTTTATCATTTTCAATACAAAAACTGGCAAGTCTCTTGCATTATTTTGCAAAGTGAAACGTCTATCCTTGACGAAGGTCAAACTCTATTTAGACCAGTTCGTAACAGAACAAAAATAGGAAAGAAACACGTAAACTAATTTGTATATTCCTAACAGAATACGCACACACATACATTGTAGTCAGCGCACACACACAGATACATACACAGACACACATAGACACACACACACGCGCTCACACACACACACACACACACACACACACACACACACACACACACACACACACACACGCCTGCACACACACACACACACACACACACGCCTGCACACACACACACACACACACACACACACACACACACACACACACACACACACACACACACTTAGGCGCTTGTATACATAGGAGGAGAGAGAGAGAGAGAGGGGGGGGGGTAGGCAGTGGGAGACAGAGAATGTATTAGGAATGTTAACACGTGGGACTCATTGGATCCCCAAAGACCTTCAGTCTCCGGCCATACAAAGCAGTACCCCTATTTATTTATGTAGTCATACACTGTGAGGTTATAGGTGTTGAGCTTTCTTTTATAATAAAGACAACACTCTCCACTTGACGGGGTTTGTAAAACCTCCTGTAGGTCGAAAACAGCAGCAGCTGTCTGATGGTCTGTTAGACTGGCTTTAACGTTATTTTTAAATGCCCTGCTGTCGTCTCTCTGTTTTATATGTTCTTTGTACTCTCTTTCATCAGCCTCATCAGTTTCTGCTTCCCGTTTGTTTTCAAAAGCTGCACAGCGATCGCATCTATCCTTCATGCGTTTGTGGAAACCTATGTTGAATTCCCGATTGAAAACATTTCGAAATGTGCTTTCACTGGCAGGTGTTGTGCATCCTTCAGCCCTTCTCTTTTCCACATACATGTCGTACATCTTTTGTAATGAAAGGGAACTCTCAAGGTATTTTCTTTTAGAATCTTTTCTTGAATAATGACTTTCAACTCTTGGGAAGGTATTTATGTGGTCTCTGATTTTTTTCTTCTCGTCATTTTTTGAAATCCCTCTCTCTTCATGTTTCCCCCTCCTTTCTGCATCACAGGCCCCAAGACAAGTCAGTTTATTTAATGCTGTGTTGATCAGTCTTTCACTTATGTCTAAAGTGTCCAGGAACATTTTCTTACAAAGTTTTATGGTTTTCCCGTTAACATGAACATGATACTCATATGTAAAGTTTCTTCTTGAAGTTGCTTTGTTCACACGTGTTTTCTTTGGGACCTTTTTTACTGCTTTGCATAAATAGTCCCTCTGGCGTTGTAAACACCTCAGTTTCCAAAAGGTATGAAAAACCTGGCTTCTCTCGTCTTCCATTACTTTTGTGCTGCACTTGTTTCGACAGTTGCCACCACAGCCTGACTTTAGTTCCCGTTTTCTTTTTGTTTTTCCAGCTCTTGTCACATACGATTCTCCACTATTTCTAAGACGCTTTCTAACATTGATTTTCCAGGTTTCAACATCTCGGATTCTTTTTCTTGCCTCATTCCTTTGGCTTGGACGTGGAGATGGGCTTTGTGCTGTAGAATTTCCAAGGGGTGAATCGAAGGAAATATCACTTGCAACACTTTCTTGAAAGGAAACATCAACATTACTGTGAAATTCGTTTTCATTTTCTGTTGCCTCGGGTGCGTCTGTTGCTGAGGCAGGCGCTGAAGGTGGAGGTTCTGCTGCAACTGTACCAGCTTCATTTTCATCAGAGCTGAAGTCTGACGATGAGCATTCTAAATTCTTAATTTCGTCTTTTGAGGGAATGTACTCTTCATTGTCATCACTCAGGTACGAAGGTGTCTCAGATTCACTGTCGTCTTGGAATGAATCATCAGGTGGAACATCAAAAATTAAATCAAATTCACCAAGGTTGTCATCTTTACCAAAGGGCAGGGCATGAGTTTGAATATTTGATAAAGTTTCTGTTCCTACTGTACCCTGCAGTGAAGATTGTCCAGCTTCAGCATGTTGGAAATGGAAGTCAAACTCTTTTGGGTTCGCAGAGTCGCCACAGATCAGGGGATTGTTTGGAAGACGTGATGAATCTTCAGTTTGGGTGCTCAGAAGGAAACTAGACCGTTTGAGCTCGGCAAGTGGGACATCAGAGTCTGATTCAGAGTCTATGTGCTTCTCAGTAGGTCAGTGGGTTATAGTGTCGTGTCAAGCTGATAAGTGGTATGTCATCCTCATCAGAATAGGTTTGCTGTGAAGTGATGTCTAAACCAGGCGCAGTGACATTCTCTTTATCACCATTCTCTCTCACCATCACAGAGGCACTCACATTCACTATATCAAATAAACAGTCAGTTGATTGATTGAGGGAAATAGCCAAGTGATGAATGAAATGGATCAAGTTGTCCACCCCTTCATGTTTTGTAACACAGGCCTTGCCATCTGGGTAGGACATGCCCAGATCATCCCTACTATGGGAATCGAAAACATAGAAACAGTTTCGCTCTCTGATCAGGGCAATACTATATGATGAAAACACGCCACCAAATGTAAACACCCCATCATGTATCTGTTCCAACGCATTACGTAGATCACTTGGGCCCTTGTCACCAGATCCGCCAGTCTGTGAGGCATGGATGTCACGAAGCAAGCCATTACAGGTCCCCTCAACATTCATGTTGATTGAAACATTGTCGATGTTGACAAACTGTATGGCTTCACTTGGAAACAGCAAAGAAACGTCGTGAGTAGATGCTGCCTGTATGTAGAGCCTGTCCCCATCTTCCAGGATACGGTCCATGTCGTGAGTCGTCCACAGAGATATGTTCTTGTAACAGTGGTGTGCCAGCGCTCTCATTGCCATAGCTGTGCACTGTCTCCCCCGACCCTCGAATGTGCTGTCACCTTGATGACAACTTGCGCGAATATGGAAAACCATGGTTCAATGAATGGCTGCAATATAAACAGAACTGCATTGTAACCCTTTCACCGCCAGCTATATTTCAGCCAAACATATCCATGAAAATTACCTGGGTAGAGAACAAAATCCATCTGCAGTATTGGGGATTCTTCTGTGACAGATATAAAATAAGGTCTATCCTTGCTTCCCAAAACTAAGACAATAGGGTCTTTGGATAATAGACCCCAATTTGATGCCTTTTAGTGACATAGGTGTTAAATCACTGTGGTGCTAAAATGCGACTTTGGCGGTGAAAGGGTTAAAACTTTCTTATTCTCTGATGGTGAAGCGCGGTTGCCTACATTACAGGATATTGGTAGCAAAGTCCGGAACCTATTTCCAAAATTAATAGGAGTCGCAACTACATCTTATGCAGCATCAAAGCAATGACATTGAAACTTACAATAATTGTGTGTTTTTTAAACACTAGAATACTTGCGTAAACACACACACACACACACACACACACACACACACACACACATGTGCGCACGCACACACACACATGCATGCATGTACGCACGCACGCACGCACGCACGCAAGCACACGCGCACGCACGCACGCACGCACGCGCGCACACACACACACACACACACACACACACACACACACACACACACACACACACACACACACACACACACACACACACACACACAGTCTCTGTCTGTCTGTCTATCTGTCTCTCTCACTCTCTTCATCACACACACATACACACACGTGCACGCTTCGTCAAGTCATAGCTTAGGTTTATGACACTTTATATTTCAGGGCTACCATACCACACTGCATGTGAGACAGTAGCCGACACAGTTAGCCATTAAGGCTAAGTTGCACTTTATTGTATGTTTAGACCCTAAGATTATGGTGGCTGATTTGAGCGAAATAAACACAACATCTACTAACAATTCAAACGTTAAAGCCGTCATTAAGCTGTCATACTCAACTGGATCTATTGCTGCCAGTTTGATATCACTTCTTTAAAGAAAATGGTACTTACATATCGTTGTGATATTCAATCACAAAAGCTCTTGACTGAGGCCGATATTTCAGCGAAAATGAGAAGTAAACAAACGTGATTTAAGAAAACAATAGTCGTATGATATGTCAAAAAATGTAAATCTGTAATTTTGCTTTATGAAAAACAGACGTAAGTTGACTTACAACACTCTCTGGCAATCAGTTCTGCATGCAACATGCAATGCAATGGGTGTAGCTGTAGTTACGACAGTTGCATTTCCGTTTAAAATGAGAAAGTTAGAATACAAGTGGTGGAACTCATTATACGACACTATTCTTTCTTCCAAGAATGCACCTAGTTCAGATACACCTAAAGTATTTTGATTGTCGCACATCTATTTTTAGGAGTAGGGCTTTACCGCTTTGACACAAGGTGCGTCTTGACGTACGCAACCCCATGCCAAAAAATCTCTAAATTGCAAAAAATCGACTTACGACTGTATTATTTCCGGGCGGCGATATTTTCTCAGCTCAAGAAATTTAGGATAAGTATAGCAGTCTTGAGACAGTTCTATCGATCTGTCATCGAAAGCATACTCAGTTTTTCAATATCTGTCTGGTATGATGGATCAGCTTCAGCTAAAGATAAAAGGAAACTCCATCAAGTCGTCAAGACAGCCTAGCAAATCATAGGTCACAAACTGCCATCCCTGGATAACATATATAGTGCTATAGTGTGCGCATAAGACGCAAAGCTAAATCCATCATATCTGATAGCACACACCCAGCCAACCATCTGTTTCAATCTCTCCATTCTGGTCAAAGGTTCTGCTCTTTTAAGTGCAAATCTAACCGCCTGAAGAACAGCTTTTACCCCTCTGCTGTCAGAGCCATCAATACTCAGTAGGCTCACTCACCTAGAGGAATCCCTTATTCTATTTTGCCCAG
>CM065701.1:19451070-19469420 GCA_017654935.2 Phymorhynchus buccinoides | reverse complement strand
ATCTACACAAAGTAATATTTTAACAAATCATTATAGGTAATTCTGCAGTATAGTGTAATGCCATTAAAATGCTAACATTCTGCAGTAAAAAAGGAATAATATTTACATATTTAATATGGTTTTCTATTTTTGACGAGAGGTATACAAATGCTGCTCCTGTAGTCCCATTTTTGAGAACAGACACCATCGGTGTATTATTTTAATACATCCACATAAACAACTTTCCATATTAAATTAACTAGTTTTTATATTGCTTGGATATTGGATTTTTTAATATCTGTATGATCAATATGTGTGGTTTGTGTGTGTGTGGTGGTGTGTGTGTTTGTGTTGTGTGTGTGTGTGTGTGTGTGTGTGTGTGTGTGTGTGTGTGTGTGTGTTTGTGTGTAAAACCCAAAATCAAAGATGACTACTATAATACTCAACAGCATATTGAGTTCACAGGAAACACACACGCACGCGCGCGGCCCGCACACACATAACAAACGCAACACCTTCACTCAATTTTAACTCACTCAACTCAACTCCAACTCAACTCAACTCAACAGACCTTGATTATCTTCAAAAAATAAATTTATTGTTTGCTACGCCTTGATTCAACATTAAATACACACATCAAACATTATACATAACATTCAGAACAGTTAATACATTCACTACAATAAAATACATATCAACATTATAATATTTTAAAAAAAATCTAAATACAGAAGTGCAATAAAATCCTTATCAACATAAGATTAATAAATTATGCGTAAGAAACACTTGTCCATGTCAATATCAATCTCAAAGAACAAAATCATACACCCCTATATAATCGTACATAAACACAGACCACGACTGCATAGGGCAGACAACATGTATGCAACGTGCGCGAACCCATGTGCGTGCTCCCATCGCACCCCTCCTGCACTGGCACACACACGCAATCTCTCTATCTCTCCTCTCTCTCGCTCGCTCTCTCTCTCTCTTCTCATCTCTCTCATCTCATTCCTCTCTCTCTACTCTTCTCTCTCTCTCTCATCTCTCTCTCTCTCATCTCTCTCCTCTCCACACACACACACACACACACACACACACACACACACACACACACACACACACACACACACAACACACACACACTTCAATTCAAATTTCAAATTTTCAATTTAATAATAATCCCTTGACCCCTCTTGGGGGCATGGAGGATATACAGAATATAAAACAAGTGGCAACAAGTAAAAAATAAAAAACTCATCAAAACAAACCAAGGACCCTGCCAGTCCTAATATTGCATACAAAACAACTTTCTGCCTAGCATACTTTTAAATTTTAGCAATGTTCAATGTGGAATATAGGCTTGGTACAATAAACTGCACAATAAGCTTTGTTAAAAAAAACTGATTTCTTATTTATAATACCTCGGCAACATATATCGATGTCCTTCAAAATATGGACATTCAGTTACAAAATGATATTCATCTCCAGTAACACCCATGTCACATTTGTCACACAGACGGTCCTGTCGGTCAAGTCCAAATCGTCGTCCTGTTTCAACTGGTAACATATGATGACTATATCTAAATTTCATTAAACTTATAATTAATTACAGGCAATGTCATAATTCTTTTTCTCTCCGAAATTGTGTTTTCTCATCATGTCCCTATAATAAAAACATTTGTTACTTGATTGAAGGGACTGTAACCATGAATCCTTGAATTTATCATCCCAAGCTGCCTTTTGACATGCTTAAGCTTTCTAAGAGCCTTTTCAATTTCCATTTTCCTTTATTGGCGCACACATACACACACACCCCACACACACACACACCCACACACACACACACACACACACACAACCACACATAAATGTGGCGCGCGTACCCAAAACACACCCACACGCGTGGCGAGAGGGCGCGCATGCACACACCACCCACAGAAGGCATGCAAGCACACACACGCATGACGCACCGCAAGCGCACTACACCACACACACACACACACACACACACACACACAGCACACACAACACCACACATAATATATATACAGCCCGCACACACTTTACACGCACGCGACGCACTTGACGAACACGCACCCATACACGCCACACGCAGGCACAACGCACGCACACAGCACACGCACAATGGCCAACAAACACACACACAAACACACACACACACACACCCCCCTCACACACACACAAGAACACACACCACATACACACATCACATGCAGATAAAAATCCCTTGCTTTTATAGTAACAGATAAAGTAAAATTATAGTGATTCAATAAAACAATATAAAAAAAAAATCCCTGTAAAACGTTTTCATTGACGGCCCATATTACTAAGTTTTGAAGACAATAAATCCTAGACTGACATTTCTTGTGAACAGGCATTACATGAGCATAAAAGTCAATTTATTCTATCAATCACAGTACCCAATATTTATACTCACTCACTCTGTCAACTTTCATTCCATGGATAAACACGGTCAGGCACAACAAATGGAGTCTTTCTAAAATCAATAAGCATTTCTTGGTCTTTTGTACATTTAGTTCAGATAATAGATTTTCACGACCAGGAGCAAATGTGCTACACTTCAAAATACGTTTGGTCATATTAGAGAGCTCTTGAAGAGGCAAGTCTCAGAGTATTGGTATTAGAGAGTACTACAGTGCCAGTACAGTCTTTGTATATAGAGTAAAGAGGACAGGAGACAGGGCATACCTGAGGAGATCAGTAGAGGTGTATTGTACAGATGACAGAGCCTTTTGGAACCGAACGAGACTTGAGTCCTCTCACAAGAAAGCTGAGGACAAACTTAACAGACGAGGAACAGACATAATAGGACAGGATTTTGAGGGCCATGAGATGAGGCTGTGTAGAGTTGAATGCAGAGGAAAAGTATATGAAGAGAATGCGAACGATGAGGCAGGCTTTTCCCACGATGCGAGTAGGTATGTGGAGAGAGTGAGTTTGTGCTCGTCAGTGCTTCTGTTTGTTTGTATCAAATTGATTTGATCGAGCATGGTAGTGGTTTGTGCTGTGATTCGTTTTCAGTATGACCTTTCAAAAACACTTCATGACAATGGAGGTCATTGCAACAGGTCGATAGTCCGTTGAGAGAGGCAGTTTGGTTTCTTAGGAACAGACAGATGACAGATTTTTTTCCACAACTCTGGGACACACAATCTTCAAGACCAGAGAAAAAACAAACTAAAAACATGAAAACAATGGGGGCAACAGAATTTAAAAGACTCCCACCAATGTTTATCAGGGCCAACAACTTTCTTTCGTTTTCATTTACTAAATAAGCTTTCAACTTCCGTACTCTCAACCCACTCTCACTCACACCATTCACACATTCTGCACTCTGCATGGTTTCTTCTGCACTCGCACCATAACATCATCCAGCTCTTCTGTCAAATCATCTCGTTCAAAACGCAGTAAAAATTGTTGAGAGTTCTGAAGAAAATATTATGTCTGCTCTCCAGTGGGCATGACTGATGCTGGCTGGCAGTTTTATTTTCCCAGTAAGGGTTTTTTAAGGCCCTTCCAAGCATTGGCCTGTTCCTTTGCCAATTGACTTTCGACTTTCTCTTTGTAAATCCTTGGTTCTCTCCAACTGTCGTTTGTCAAAGTTCTTTGGACTGCTTTTTTGTCTGCCTTATTACCTGTCTGACAAAACCCATTTATTTTTGATTGATAGTTTTTTTTAAATCTTGATATCAAAGGCTTGTTGGCTTGGGAATATTTTTACTGGTTTCTTGGTATGACCACATCTCACAAGCGAAATGGTAACTAGACACAACCTCAGTAGCCTCACTCACACTGTCACACGACACATTTAGTCAACCACTCCACTCAGTACATTCAAACATCCTCTCATTCTTCCACACGTTCCGGCGTCCACGTTTTCAACACTTTTCACCACGAATCGTTTGACTTTTTAGCTTCTGTACTTGGGACTACGGCGATGGAGTCCTGATCTGAACCCCAATGGATGTGGATGGATAGACTCATTAAGCATGGGGTATGTTTTCCCTAACACAAATCGATGGTCTTTCGTTGCAAGTGTAACACGACACAATACATACTGACTAAAAGCAGGAGACACGAGCGTAGTCACAGTGTAAATCCCCCATTACGAAGCAAGGGGCGTCAGGGTTGATTCACTGCAGTGATGGAACGGTGTCGCGATGTCCGAGCAGCACGTGCAGCACAGGAATAGGGGGGCACGTAACACACTGTCCAAATAACGTGCCGAGTTCGCGTGGGATATGTCTGGGTCGAAGGACACAGATAATAGCTCTACATCGGCTGTGTCAAACTGCTTTCTCTCGCTTTCACGTGCAACCTTGTCACAACCAACTCTCTCTCACGTAACAGGCCCACGCCGCCGCCTTGTCTTTGTTTATGCTCACATATACACACTTCACATACACCACGCACGCACGCGCGTGCACACACATGTATCTACACAGGCACGCACTGCACGCACACGCACGCACGCACAGACGCACACCACACACACACACACACAAAACACACACACTCACCACACACACCCACACACACCACACACAACAACCACACACACACACCACACACACATACACACAACACACACACACATGACACGTCTCTCTTCTCTACACACACCACACCACTATATCCACTCACTACACAGAACACACACACCCACACACACACCACACCACACACACACACACCACACACAACACACCACACCACACACACACACACAATACCACACATAAGCCCGCTTTATAAATATCCATTTTATTATTATTGCATACAAGCGCGCGCGCGCACGCACGCACTAGGAACGCACACCGCCCACACACGCCACGACCCACGCACGCACACCATACTCGCACCACAGCACACACACCACACACACATAATATATATATATTAATATAGATATATATTATATAATTCACACACACCACACACACACACACACACACACACACCACCACAACACACTATATGCACTTAGTGCTTAGGCCTTTTGTACAGCGCTTTGAACTCCTTACAAAGGGGGTAAGCCTTGATACTATCCATATTATTATTATCACATACAACAAGCCAAGCGCACACACACATAGACGCGCGTGCACATCACACACACACAGCTACTTATCTGATTCATCTATAAATGTTCCTCGTCGTTTGCTTCTTCCCTTGGCCTTGCCTCTTAAGGCTGATCAATTTACTAATTTATTATTGGTTTCACCAGTACACAGCGTTCTTTCTGTCGTTAATGTTGTAAGGTGTATCAATAGTTTGTCTCATTTTGCTCCACTTATTTTTATAAAGCTTTTTTGCATTGCTTTTTCTCTTTCTTCTTCTTCTTATTCTTCTTCTTCTTCTTCTTCTTCTTCTTCTACCTTTCCTCATGGTTTTTGGTGTTTGTTTTTTGTAGTCTTTTTCTTTATTTTCATCATCATCTTGCTTAATACTTGTTGTTTAAGATTTTTCTTCAGTGTCTGTTTCCCCAAACATGTAGGTAAAAGAGTTATTTTTTAGAGCTGACAATCCACATTCAGACTACAAACCGCATTTTCAAATTCTATAAGCTTTTCATCTCGTTAAAACCGCATTTGATAATAACCCTTTACAAGTTTGACAAAGCAATAAGTGAATTGTTTCAAATTAATCAATTTTTTCGAAACATTTTTAAGTTATAATCTCTCTGCACAACTGGGCCGAGGAAAGATAAATTGCAGCTGCCACGGATGGGTAGAATGTGTTAAAATAAAGAAAAAACAGAGAAAGAGCAACAGCATAAACTCACAATTCCAAGTGTGTGTGTGTGTTTGTGTGGTGTGTGTGTGTGTGTGTGTGTGTGTGATATTAATGTTGCCATTTTGTCATGTCGCACGACACAGGTACACACACAAGCGGGTTCATGCCTTATTTTATAGGCCATATGCATGGGTGCTACCTATGTTATATTTTACACCTTGACGTAGATCTACTATTTAAAAAACATTCTCCAGAGTCCGGTATTACCTAAACTTACATTGTTTTGCAAAGACTTAAGCACATAATCATTTAAAAGACTCAGATCACACACAGGCTACATGCAATTCACAAATGCATAGCAAACGTACAAACACACGGCGTATATAGCGGACTCGTGCGTCAAAATATATTAACCCTTCTAAGGCCAACACCTAGAAATACTTCACTGAAATTATGCCACTAAAAATATAAATTATTTTGACAATTTAGAACAAAAGTATTTGATGCTATTCACAGACCTCCAAAATGGCTTAACATATTACATGACAAAGCTGCTGTGCCCCGATGTATCATATTTTGACACATGTTTTCCAAAATTATTTATAACATAAAGGCAGATAAACTTTCATTTTTTAATCATGTATTTGAGTCTTTCGTCATCTTGTCGAGACCGCACTTTTGTTGCTTGTGGTAACGGGGCGGAGACGGCGGAGCATTACTTGTTACATTGCATTCATTTTAATGAAGCCCCTGCTCGTACAATTTCAAACTTTCCATTAGAATATTGTATTGGTTTTTTTTTTTTTTTGAAACACTTCTGAAGGGTACCCTGCATTACACATCAATTCGAACATAATTTTTGATATTTGAAATTGTTCATGAATATATTTCCGAAACCAACAGGTTTTATATGTCCTGTTTTTTATTTATTTATTATTTATTATTATTTTATTATTATTATTATTACAATTATTATCATTATTATTTTTATTATTATTATCAGTTTCAAGTGTCCTGTATATCGAAACGTGCATATATTGTGCGTGCTTCTCCAATGCTTTACTGGCTGATTCACTTTTCATGTTGTGCTATGGATCATTTATTGTTTTGTGTTTTGTTTTCCCCTTGGTCTCTCCCAAATTTAATTTTTTAGAAGATTTATTTATTATTATTTATTATTATATTATTATTATTATTATTATTATTATAATTAATTATAATTATTATACGCACACCAATGTGTACATGTGAACAAAAACTAAAATATATCTATATTTGATGTTACTACAAAGACCCAAAATGTCTAACATATTACATGACAAAGCTGCTGAGCCTGATGTACCATATATGACACATGTTTTTCAAAACTTATATAGAACATAAATTTAGAGAAACTTTTAATTGTTATCATGTATTTGAGTCTGTTGACATCATTTGATCATGGAAACACATGGTGCATCAAAATATTGACTTTCCTTTTTGTTGGATGAGGATGGGCTTTATTAGCAATGTTTTGAAACTGCTGGAGCGCGTGAGATCATCGAACAGGAAGTGGCTAGTTAAACTCCATAAGCAGCATGTGAAGGCAATGATATCAACTAAGACCAAGTTTATTGTCTTGTGAAAGGTACTTGATGGCTCCTATTGTAGCTGCAGCTTTCTTTTCGTTTTTTTCGGAGAGCATAAATGTCCTTGATCACATATGATCCGTGGGACCCATAAAGTTGGGTGCCTATGTGCATATGTGCATAAATAACCAGCCTTGTGTCTGCGTGCGGTGTAGGGGGGGGGGGAATGTGTGTGTGTGCTCAAGCGTGCATCCATGATTGTATGTGTTTGTGTGCGTGCAATATATGTGTGCATGTGCATATACGTGCACTCTTACTTTTACAATACGCCAAAGGTAAGCTACATTGTAAAATAAAAATAGGGTAGTTCCATCCTGAAGTGTTTATTGTCTTACCTTGGCTGAAAGACTCCAGGGATCATCCCAACAGCCGAAGCCTTTGACCACTCCGGTACTTAATGCACCAGCTAGGGATGAGAACACTTACGTGTGGTGACCATTTTTGATTACCACCGCCATGAAGGCAGTCACACTCTAACTTCGTGTTTTTTTGGAGACTGGCTATGTTGTGCTAGGAGCTTGTCATGGCATAAGACAACCCCCGCATAGCATAACAACATTTTGATGCAGGCCTAGCTTTGGCGTTGTAGCCTATGTCGATTGGCATGGCATAGCCTTAAGCGAAGGCGACCATCTTGAAGTGTAAATAGCCTAAATGAACTTTAACAGACATGTTTTTCTTCGCCAACGTATCCGCAATAGGAATGGAAGCAAAACATAGCATCAATGTTTGAAATTTGACTAGGGAAATAACGTCCATTACAATACCCTGCTCATAGCGAGTTGCTGCAGGGACAGACCTGTGCGAGTTGCTGCAGGGACAGACGTCTGGAAGGTCAGGGCGGCTGATTAGTTTCAGCGCCAGAACAGACAGGTTTCGGCGGTCCTATCTCCCAACTGCAGTGCGCCTGCTCAACATCCCTCGCTGAAGGTCGGGTGAGGAACAAGCACAAGTCAGCAGTTGTGTGTGTGTGTGTGTGTGTGTGTGGTGTGAGGTCCCATGTCATTGGCGATTCATCCGCTTCACGAGTAGGTTATTATATTTTGATTGTTTATGTGTGTGTGTGTGCAAATTGAATTTGAATTAGTCATATGGAGTGGGGACGTTAATCAGAGAATGTTTCTTTGTCTGACTGTGTAGAATATTTGTTGTTATAGACACAACATATAGCGCACTATTTTGTGTGTGCGTAGTGGTAAGCTTTTAAGTATAAAAGGCGCGGTCGCCGTCAAAGTTAAATCCCACATGGCCGAAAGGCCAAAGAGGGCGTAAAAACATGATATACAGTGTGTACACTATTTCAAATTGTTACGTGTGGCGGTGCCATAGCTGATGAGGTTTAACCGAGGCTTGTTTACAGCTACAGCTATCTGTATTAATTTTTACAATCGGGACTTTACTGGATTTGCACTGCCTCCGGCCATTGCCTCCAATATTGTTTCCACCATATTTTGTATTTACTAATGTCCATCATTATGTGTCTGATTCAAACTAAGAGGACGTAAAACACAATTTTCGCTCGCAAAGTGGGTCACTATTTTCAGTTGAGTCTGTACGAGACTCTTAGGTGATCGATTTACTCTCCTATGGGTGTTCAGCACCGCTTTTTGTCGTTGGCTCTTGCTTGTCTCGAGGGTCCAGTGCTCTTTAAGCATATGAGCAAGTTCTCTGTATACTCTGTGTGAACTGCTTCTGTCGGCGTTGTGGCCGTATACAGTTCGTGTTTCGTTTTGTCGCGTCGCGTTTTGGTCAGTGAGAAGGTACGTACATATTTAGATATTGTGTGGTAACGTTCGTGTAAATATGTGTAGATATGTCACAAAGTAAGGTAGTCAAATAGTATAGGTCAGTTTTGTAGGTTTGTCAGCGTTGCAATGTTTTTCAGCTGACAAGTTCCGGTTTGTGGTTATTTACGTAACTATCCGCGTAACATTTATTTTGTTTTGTCTTTGGTTTCGTTTTTGAGTCTAATTTAAGGATGGGGTAGTAATGGAGATATAATTGGGGACATTAAGTTTAAAAGGGAGTTTTGCTAAGATATTTAAGTTTTTGGTCATTTACTAGTTAGCGTGGAAGGGTTATAATAATGCTTTTGGTATTTGAATATAAGGGCGTTAATGCATTATAGTATTTGTAGTATGAATTTTGTTTTTAGTTGGGGTGTCTGGTCAGGCGAGGTTAAATTAGGTCAAGGTAGATTAGGTTAGGTTAAGTCGGGTCATGCTAGGTTAGGTAGCTAGAACAGCTAAGCTTTTCAGCCTTTGTTGTTTGTAGGGTGATAAGTGTAAATAAGTGTAAGGTGTAAGGGAAGTAATTAAATAGTTAGTATAGTAGTTTGCTTTACACTATTTTGTAATACTGTGTAGATAGTATTAGGTTTAAAAAAAGTAAAGAAAGAAACAGGCACTGTTGACAGGGTGTGTCATTGGCATTATGTATGCAGTGTTTTGGCTCACCCGGTTTTAATGAGCATTGTTTTGGTTTGGCTCACTCGGTTTTAGTGAACATTGTCTTGTTTTGGGCTCACACACTTTTTAGTAATTGTAAATGTTTGTGCGGTTTGATATTTAAGTTCATGGACATTTTCCAGTTTGTACCCGGAACTATGGAGTAAGACATCAACGTAGGAAGCTTAAAGTTATTAATTTGTTGGTTACTTGTATTATGAGCCCTGTGGCTACAAGGTTTATAATATTAACAAAAAACAAACAACAACAACTAAATTTTATTGTTTGTTTTAGAAGATCGGTTATGTTTTTAAGTTAATGGGCTGGTTTCTTTGTTATTGTTACAAGTACTGTGACAGATTGACAGCTGTTAATTATGCAGTCAATGTTTGTAAGTGGAACCTTTTTGCATACAAGTTATTGTTACGCAATTATTGTGACCAAAAATTGGGTGTTCACCTTTCTCTATAAATGTTACATTGGACTTTTGATGAGACACTTTACTAAATTGATGTCATGCTTTTATGAGCAAAGTAAGGACATAATTTGTTAGTATTTAGTATATTTACATTATTATAGAAAGTGTCACTTTTGTCTGTTTAATAGCATTCTCTGGTCCCTGGGGTGTTTGGCGGTGTGCGGTTGGACTTCGTCTGGAGTGCCACTTGTTGTTATCCTCTCCCCTCCCTCCTACCTACCTTCTCCTGCCGTCAACCCTGAAAGAAGTGGCTCGTCGTTGAAGACTGCCAACCCTGGAAGAAGAGGTCCATTGTTTGAAGTGCACCTACCGTGGAGGAAGAGTCTGAATCCGTTTGGGGGATGTTCATCGACTCTGAGCTTGGAAGCTCCGGGTTCCTGCATCTGGAGCTGATTCCCTGGGAAGTTGACGTCAGCTCGACAGCGTCGTCGGATGGTCCCTTTCAGCTGGTTTGATGTTTGGTAGTGGAAGTCCATTTAGTAGTGAGTTTGTTGTTTTGGAGTTGTGGAGAAACGCTATGCTGCAGGATAGTCAAGAATCGGGATTTAGTGGGTTTTTTACTATATGTCTTCACAATATTGGTGGATCCTTGGTTATTTGTCGTCTTCAGTTGGGCTCGGTGCTCACTTGCAGGGACTGCGTCAGATCTTCAGTCTTCGATCATCGGTATATATATATAAATACATTTGTGTTGATTTATGCTTGAAAGGCAAACCCCGTGGCTTGTGTTGACAGTTGGCATTAAAGAAAAGCATGATTTCAGGTTGAACATTATTGGCTAAACTTGTTGTTGCACATGCTTTGTTTTGCTTGGCCTCTTTTGCTTTGTTGTCTTTGTTGACAGCTTTGCTGTTATTTGCTTTGAGGTTTGTACTTTAACGCCGGTTTGCATTTGTTGCTTGATGCATGTAATGTGTTTGTGAGTAATTGTATAATCGTTACACTTGTTGCTTGCTTTGCGATCATTCATTCATTTCATACTTTTGCTTCTTTCACTTTATCGACTCAACGCTCCATTCATTCATATGCAATATTTTGATATGTTTGGTGATTAATAAAATGGTGTTTGTTTCGTATTGTACTTCCTTTGTTTGTCCTTGTTGATGTGTGTATGAGAGCGGCATGTCCCTTACTTTCGTCCGGCCTTAGCGTGCCGTGACAAACTGATACAGTCCTTGTGCATGAAGCAGTGAGGGTGGGGTGGTGATTCTCTGTCAATTTTATTCGCTTTTTATTAATAGTTTTATGCAAAATATATGTCATGCTTTTTATGTATTATTGCTCCAATTTCCCGGATGTGTTTGCCTTGAAAGTGTTTATGTGTGTGTGTGTGTGCGCGCGCGCGCGTGCGTGTGTGTGTGTATGTTTTCATGCGTGTGTGTGTGTGTGTGTGGTGCGCCTGTGTGAGTGAGTTTCAGATTTTACTTGTGTGATGTTATATATTACTTTGAAGAGTGGTTGGAGAGAGATGCAGAGAGGGAAAATGTGTGTGGGGATGATGGTGGTGGGGAATTATTGTTATTGATGGGTTATCATTATGTGATTATTTTGTTTATTCTTATCATCTACATATTATGGTTCATTGATTTTGTTGCCTTGTTTATTTGTGAAAAGGTTGTACCTCATTATTGCTCTCTGCTGTTATGATTTTATGTTTAAAAACTCTGTTGATTAACATCTTCTGTGATAGCATCCTTTATGGTGGATTTTATATTTTATGGTTGGTTTATTGCTATTAATAATAGTTTTAAGAGCCCTTATTTTATTAGTCTTTTTAGCAAACTAGGAGATGTTAGTTTCATTACTTATTTATTTCTGAATTAATACTCAATTACACTTCAGTTACTTGTCATAAATTATTTTAGCTCACTTGTTAATTCATTTCTAATTATATCCTCTGATTAATTTTATTCTAACTGATAGCTTAAAGGTGTGTGTGTGTGTGAGTGTGTGTGTGTGTGTGTGTGTGTGTTGTGTGTGTGTGAGTGTGTGTGTGTGTGTATGTGTGTGTGTGTGTGTGTGTGTGTCTGTGTGTCTGACTATCCTTCAGTAAAGTGATGAAAAGAGAACACTGAAAGAGGTAAACGCCTTCAATTATCATGAACTTGTCCATCATTCTCGATCAACCGGAAAATATTAACAACAACAACAACACGAATGATTACGCTGCTCTTCTCGATTACATTGACACCATGCTATTGCACACGGTGCCAGCGTTGCTTCTGGTTCTGGGTTTGTTCGGGAACGTGCTGACCATCGTGGTGATGCAAGGGCTGAGAGCAGTACAGTCCACGTCATGCATCGCCTTCTACTTCATGTCCCTGGCTTATTCCGATCTAGTTCTCCTCCTCAGTTCCGTCGTCTGGACCTTGCTCCTGTTGTACAGCCCGCAGCTGAACTATTACGACGCTGTGTGCACCGTCCCGTTCTTCCTCAGTTACGTGTCCTCCTTGACGTCAGCGTGGTTTCTGGTGGTGATGACGTTTCAGCGGACGACGTCAGTGGTGCTTCCGCATCGCGTCGGGGTTTTGTGCACCGCGAAGAGAGGGAAGATTGTCGTCGCAGTCATTTTTGTTGTAGCGTGCGCTTTGAATGTGAACATCTTTCTGAACTACCACACCAGAAGAAGCGGGGTGGGCGAGAGCTACGTCTGTCAAAGTATCGATGACCATCTGGCAAACACGTTTCACTTGTTGGATCTTGTCATGGCCTCAGTTCTACCCTTCATTTTCCTAGTAGGGTGTAATGCCATCCTCATATATCGAGTTCTGATCTCGAGACGGTTTTCACAGAAAATGATGTCCGACCAAACCAGCATGGCAAAGCATTCATCGCGTTCTGGCCTGGTTTCTTCTTTAGTCGTTACTCTGATCTTGACGTCGCTGGCATTTTTTCTTCTGACCTTACCCACTTGTATCATGGACATATATCTGGAAATAGTTGGTTTCTATGAAGGAGACATTGTCGATGAGGTTCCCATTGCACAGCTATACATTTTGGAGACTACTTCTGAAATGATGTGGATAGGCAACAGCGCTGTGAATTTTTACATTTACATACTGAGCGGGAGCAAGTTTAGAAACGAAGTGATGCAGCGCTTGTGTCCGAAACGTCATGAGGACAGGGCACACCTATAACGTCAAATAGCCGAATTGAATATATATCTTTTAAAACAAAATTTAAATATATATATAGTAAAATTGTTTAAAACATTTTTTTCCCTATGTCTTTGAAACGAACATTAAAACCAAAACCAATTAGATTAACTTGGTATTTTGATATATGCTCTAAAAAACATAAAGAGTGCTGGTTTTGTTTCTCCTCCTTATTAGGGAGGCAATATATGGCAGAACCCAGCCGAGGACAGCTGTTGCGACTCTAGGGAGTCTCATCAGCTCGGCACGGGATGGGGTCTTAGCCTACCAAGGTGGAACTACTCTCACCTCAACATGAAGAAGGAAGATCCCTTATTCCCAGTTCCTCAGGATCCACAGGCTATGCTCGGACGATGGTGTATTCCACCAGCGCTGTGATGAGCTAGAAGGACACTTCCGTGCCAGAGGATACCCTCCAGCCAGGATCGCCCAGGCCAGGGAGAGAGCCGCTGCCGTGCCCAGGGCAGAAACCCTGGAATACAAGAAACCCCAGCCATCCAGCCGCTGTCACTTTGTAGTGACGCACCACCCCAGCAACCCCCCCCCCCCCCCACATTGCGGATTGGATGCACACGTTGCAGTCCAGTCTAATTGTCCCCAACCCCAAGATGTCCAAGGTACTGCCGGAGCCTCCCATCCTTGGACGCCGCAACTGTAGGTCTCTGGGGTCCGTGCTGATGCCCTTCGTTCTCCCCCAGCCCCCTAATGACATCCCAGGGACATAGAAATGCAGCAGGCGCCAGTGTGTCATCTGTGACAAGCATCTGGTGGTGTCTGACTGTTTCCACAGTGACAGAACGCAGAAGGCCTTCAAACTTAGAAACGCCTTCTCGTGTGACAGCACAAACATTGTGTACCTGCTCTTTTTCCACAAATGTTGAAATACTCAATACGTGGGACAGACAGAGAATTCGTTGAGGACGAGGTTCTATCTCCACCGGTCAAACATTAAAGTGAACAACAAAGGCACGCTGGTGACCAAACACTTTAACTCTGTGGGCCACACGCTGGAGGACCTCATGTGCATCCCCAACGAAAGGGTGCATCAGAACCTGCTCGAGAAACGCTTGGAGAGAGAGTGGGTTTGGGTAGCAAAATAAAATCCCTCTACCCCCTGGGACTTAACATTCAGGAGAAACCAAACCCAGCTGCATAAGTCTTTGTTGAGGGCATGTGCACGGATTCCTAACCATGCTTACATGTTTACACGCCCACCTCCTCTTCCCATCCGGCCTTCGTCTCCCTTTCCCGGCACACACACACACACACACACACACACACACACACACACACACACACACACACACACACACACACACACACACACACACACACACACACACACACACACACACACACACCACACAAACAAACAGCTAATTATCTGATTGATCTATAAATGTTCCGTCATCGTTGTTTATTCCCTTTGTGTTCCGATCTAGTTCTCCTCCTCAGTTCCGTCATCTGGCACTTTCTCCTGTTGTACAGCACGCAGCTGACCTATTACGACGCTGTGTGCACCGTCCCGCGCTTTCTCAGTTACGTGTCCTCCTTTACGTCAGCGTGGTTTCTGGTGGTGATGACGTTTCAGCGGGCGACGTCAGTGGTGCTTCCGCATCGCGTCGGGGTTTTGTGCACTGCGAAGAGAGGGAACATTGTCGTCGCAGGCATTTTTGTCATAGCGTGCGCTTTGAATGCGACCATCTTTCTCAACTACCACACCAGAAGAAGCGGGGTGGGCGAGAGATACGTCTGTCAAAGTATCGATGACCATCTGGCAAGCACGTTTCTGTCGTTGGATCTTGTCATGGCCTCAGTTCTACCCTTCATTTTCCTAGTAGCAGGCAATGCCAACCTCATACATCGAGTTCTGATCTCGAGACGGTTTTCACAGAAAATGATGTCCAACCAAACAGGCATGGCAAAGCATTCCTCGCGTTCTGGCCTGGTTTCTTCTTTAGTCGTTACTCTGATCCTGACGTCCCTGGCATTTTGTCTTCTGACCTTACCCACTTGTATCGTGGACATATATATGGAAGAAGTTGTTTTTTATGAAGGAGGCATTGTCGATGAAGTTCTCAGTGCAAAACTAAGCATTTTGGGGACTATTTCTGAATTGATGTGGACAGGCAACAGCGCTGTGAATTTTAACATTTACATACTGAGCGGGAGCAAATTTAGAAATGAAGTGATGCAGCGCTTGTGTCTGATTGTCATATAATAAGGACAAGGCACACAGCGCCCCTTAAATGAAAAGGACATCGAAATGTTCTGTAGGTCTTGGATTGGACTAGGCCTATTATTTATTTCAGAATGCATTTTTTTGTTCTTTAGTTGTTTTTTGTTTGCTTGGTTTAAAGTTGGACTTTAAACGCCGTGAGGCCCAGTCCAGTAATAATAATAATAATAATAATAATAATAATAATAATACATTGTAAGAAGAAGAAGAAGAAGAAGAAGAAGAAGAACAAGAACAAGAACAAGAAGAAGAAGAACAAGAAGAACAAGAACAAGAACAAGAACAAGAAGAGGAATTGTTGTCGTCATTGTTTTTGTTTGTTTTGGTATTTTTGTGTGTGTTGTTGATGTTAATTCTTGAGAAAAAAAGAAGACCACTAGTACCAGTTGTACAGAAGATAACACCGCAAGCAAACAGCCCGAAACGTTTGTTCTTTCTCTTCAACATCCAACCTGTTTGTTTACGTAATTGTTGATGTTGATGTTGCTGCTGACAACAGTGAAATTGGCCTAAAGAATAAAATGTCTGGTATTTACAGATCAATCCATTTTTGGGCTTACCATATAGTACAATATAGATGTTTTAAAAGAAAATGCAGAAGAGTGATTCCTGCTGCTGTCATCTAACAAGTAACGTGGTGCTTTAAATGAGCATAATTATTAACTACTAGCGCAACGCCCCGTACTGGTAACGCCTAGTACAGGTAATGCCAAGTACCGGTAACGCTGAGTACCAGTTTCGCCAGGTCCGCGAAATATATTTTTACTTTTGTGGCTGAAAACACAATTTTTAGACCCCTACCACTTTCAAGGCCTACCGATCTCCATGACCTTGACCTTGATCAGTATGCAATCATCAGAACAAACATATGCCAAAGTACCTACATGCCAAGATTGAAGTCCCTAAGACCAACGGTGTGGACGTTACAGCCCCTTAAAGATTTTCGGTTGTCAAGGTCATACGCCAAGGTGAAGGTCAGGACGGCGATCATTTATGCGTGGATGCCTTCCTCTCATGGTGACACACCACCACACAAAATTGGAAACGATTCGGTGAAGCGGTTCGGAAGATATGCGTGGGGCAGAAAACCCCAATTATTAGACCCATACCACTTTCAAGGCATACCGATCTCCCTGACCTTGACGTTGACCTTGACGTTGACCTTGACGCCATCATCAGAACGGCCATACGCGAAAATACCTCCATGCCAAGTTTCATGACTCCAGGACCTGCGGTGTGGAAGTTATGGCCCCTTAACGATTTTGGGTTTTCAAGGTCATACGCCAAGGTCAAGGTCAGAGCGGCGAAAAGTTTCGTGCGGATGCCTTCCTCTCATAGGGACAAACCACGACACAAATTTGAAGTGATTCGATCAAGCGGTTCAGGAGATCCTTAGGACAGACAGAAAATAACAACAAACAAACAAAAAAAGGAAACAAACCTGAACGAAAACTTACACCTTTTGCGATCGTAGATTGGCAAAGGACAAAAACAGAAAAAAGAACTGAAAGCCAACTTAGTTCGGCCTTTCGGCATGTGGGGCATTTGTAAATACAAAGATTGTGGGAACAATACTGGAGGCAATGCCTGGAGGCAGTGCTAAACCAGTAAAGTCCTGATTTTTTAATAATACACATACATGTAGTGTCATCCCCTTATAATCTCCACTGCCCCCCCCTCCACCATCCCTCTGCCGACCCACCCACCCCCTACCCCACCCATAACCAGCTCCGCTGACCTACTCGTCACCCCAGCACATGTGAACCACGTCTCCAGCAGTCCCCCCCCCCTTTAATAACAGCACGTTTGGACAGATCCCGTTTGGTCTAGTTAGCAAAACTGTAAATTGGTGCATATCGCGTTTATGAACGGATGCTGTTCACATTTCCTGCCATGCTTTGCCCCGGCCATAGCAAGCCTGACAGCAAATTGGAAGCGAATCGCTTAAGAAACGGCGGAGTTATTCGTGAAAAAGTGAAACGGCGGAGTTATTCGTGAAAAAGGGAAACGGCGTATAGCGCGCGCGTGTCTGAACTGATTCGCTTCCGGTTTGGCACACCGATAGTCACCATCCCCGGTCATGTACCTGCCAAATTGGAAGGCAATCAGCCCAGAAATGCCGGAGATACGGGCGCCGAGAGGCCGGCGGATGCGCGTTTTGCGCATTTGCGAAACCGCAAAAATGACAAGGCCGCCTCGGTTGCTGTTGCCATCGCCCCGTTAGGGCTCACAGCAAATTTGAAGCGATTCGGTCAAAAAACGGCGGAGTTATAAGGCCCGTTTTGTGTTTCAGACACACACACACACACACACACACACACACACACACACTTGGCTTATTACTATATGATGATGATGATTGAGAAAAATGTTGTAAAACATTTTTTTAAATTAAAAGTGCCTCGGACTGAAAATCTCTACGTGTCTGCAGAATCCAGGGATGAAGGATGAGGGGGATAAATATCTACTTTTGCTTAGATTATGCCCAAAAGGGTAGATCTTCAAGGACACCCTATAGAACTGCCAAGTTGTGACGTTTTATCAACACTTCTTGCACCAAATCTGATTGGTCACATGTCTTTAGCGGTTCTTTTGCTTCTCGATTTCCTGCAACTGGCCAAAACTTATGTCATTGTTTTTGCT
>CM065701.1:19438570-19443570 GCA_017654935.2 Phymorhynchus buccinoides | reverse complement strand
ATATATGCCTCATCTAGACATTGAATGGAATCCAAAACAATTTAAAATACTTGGTATTTGGCTTACAAATGACTTCCAAGACTGCATAAATCTAAACTTTGATCAAAACGTTAGAGAAATTTAAACGCTTTTTACGGTGTGGCTGAAAAGGGAGCTAACACCTGTAGGGCGTGTAGCAATCTTAAAGTCATTGATTTTGTCACAACTAGTGTTTTTATGGATGTTATTACCAAACCCTCCAGATGATATTATAAATGCAATTCAAACCGCATTCTTTCGATTTCTGTGGAACAAGAAAAATGATAGAATCAACAGAAAAAATCATATCAAAGTATCTATCAAGGAGGTATTTTTTTTATCCCAGATGTTTGTAAATATATACACGCATTAAAGATTACATGGATTAAAAAGTTACTGATAGGCAATCATAAATGGAACCATTTAGTTTATACCCTTAGCAACAAAATTTCTTTATTTAAATCAATAGGTACTAGAATAGAACTTGATAAGCTTAAACAATTGTTTGGTATGACGTATTTAAAGCATACTCAGAACTAGGGAAAAAATAGAACTTAAAAACATCAATGAAATGAATGTTCTGTAATTCAAATGTATTGGTTGGAGAAAAACCTTTTTTCTACGGTAGCTGGATTGAACGAGATTTGCATCAGGTAGGTAAGTTGCTTGATGGTCAAGGACATTATTTTTCACTCAGTGCATTTCAAAAAAATATAGTTTTCAGACACATTTTTTTAACTTATATAAGTGTTGTTAAAGCCGTTAAAAATATATCAATGCTTGTCGATTGCAGTTAAATAATATAATAAATAATGCTAACAACAATAGTAAAACTTTGCATTTTATATAATCGGTTCCAAAGGGTGCTAAACCTTTTTACAACTGCTTAACAGTAAATGATCAAAAACCAAATTGTTGCCAGGGTTGGGACAATCGACTAAATAGAAGTGTACAGTGGAATGTCATATTCAGAAAAGTTGCCAAAATAAACAAGATAAAACTGAAATGGCTACAAATCCATATAATTCATAGAATCATAGGAACTAATTCAGTACTTTTCAATATGAAACTTGAAAATACAGAAAAATGTTCCTTTTGTAATAATCATAAAGAAAATATTCAACACGTGTTTTGGAACTGTGAACATGTGCTATCTTTTTGGATGGATTTTCAAACGAAAAATGTGAAATAGCCAACAGTTTCCAATTTACGCAGCATTGTGTAGTATATGGTTGTGAAAAGAATGTGAGAACGGATGATGTTATTGATTTGTTATTATTACTGGCAAAATCTTGTATTTATAGATCTAAAATTTGAAAACCAGATACCGTTATTTAGGATGTTTGTTCCTATAATGAGATACCTATATAATATTGAACAATACATTGCAAGCATCAATATGGCTTATGATCAAACAGTTCAAGCTTGGAATCCTTATACATCAATGTTTGTGTAACTCACCTACAAGTTTTTCTCACTTTAACTGGTCTTTTTTAAAAATCCGATTTCACCATCTACTCCCCACAATTGAAGTTTATTTTTTGTTGTTTGTTTTGTCTCCTACAAATATTTATATGGCTTACGTAAAATATGATTATGCGGTGCATTCTTCAATGACCACTTTAACTTTACTTCTTCTCTGTGTGTATTTCTGTTCCTATCTTTCTCTTTGTCTTTCTGTTTCTCTCTTTTGCTCTTTCTTTCTCTTTCTAAAAAAAAGAAAACATTGAATTTTATTTATGTTTCTTTGAATGTTAATAAATATGTCTAATATGTATGTTATGCAAAATGCGTTTGATGTTGAAATGTATTTATGCACATTCAATGATTAAAAAACAACAACCGTTCATTACAAAAGAAAAGTGCATTTCCTACGTTTCATGACTAACTCCCAAATCATTAACCTTCTAGGAAATAATATTCCATTATTTTTTTAAGTAAAAAGAGCACACATAGGCTACATGCATACTCATAAATGCATTGCACACATACAAACACACATATATAGACGGTCTCATGCGTGAAATATATGAAAGCATAAAGTTGGGTTCCTATGTGCATAATGTGCATAAATAACCAGCCTTGCGTCTATGTGCGTGCAGTATATGTGTATGTGCTCACGCATGCATCCATGTGTGCATGTGTTTGTGTGCGTGCATGTACATATATGTGCGCTCTTACCTTTACAATTATATGGGTAGGCTACATTACAAAACAAAATTAGTTACTTCAGGTTTAACCTTGAGATTATATAAATTACTATTAAAAAAACCCAAAACCTTCTGGGCTTTCCTGGTATTGCAGTACCTCCAGGATCGTCCCACTATCTTTATAGTTATCCATGCTCCCATATTTGCCTGTTCCAGACCGGAGGACGTTAAACGAACTTTCATTCAAAGCAAAATAATAATAATAATAATAATAATAATAATAATAATAATAATAATGGGAATTTTAATAGCGCTCTTTCTCACAAGAACTCTGTGCGTTTTACATTGACAACAAGAGCATTAAAGGCAAACAAAATAATGAATCATTAGAAAGTAAGTCAGTCTGTTGCTGCGTTACAGGGCTGCCTTGATTTACAGACTGGTCTGTGTTTAAACCCAGAGCCGGTAAATTTAAAGCGTTCACGTGAGCAGCGCGGCATCATTCCCCTCACTGCTGGCGAGAGAACGGTTCAACCCTTATTTTTTCCCTGTTGCTTGAGCCACTGTGAGTCAGAATTTTGCAGCGACTAGGCTGGTAGTCTACACCCGATCCCTGGGATCGGTAGTTTTCCCTTTAAGAAGGCAGCAACAGACCTTGATGAATATACAGACACTGTTACATTGTATATATATTAGCTTTTGTAAACAACTGTGTGTTCCGACCAAAACTGTAACTATATATGGTAATAACAAGCCATGGCTTAGGTTTAGTATTAAGTCTAAATTAGCTGCCAAAGACGACGCACACAACGCATTAGAACGCCTAAAGTTAGATGAGAGTGACAAAACATAGCAAGACCATGCTAGACGGCATTTCAATCAGACTAAGTATGAAGTAGAAAAGGAAATCAGACATGCTAAGATAGAGTACCGTCAGAAAATCGAACAGCAGTTTTCTTCAGACAATATTAGGGCCGTGTGGAAGGGTCTGCAAACTATTACTCAATATAAACAAAAAACAAGAATTAGTACAGATGACCCTACACTTTCTGATCAACTGAACCATTTTATTGCTAGGTTTGACAGACTAAACACAACTCCAATGCCCTAGGTAGACTCGGAAGCATCTGACCCCGCCTTTGTAGTGCAAGAATCAGAAGTTAGGAACCTGTTCAGGCAGCAGAGTGTAAAGAAAGCCGGTGGGTCCGATGGTATTTCGTCACCTTGCCTAAAACACTGTGCAGATCAGCTTGCCCCTATTTTCACTGATGTGTTCAATGAATCCCTGTTTTAATGCGAAGTTCCATCATGTTTGAAATCCGCTATTATTGTTCCAGTGCCAAAGAAACCCCAAACAGTCACACTTAATGACTATAGACCCGTTGCTTTGACACCCGTTGTTATGAAAGTTTTTGAACGCCTTTTCTCTGCTATCTGAAATCTGTGACTGTCTCTCTAATGGACCCCTTACAGTTTGCTTATCGGGCAAATAGATCTGTTGAGGATGCTGTGTCTCTTGGTCTTCATTTTGTTATCCAGCATGTAGAGAAAGCTAATACCTATGCCCGCATTCTTTTCATTGATTTCAGTTCTGCATTTAATACTATTGTCCCCTTTCAACTTATTCAGAAGCTTATTAGTATGGATGTGAATATTGGGTTGTGTAAATGGATTGCAGATTTCCTCACCAACAGACCCCTGGTGCGCCCCAAGGATGTGTATTATCTCCCTTGATATTTACATTGTTTACCAATGACTTTCGCTCTGTAAACTCATCTGTTGCAGTTATTAAGTTTTCGACACTACTATGGAGGGGCTCATTACTAATGGCGATGAGGCAGGGTACAGGGATGAAGTTGAAAAGATGGTTGACTGGTGTGCCACTAACAACCTTGAGCTCAATGTTTCCAAAACTAAAGATGATAGTTGATTTCAAGAAAAATAAAACTCCTCTCCCAGCATTATCTGTTAAAGGTCAGGTAGTTGAGCTAGTAGAATCATTTAAATTCCTAGGTGTGCATATTTCAAATACATTAAGCTGGGAAGTCAACATCACATCATCCTGCAAAAAAGCACGGCAGAGACTATATTTTCTCAGCTCAAGAAATTTAGGATAAGCATAGCAGTCTTGAGACAGTTCTATCGATCTGTCATCGAAAGCATACTCAGTTTTTCAATTTCTGTCTGGTATGATGGATCAGCTTCAGCTAAAGATAAAAGGAAACTCCATCAAGTCGTCAAGACAGCCTAACAAATCATAGGTCACAAACTGCCATCCCTATATAACATATATAAATAATACAGTGTGCATAAGACGCAAAGCTAAATCCATCATATCTGATAGCACACACCCAGCCAACCATCTGTTTCAATCTCTCCATTCTGGTCAAAGGTTCTGCTCTTTTAAGTGCAAATCTAACCGCCTGAAGAACAGCTTTTACCCCTCTGCTGTCAGAGCCATCAATGCTCAGTAGGCTCACTCACCTAGGGGAATCCCTTATTCTATTTTGCCCAGACTTGTGTCAATCGGTGTGCCTGCATGCTCACGGTCTTGTGTGTGAGTATGTGTGTGTGTGAGTGTGTGTGTGGAGGTGGGACATGTATTGGCATAAATGCGTATGCACATGTGTATGTGTGTGTGTTGGTGTATGTGTAGGTGTGCGTCTGAGAGAAAAAGAGAATCTGAGAGAGACTGATTCATGATGATGTAATCTGAATATGTGTCCACTCTTGTATTGGTTGTCCATTCGATGTGTATGCTTTCGTTGTTGTTGGATTGTGTCTTGTGCAAAATCTAAACGTTTTCCCTTGTATTAAGATGCATTGGCTGAT
>CM065701.1:19428570-19433570 GCA_017654935.2 Phymorhynchus buccinoides | reverse complement strand
TTCAGCCCGTTACCTCCTCACCTACTCCCTCGCCAAACGGCTTACTCTCTTTGCGCGGCTATTTCAAAGCCTGTG
The DNA here is from genome assembly GCA_017654935.2 of Phymorhynchus buccinoides. Lineage (NCBI taxonomy): Eukaryota > Metazoa > Mollusca > Gastropoda > Neogastropoda > Raphitomidae > Phymorhynchus > Phymorhynchus buccinoides. The sequence goes on along the minus strand of CM065701.1, from coordinate 19,433,495 downwards.
TCAGCAAAACGTGTCTAGGATAGTCACGTGCTTGTGTGTGTGCGTGTGTTTGTGTGCATGTGTGCGTGCGTGTATGCACGCATGCGTGCGTGCGTGTATGCATGCGTGCGTGCATGTATGCGTATGTGTGTGTGAGAGAAAGAGAGAGAGAGAGAGAGAGAGAGACCTACATGCCTCTCTACAAAGGCGGGGGGGGGGGGGGGAGGAAGGGCGGAGGGGGGGATTGGAGGATTGTGGGAGAAGAGGGAGAGGGTTGAAGGGGTAGTGGGATGGGGAAGAGGCTGAAGCGGTCAGTTCTTTAATGTTACTCTCTCTCTCTCTCTCTCTCTCTCTCTCTCTCTCTCTCTCTCTCTCTCTCTCTCTCTCTCTCTCTCTCTCTCTCTCTCTCTCTCTCTCTCCCTCCCTCTCTCTCTGGTGTATTGTTTTCAAGCCTGAAAAGCCCAAGCAACGGAACCAAATAATACAAATTGGCAGAATTGTCTCCAACATTTCAACAACAATGCCTGGTATGTGAAAATACTCAAAAATCAAATGTAGTCTAAACGAGAAAAAGAAAGAACGAAAGAAAGGGGGGAAAAATGAAACTCCCAAAAGGCTTCGTAGTCTTTCAAAGGCCTGTCTCTAGACTTCTTGTGGATGTCAAAGACAGATGACGTACAATAAATGATAGATTATTCCCTTTTGATTTTCTCACGAAGCGCACAATCACAGGCCTTCCGCGCTATGCTTGGTTCAATATTGGGGGGTACGTGGGGGTATATTCAATCAAAGATAGCGCATCGGCCTGTTTCTTAAGGCAACCCATAGACCATGGGCAACCACGTTGGGTCTGATTTCAAAATAGGTCATAAGTGTCATGATGTGTTGTTGTTTGTTGTTGTTGTTGTTGTTGTTGCTGTTGTTGCTGTTGTTGTTTTCTATATGCTCCACAATCCAGATTGTTCTTTCCCTTGCGTAGGCCTACTCTCGGATGAAAACACATTTGTAATTGAAATATGGCCTCTCTAATCATTTTTAATTTAAAAGCTATGCCTCCGGTACTTAACAGGCCTTTGACTCTGTAAGCTACACATGTATTAATGAGGAACAAAAATCCATTGCCAATATTAGACCCTTTAACTTTGTGAAATTTAAACTAATATTGTGGGAGTCGTTGAAGCGCTTATAAATGTGAACGCAATATTCATCGTTAATAATTTTCAAACTGGAACAAATAACAAAAACTCCAAGTAGCTCGTGGCTTCTTTCGCAGAGAGAGAGAGAGAGAGAGAGAGAGAGAGAGAGAGAGAGAGAGAGAGAGAGAGAGAGAGAGAGAGAGAGAGAGAGAGAGAGAGAGAGAGAGAGAGAGAGAGAGAGAGAGAGTAGAAGTAGAAGTTTGATGGAACGCCTGTAAATGCTTCCTAAGGGCTTAAGACAGTTTTTACTTGCCATATCCCATGTTGTGGAAGCGTAATCAAAATCAGGTTGTAAATATGCATGGAAAAATAATTTTCTAGTATGTTGATCAAGAAAATGTTTTATTCTGCTTAATTGGAATACTTTTCTAGACAGTTTACGAATGAGCGTAGAAACGTGAAAGGACCAAGAAAGGTTGTTGTCAATTGTTAGACCAAGCAGTTTATGTGAGTCAACCTCCTCTAGAACATTATCGTGTAATTTGATTTTGTTCAAGTCAGATTTAATATTTTGGCGTTTTTGTCGAGTTGCAGTGATCATAAACTTAGATTTCAGAGGATGTAGAGCCATATGATTTAGGTCACTCCATGTCTCTAGTTTTGCAAGGTCGTTTTGTATATCGGTTAGAACTAAGTCTGTGTTCTTATTTTTGTTATGAAGTGTACTATCATCAGCAAACAGTTCACAATCGGATGAGACATGTAAAGGAAGATCATTTATATAGACAGAAAATAAGACTGGCCCCAGGACTGACCCTTGGGGGACACCATACATCATGGATTTAAGTGAAGAATGTTTACAGTCCTGAAAAACTAATTGTTGTCTGTTAGTTAGAAAGGATGATATAAGATTAATTGACTCTTGCGATAAATCATATAATTTTAGTTTTTGTATAAGGAGATTATGGTCAATGGTATCAAACGCTTTGGCAAAGTCAACGAATACTGCCCCAGTGATAAGATCATTATTTATGTTTGAGTGCCATTGCTCTATGAGGTTTGAAAGTGCAGTGTGACAAGAATGATTTTTTCTGAATCCGCTTTGGTTTGGATGAAATAAATTATGTTCATCAAAGTGGGATTGGATCATATTTTTTAAATGCTTTTCTAATGGTTTTGATAGAACAGATAAAATAGATATTGGTCTGTAGTTGGATGCATCATTTGGGTCACCAGATTTGAAAAGGGGAAGTACCCTGGCATCCTTGAAAGCTTGAGGAAAGTAACATTTTTCGATAGATAAATTGTAGATATAGGTTAAATGTTCAGCAATGATTGGTACTGCTGTTTTAATAATTCTGTTATCGATATCGTCTAAACCACGAGCTTTAGACTGACGTAAAGAACATAAATAACAGTATTCTTCATGTACACTAATGAACTTAAAATTAAGACGATATTTTACATTTTTTTACTCATAAAATTCTTTGAGTAGTATCAAATCATTATGTTCAGTGTTGTTTTCTTTAATAATCGCATTGGAAACTGTAGAGAAATGATTGTTTAAATCTTCAATTGATAAATTAGTTGATGGAGTATTTATAGATGTTTTGTTTTTGCCAGATAATTGATTTACTGCTTTCCATATAGATTTAGTGTTGGATTTAGAAGCAATAAGTTCACTAAAGTATCTTTTTTCGGCTGCTCTTTTCATTGAGTTTACCTTGTTTCGCTGTTTTTTGAAGTTTTCATCTTTACCTGATTCCCGAAGCAACGATTCGCGTCTATTTTTAGCTGTGTGAATTTCATCTGTTAACCAGGGTGGTTTGTCTGTGAGTTTAACTCTTTTCTTTTTGCACGGTGCATGCTTATTAAACACCCCAAGAAAGGCATCATACCATGCGTTCAGAGCTTTATCTGGGTCCCTATGTTGATACACCTCAGTGAAGTTCGCATTACATAGATCAAACAAAAACAGATCGGGGTTAAAGTCTGTATAACTTCTGTAAAAAATGTATTTATGGTAGCACCTAGGAATTGTTACACCCTTTTTATTAGAGTTGAGAACCGGTTCAATTTTTCGAACCGGTTTTAACCGGTTTTTCCTCTCCGAACCGGTCTTTTCGAACCGGTTTTTTAACCAGTACTCACATCAGTAGTTTCACCTATGCAAACATATTAATTTGTTAGAATATTCACACACGCGCGCGCACACACACACACACACACACAACTACAAAACTCAACTAAAAACTCATCTCAACTCCAACAAACATTTTAATGACGGGGCCATCTGCCCGTGTCAAAGGAAGGTGAGGGTAGGGGTGTAGTTGAAAAATATAATAATCATAGGGGAAATAATTAAACCAAAGCAAAAACAAAACGTCACATGGCGGTTGGAGTGTGAAGGATGGTAGCACATTCACAACGCAATGAACCAGCTTTGAGAATAATCAGATAATATGTAGCGGGAGGATAAGGAATACAAAAGTATAATAATCTTAATTATGTACCTGAACAGATAAACAAAATGAGAAGAGAAAATCTTTCACAATGGAAGGAAAAAATAGTACACACGAGCGCACGCACACACACACACAATCACACGCGCACAACCGCACACACGCGCGCTTGCACACGCACATGCACGCGCACACACATTCTCTCTCTCTCTCTCTCTCCTCTCTCTCTCTGGATGAAGAAAAGCTGTTATTGCTAATCTCATGTTCCCTGGTTAAATAAAATTTTGTTTTCGTTAATTCGTTCTCTCTCTCTCTCTCTCTCTCTCTCTCTCTCTCTCTCTCTCTCTCTCTCTCTCTCTCTCTTCTCTCTCTCTCTCTCTCTCTCTCTCTCTCTCTCTCTCTCTCTCTCTCTCTCTCTCTCTCTCTCTCTCTCTCTCTCTCCCTCTCTCTCTCTCTCTCTACCCTAGACTCTCTCTCTCTCTCTCTCTCTCATTCTTACAACAGTAATAACATATTCTACTTTTAGACAATATCTTCAGTAAGTGCATTCATTTTAATCGAACAATAACTACTGAATGTACATTAAGCAGTTTATGAAGCTACTCCCAATCCCAGTTATAACAATGAACACACCCTCCTCCTCCTCCAAAAAGAAACCCGCAAAACAAATCAAATTTTAGACAAAACCGTACATCGTTTGGATTTAAGAGGTCAGTACATAGACTATTAGAGTGAGAGAGAGAGAGAGAGAGAGAGAGAGAGAGAGAGAGAGAGAGAGAGAGAGAGAGAGAGAGAGAGTATACACATTTACGTATGAATATAATACAGTGCAAATATCATAGCAAGTTCATGTCCGTTTATTGATAAGAAAAAGCTTGCGTGTGTATGTGTGTGTGTGCGTGTGCGCGCGCGCCTGTGTGTGTGTGTGTGTGTGTGTGTGTGTGTGTGTGTGTGTGTGTGTGTGTGTGTGTGTGTGTGTGTGTGTGTGTGTGAGATCAAAATCTATTCGAACATATTTGCTCATCTTCTTAGCATAAGAATTTATAGAACTGAAATTAAATAAACTTAAAAAGACATTGTTTTATTGTTGTTCCATTCACAGTTCTCTTGGTGATTAGTCATGTTTGTAGTTCCACTACCCCGATTGATCGCACTGCCACATTGCAAGCACAAAGCAATACTTTCTACAATCACTCCATCACTCTTTCGATTTTTGTTCTGGAGAAAATGCCTCCAAATGTTCGTTACTGTAGTGTAGGCCTAATCATTGGCCATACTTGCTCCTTACAACACCAGACAACTAGAAAAAGCTACTCTTGGTTTACAAACACCCAATCTGCGCTGAGAT
>CM065701.1:19421738-19428070 GCA_017654935.2 Phymorhynchus buccinoides | reverse complement strand
ACTGATGGAAAAGTTCATGATCATTGAAGGCGTTTACCTCTTTCAGTGTACTCCTTTTTTTGACTTTACTGAAGAATATACTTGAAAATTTAATTTAATTTGTATTCCCCTACAATTCACTAGGCTGCCCTTTTTTTCAAGGTTAATAATTATGTACTCGTTTTTTTTCTTTCTTTCTTATTAAATAAAAAATGTTATTTCTACTCAGTTTTCCTTTCCTATTTTGCTACCTGCTTGTTGTCACTTTTGTTTTGTTTTCCTTCTGTGTCACACTGAAGACGGGCTGACAGCCAGAAACGTTTGTGCTATCTCAAATAAAAGGGACCAAAATCAACCTGCCTCTAATTGAGTGTTTTTTGTACTGAATAATAGTCAGAATTAGTTCCGGTAGCCTAAATTGTGTACAGGAAGTTTGTGTGCAGGATATTGCAATGGACGTTTTTTCAAAGTCAAATTTCACACATTGAATCGGTTGATGCTATGTTTTGCTTTCATTGGTATTGCTAACTTATATTGATAAGTCGATGACAATAGAATGCTGTTCATTAAAGTTCCTTTAGGGTATTTACAATTAAGGATGGAACTACCCTCGCTTAGAAAGAGAACGTTGTGTGCAAGCATCGTGTTTATTTTACAAGATTCAAGATTCTTTAATCAGCATCAATACAAAGGAAATCGTTTTGGTTTTGCACAAGACACAATCCAACAACAACGAAAGCATGCAGATTGAGTGGACAACCAATATAAGAGGGAAAAAAACAAACAAAAACAAAACCCAATTCAGATTACATCATCATGTATCAGTCTCTCCCTCATATTCTCTTTTTCTCTCAGACGCACACCTACATATACACCAACACACGCACATACACATGTGCATACGCATTTATACCAATACATGTCCCACCTCCTCACACACACACACACACACACACACACACACACACAGACACACACAGCACACACACACACCATTTCAACCCAAATCTCTCTATGTTATGATTTTCTAAATGAGGCATTCTCTTGAGAGTTAATGAATGAGTACAATATAAAAGCAAACCAGTTGAACGGCGGTGCCATGGGATCTAAGCGAATCATATCATAGTTTGGCATGGACATATGGGAGTCTGGGGATCACATCAGTTAGCCAGGATTCAGCTGTACAAAATAAATGAAAATGATTACCTTTGTTATGTAATATTGTTGCTATTTCATCTGTGATTATTTCTGGCGCTATTTATATTGAGGTATATTGTACTCATTCATTAACTCTCAAGAGAATACCTCATTTACAAAATCATAACATAGAGAGCATTTGGGTTGAAATAAGTCTAAAGCATTATAAACCAATCATGGTGGGGTTCATCAACACTGAAATCCTGCAGAAAAAAATTTCTTGAGCTATAATAATAATAATAATAATAATCTGCAGTGCATTTATATTGCAGGATTACCTGATGTTGACTTCCCAAAGCGCTTTATTTGAAATACAGATAACAAAAAACAACATTCAAGAGTGACACCAACCACCATAGGAATTTAAATGATTCTACTTGCTCAACTACCTGACCTTTAACAGATAACGCTGGGAGAGGAGTTCTCTCTCTCTCTCTCTCAACTCTCTCTCTTCTAGTCTTGGAAACATTGAGCTCAAGATTGTTTGTGGCACACACAGTCAACCATCTTTTCGCACACACACATCCCTGTACCCTGCCACATCGCCATTAGTAATGAGCCCACTCCACAGTACACACATCAGAAAACTTACGCAACTGCAACAGATGCACGCACACACAGCACAAAGTCATTGGTAAACAATGTACAACACATCAAGGGAGATAATACACATCCTTGGGGCGCACCAGGGCCACTGTTGGTGAGGAAATCTGCACATACATTTACACAACTACACAATATTCACATCCATACTAATGAGCTTCTGAATAAGACACGCACACAAACACAATAGTATTAAATGCAGAACTGAAATCAATGAAAAGACATGCGGGCATAGGTATTAGCTTTCTCTAAATGCTGGATAACACAATGAAGACCAACAGACACAGCATCCTCAACAGATCTATTTGCCACATAAGCACACTGTAAGGGGTCCACACAGACAGACAGTCACAGATTTCAGATAGCAGAGAAAAGGCGTTCAAAAACTCTTCATAACAACGGGTGTCAAAGCAACGGGTCGATAGTCATTAAGTGTGACTGTTTAGGGCGCAGCTTTGGCAGATGGAACAATAATAGCGGATTTGAAACATGATGGAACTTCGCATTGAAACAGGAGATTCAGGCAACACATCAGTGAAAATAGGGGCAAGCTGATCTGCACAGTGTTTTAGGCAAGGTGACGAAATACCAGGGAATGGACCGGACTTTCAGAAGACGAACGTCTGTTGGCTGAACAATTTCCTAACATTCTGATTCTTGCACTACAAAGGCGGGGTCAGAGGCTTCCGAGTCTACCTGGGGCATTGGAGTTGTGTTTAGTCTGTCAAACCTAGCATACCGGAAATGGTTCAGTTGATCAGGAAGTGTAGGGTCATCTGTACTAATTCTTGTTTTTTGTTTATATTGAGTAATAGTTTGCAGACCCTTCCACACGGCCCTAATATTGTCTGAAGAAAACTGCTGTTCGATTTTCTGACGGTACTCTATCTTAGCATGTCTGATTTCCTTTTCTACTTCATACTTAGTCTGATTGAAATGCCGTCTAGCATGGTCTTGCTATGTTTTGTCACTCTCATCTAACTTTAGGGCGTTCTAATGCGTTGTGTGCGTCGTCTTTGGCAGCTAATTCTTAGACTTAATACTAAACCTAAGCCATGGCTTGTTATTACCATATATAGTTACAGTTTTGGTCGGAACACACAGTTGTTTACAAAAGCTAATATATATACAATGTAACAGTGTCTGTATATTCATCAAGGTCTGTTGCTGCCTTCTTAAAGGGAAAACTACCGATCCCAGGGATCGGGTGTAGACTACCATCCTAGTCGCTGCGAAATTCTGACTCACAGTGGCTCAAGCAACAGGGAAAAAAGAAGGGTTGAACCGTCCCTCTCGCCAGCAGTGAGGGGAATGAAGCGCAAAATGCTCACGTGAACGCTTTAAATTTGGACCGGCTAATTGGTTTAAACACAGACCAGTCTGTAAATCAAGGCAGCCCTGTAACGCAGCAACAGACTGACTTACTTTCTAATGATTCATTATTTTGTTTGCCTTTAATGCTCTTGCTCAATGTAGGGAACGCACAGAGACTTGTGAGAAAGAGCGCTATTAAAATTCTGACTATTATTGGCTCGAGCATTATTATTATTATTATTATTATTATTTTGCTTTGAATGCAGTGAGTTTAACGTCCTCCGGTCTGGAACAGGCAAATATGGGAGCATTGATTTAAATAAAGATAGTCTGTACGATCCTGGCAGCCCTGTAACGCAGCAACAGACTGACTTACTTTAAAATTGTAATTTATATGATCTCAAGGTTAAACCTGAAGTGACTAATTTTGTTTTGTAAAGTAGCCTACCCATATAATTGTAAAGGTAAGAGCGCACATATATGCACATGCACGCACACAAACACATGCACACATGGATGCATGCGTGAGCACATACACATATACTGCACGCACATAGACGCAAGGCTGGTTATTTATGCACATTATGCACATAGGAACGCAACTTTATGCTTTCATATATTTCACGCATGAGACCGTCTATATATGTGTGTTTGTATGTGTGCAATGCATTTATGAGTATGCATGATTGTAGCCTATGTGTGCTCTTTTTACTTTAAAAAAATAATGGAATATTATTTCCTAGAAGTTTAATGATTTGGGAGTTAGTCATGAAACGTAGGAAATGCACTTTTCTTTTGTAATGAACGGTTGTTTTTTTTTAATCATTGAATGTGCATAAATACATTTCATCATCAAACGCATTTTGCATAACATACATATTAGACATATTTATTAACATTCAAAGAAACATAAATAAAATTCAATGTTTTCTTTTTTTTAGAAAGAGAAAGAAAGAGCAAAAGAGAGAAACAGAAAGACAAAGAGAAAGATAGGAACAGAAATACACACAGAGAAGAAGTAAAGTTAAAGTGGTCATTGAAGAATGCACCGCATAATCATATTTTACGTAAGCCATATAAATATTTGTAGGAGACAAAACAAACAACAAAAAATAAACTTCAATTGTGGGGAGTAGATGGTGAAATCGGATTTTTAAAAAAGACCAGTTAAAGTGAGAAAAACTTGTAGGTGAGTTACACAAACATTGATGTATAAGGATTCCAAGCTTGAACTGTTTGATCATAAGCCATATTGATGCTTGCAATGTATTGTTCAATATTATATAGGTATCTCATTATAGGAACAAACATCCTAAATAACGGTATCTGGTTTTCAAATTTTAGATCTATAAATACAAGATTTTGCCAGTAATAATAACAAATCAATAACATCATCCGTTCTCACATTCTTTTCACAACCATATACTACACAATGCTGCGTAAATTGGAAACTTAGTTCCTATGATTCTATGAATTATTGGATTTGTAGCCATTTCAGTTTTATCCCCTTTATTTTGGCAACTTTTCTGAATATGACATTCCACTGTACACTTCTATTTAGTCGATTGTCCCAACCCTGGCAACAGTTTGGTTTTTGATCATTTACTGTTAAGCAGTTGTACAAAGGTTTAGCACCCTTTGGAACCGATTATATAAAATGCAAAGTTTTACTATTGTTGTTAGCATTATTTATTATATTATTTAACTGCAATCCACAAGCATTGATATATTTTTAGCGGCTTTAACAACACTTATATAAGTCAAAAAATGTGTCTGAAAACCATATTTGTTTTGAAATGCACTGAGTGATAAAAATTGTCTTTGACCATCAAGCAAATTGCCTACCTGGTGCACATCTTTCAATCCAGCTACGGTAGAATTGTTTTGGGTCTCCAATCAATACATTTAATTTACAGAACAGTGGTTCAGAAATCATTTCATTGATGTTTTTAATTTCTATTTTTTCCCTAGTTCTGAGTAGGGTAAGATGGGGTAAAAAGCCCATGGGCGGGTAAGAAGCCCATGCTAATTATCTCATGAAATGAAGCAAATTTCAGTCACATTTTGCCCATGAGACGAGTGTTAATGTTTAGCATTCGTCTCATGGGCAAATGTGACTGAAATGTTCTTATTTCATGAGATAATTGGCATGGGCTTCTAACCAGCCCATGGGCTTTTTACCCCGTCTTACCCTATGCTTTAAATACGTCATACCAAAAATATTTTTAAGCTTGTCAGTTTCTATTCCAGTACCTATTGATTTAGATCAAGACATTCTGTTACTAAGGGTATAAACTAAATGGTTCCATTTATGATTGCCTGTCAGTAACTTTTTAACCCATGTAATCTTTAATGCATGTATATATTTACGAATATCTGGGATACAAATACCTCCTTGATCGATACTTTTATATGATGTGTTTCTGCTGATTCTATCATTGTTCTTGTTCCACACAAATCGAAACAATGCGGTTTGAATTGCATTTATAATATCATCTGGAGGTGTTGGTAATAACATCCATAAAAACACGCTAGTTTTGACATAATCAATGACTTTAAGATTGCCGCACGCCCTACAGGTGTTAGCTCCCTCTTCAGCCTTAAAAAGCATTTTAATTTATCTGAATTTTTCATCAAAGTTTAGATTTATGCAGTCTTGTAAGTCATTTGTAAGCCAGATACCAAGTGTTTTAATTTGTTTTGGATTCCATTCAATGTCTAGATGAGGCATGTATCTGTTTTTGTGAACCTATGTGTGATCTTAGTATTTATATATGTGCTTAAGTTTCTTTGCACAAGAATGTAAGTTTTAGATTGACAGGACTCTGGAAATTTGTTTTCAAAATAGTAGATCTAGTCAAGGTGTAAATATATATGTAGTACACATGCCTATGGCCCATAATTATAAAGGCATGCACCCGCTTGTGTGTACCTGTGTGTGTGACATGACAAAATGGCAACGCTAATATCAACACACACACACACACACACACACACACATCGTAGTCTTTGTATAAATATGTGCTTAACATTCTTTGCAAAAACACGCACGCATAGGACTCTGAACACTTTTTTAAATAGTAGATCACGTCGCGTAAATATACACACACACACACACACACACACAACACACACATGCACCCGCGCGCGCGTGTACCTGCGTGCGCGACACACAAACACACAACGTTAACATCACACACACACACACACACACACACACACACACACGCACACACACA
>CM065701.1:19401738-19416738 GCA_017654935.2 Phymorhynchus buccinoides | reverse complement strand
CTGCATCCAACACTATACAGCCTCATCTCATGGCCTCAAAACTCCTGTCCTATGATGTCTGTCCTCGTCTTGTTAAGTGTGTCCTCAGCTTTCTTGTGAGTAGGACTCAGTCTGTTCGGTTTCCAAAGGCTCTGTCATCTGTACACACACACACACACACACACACACACACACACACACACACACACTGACACAGACACACACTCGCGCGCACACTCGCGCGCGCACACACGCGCATACGCACACGCGCGCACACACATACACTGTCACGCACCTGTTGTCACTCACTCACTCCAACATACACACACACACACTGTCACGCACATTTCACTCACTTACTCACACACACACACACACACACACACACACACACACACACACACACACACACACACACACACACACACACACCGTGCGTGCGCACACAAAAGCGACTAAGTGAGCCTTGAAGGCTTTGCTTTTTGTTTAAATGTAGTATACATAGCTACTATACGTTGCAACAACGCCACATGCCGATATCACTGACAATAGAGCAAACATACCGATGCATAGCGCCATTCCTACGTAGACATAGGCTACAAATAAACATTAAATGTTGTTATGCTTTGCATAGCTATGCGGGGATTGTCTTTGGCCATGATAAGCTCCTATAGCATAACATCATCATCATCAGTCTCCCAAATCCCCCAAAGACGGAGTGTGGCTGCCCACGTGGCGGGATAATAAAAAACGGTCACACACGTAAATGTTCTCATCCGTAGCTGATGCATTTGTACCATAGTGTTCAAAAGCTTCGGCGCGGCTGTTGGGATGATCCCTGGATTCTTTTAGCCAGGGTACGTCAACAGCAAAAACAATGACATAAGTTTTGGCCAGTTGCAGGAAATCGTGAAGTAAAAGAACCGCTAAAGACATGTGACCAATCAGATTTGGTGCAAGAAGTGTTGATAAAACGTCACAACTTGGCAGATTCTATAGGGTGTCCTTGAAGATCTACCCTATTGGGCATAATCTAAGCAAAAGTAGATATTTATCCCCCTCATCCTTCATCCCTGGATTCTGCAGACACGTAGAGATTTTCAGTCCGAGGCACTTTTAATTTAAAAAAATGTTTTACAACATTTTTCTCAATCATCATCATCATATAGTAATAAGCCAAGTGTGTGTGTGTGTGTGTGTGTGTGTGTGTGTGTGTGTGTGTGTGTGTGTGTGTGTGTGTGTGTGTGTGTGTGTGTGTGTCTGAAACACAAAACGGGCCTTATAACTCCGCCGTTTTTTGACCGAATCGCTTCAAATTTGCTGTGAGCCCTAACGGGGCGATGGCAACAGCAACCGAGGCGGCCTTGTCATTTTTGCGGTTTCGCAAATGCGCAAAACGCGCATCCGCCGTCTCTCGGCGCCCGTATCTCAGGCATTTCTGGGCTGATTGCCTTCCAATTTGGCAGGTACATGACCGGGGATGGTGACTATCGGTGTGCCAAACCGGAAGCGAATCAGTTCAGACACGCGCGCGCTATACGCCGTTTCCCTTTTTCACGAATAACTCCGCCGTTTCACTTTTTCACGAATAACTCCGCCGTTTCTTAACCGATTCGCTTCCAATTTGCTGTCAGGCTTGCTATGGCCGGGGCAAAGCATGGAAGGAAATGTGAACAGCATCCGTTCATAAACGCGATATGCACCAATTTACAGGTTTGCTAACTAGACCAAACGGGATCTGTCCAAACGCGCTGTTATTAAAGGGGGGGGGGACTGCTGGAGACGTGGTTCACATGTGCTGGGGTGACGAGTAGGTCAGCGGAGCTGGTTATGGGTGGGGTAGGGGGTGGGTGGGTCGGCGGAGGGATGGTGGGGGGGGGGGCAGTGGAGATTATAAGGGGATGACACTACATGTATGTGTATTATTAAAAAATCAGGACTTTACTGGTTTAGCACTGCCTCCGGGCATTGCCTCCAGTATTGTTCCCACAATCTTTGTATTTACAAATGCCCCACATGCCGAAAGGCCGAACTAAGTTGGCTTTCAGTTCTTTTTTCTGTTTTTGTCCTTTGCCAATCTACGATCGCAAAAGTGTAAGTTTTCGTTCAGGTTTGTTTCCTTTTTTTGTTTGTTTGTTGTTATTTTCTGTCTGTCCTAAGGATCTCCTGAACCGCTTGATCGAATCACTTCAAATTTGTGTCGTGGTTTGTCCCTATGAGAGGAAGGCATCGGCACGAAACTTTTCGCCGCTCTGACCTTGACCTTGGCGTATGACCTTGAAAACCCAAAATCGTTAAGGGGCCATAACTTCCACACCGCAGGTCCTGGAGTCATGAAACTTGGCATGGAGGTACTTTCGCGTATGGCCGTTCTGATGATGGCGTCAAGGTTAACGTCAAGGTCAACGTCAAGGTCAGGGAGATCGGTATGCCTTGAAAGTGGTATGGGTCTAATAATTGTTTTTTTCTGCCCCACGCATATCTTCCGAACCGCTTCACCGAATCGTTTCCAATTTTGTGTGGTGGTGTGTCACCATGAGAGGAAGGCATCCACGCATAAATGATCGCCGTCGTGACCTTCACCTTGGCGTATGACCTTGACAAACGAAAATCTTTAAGGGGCTGTAACGTCCACACCGTTGGTCTTAGGGACTTCAATCTTGGCATGTAGGTACTTTGGCATATGTTTGTTCTGATGATTGCATACTGATCAAGGTCAAGGTCATGGAGATCGGTAGGGCCTTGAAAGTGGTAGGGGTCTAACAATTGTGTTTTCAGCCACAAAAGTAAAAATATATTTCGCGGACCCGGCGAAACTGGTACTCAGCGTTACCGGTACTTGGCATTACCTGTACTAGGCGTTACCAGTACGGGGCGTTGCGCTAGTAGTTAATAATTATGCTCATTTAAAGCACCACGTTACTTGTTAGATGACAGCAGCAGGAATCACTCTTCTGCATTTTCTTTTAAAACATCTATATTGTACTATATTGTAAGCCCAAAAATGGATTGATCTGTAAATACCAGACATTTTATTCTTTAGGCCAATTTCACTGTTGTCAGCAGCAACATCAACATCAACAATTGCGTAAGCAAACAGGTTGGATGTTGAAGAGAAAAAACAAACGTTTCGGGCTGTTTGCTTGCGGTGTTATCTTCTGTACAACTGGTACTAGTGGTCTTCTTTTTTTCTCAAGAATTAACATCAACAACACACACAAAAATACCAAAACAAACAAAAACAATGACGACAACAATTCCTCTTCTTGTTCTTGTTCTTGTTCTTGTTCTTCTTGTTCTTGTTCTTCTTGTTCTTGTTCTTCTTCTTCTTCTTCTTCTTCTTCTTCTTACAATGTATTATTATTATTATTATTATTATTATTATTATTATTACTGGACTGGGCCTCACGGCGTTTAAAGTCCAACTTTAAACCAAGCAAACAAAAAACAACTAAAGAACAAAAAAATGCATTCTGAAATAAATAATAGGCCTAGTCCAATCCAAGACCTACAGAACATTTCGATGTCCTTTTCATTTAAGGGGCGCTGTGTGCCTTGTCCTTATTATATGACAATCAGACACAAGCGCTGCATCACTTCATTTCTAAATTTGCTCCCGCTCAGTATGTAAATGTTAAAATTCACAGCGCTGTTGCCTGTCCACATCAATTCAGAAATAGTCCCCAAAATGCTTAGTTTTGCACTGAGAACTTCATCGACAATGCCTCCTTCATAAAAAACAACTTCTTCCATATATATGTCCACGATACAAGTGGGTAAGGTCAGAAGACAAAATGCCAGGGACGTCAGGATCAGAGTAACGACTAAAGAAGAAACCAGGCCAGAACGCGAGGAATGCTTTGCCATGCCTGTTTGGTTGGACATCATTTTCTGTGAAAACCGTCTCGAGATCAGAACTCGATGTATGAGGTTGGCATTGCCTGCTACTAGGAAAATGAAGGGTAGAACTGAGGCCATGACAAGATCCAACGACAGAAACGTGCTTGCCAGATGGTCATCGATACTTTGACAGACGTATCTCTCGCCCACCCCGCTTCTTCTGGTGTGGTAGTTGAGAAAGATGGTCGCATTCAAAGCGCACGCTATGACAAAAATGCCTGCGACGACAATGTTCCCTCTCTTCGCAGTGCACAAAACCCCGACGCGATGCGGAAGCACCACTGACGTCGCCCGCTGAAACGTCATCACCACCAGAAACCACGCTGACGTAAAGGAGGACACGTAACTGAGAAAGCGCGGGACGGTGCACACAGCGTCGTAATAGGTCAGCTGCGTGCTGTACAACAGGAGAAAGTGCCAGATGACGGAACTGAGGAGGAGAACTAGATCGGAACACAAAGGGAATAAACAACGATGACGGAACATTTATAGATCAATCAGATAATTAGCTGTTTGTTTGTGTGTGTGTGTGTGTGTGTGTGTGTGTGTGTGTGTGTGTGTGTGTGTGTGTGTGTGTGTGTGTGTGTGTGTGTGTGTGTGTGTGTGTGTGTGTGTGTGTGTGTGTGTGTGTGCCGGGAAAGGGAGACGAAGGCCGGATGGGAAGAGGAGGTGGGCGTGTAAACATGTAAGCATGGTTAGGAATCCGTGCACATGCCCTCAACAAAGACTTATGCAGCTGGGTTTGGTTTCTCCTGAATGTTAAGTCCCAGGGGGTAGAGGGATTTTATTTTGCTACCCAAACCCACTCTCTCTCCAAGCGTTTCTCGAGCAGGTTCTGATGCACCCTTTCGTTGGGGATGCACATGAGGTCCTCCAGCGTGTGGCCCACAGAGTTAAAGTGTTTGGTCACCAGCGTGCCTTTGTTGTTCACTTTAATGTTTGACCGGTGGAGATAGAACCTCGTCCTCAACGAATTCTCTGTCTGTCCCACGTATTGAGTATTTCAACATTTGTGGAAAAAGAGCAGGTACACAATGTTTGTGCTGTCACACGAGAAGGCGTTTCTAAGTTTGAAGGCCTTCTGCGTTCTGTCACTGTGGAAACAGTCAGACACCACCAGATGCTTGTCACAGATGACACACTGGCGCCTGCTGCATTTCTATGTCCCTGGGATGTCATTAGGGGGCTGGGGGAGAACGGAGGGCATCAGCACGGACCCCAGAGACCTACAGTTGCGGCGTCCAAGGATGGGAGGCTCCGGCAGTACCTTGGACATCTTGGGGTTGGGGACAATTAGACTGGACTGCAACGTGTGCAGCCAATCCGCATGGGGGGGGGGGGGGGGGTTGCTGGGGTGGTGCGTCACTACAAAGTGACAGCGGCTGGATGGCTGGGGTTTCTTGTATTCCAGGGTTTCTGCCCTGGGCACGGCAGCGGCTCTCTCCCTGGCCTGGGCGATCCTGGCTGGAGGGTATCCTCTGGCACGGAAGTGTCCTTCTAGCTCATCACAGCGCTGGTGGAATACACCATCGTCCGAGCATAGCCTGTGGATCCTGAGGAACTGGGAATAAGGGATCTTCCTTCTTCATGTTGAGGTGAGAGTAGTTCCACCTTGGTAGGCTAAGACCCCATCCCGTGCCGAGCTGATGAGACTCCCTAGAGTCGCAACAGCTGTCCTCGGCTGGGTTCTGCCATATATTGCCTCCCTAATAAGGAGGAGAAACAAAACCAGCACTCTTTATGTTTTTTAGAGCATATATCAAAATACCAAGTTAATCTAATTGGTTTTGGTTTTAATGTTCGTTTCAAAGACATAGGGAAAAAAATGTTTTAAACAATTTTACTATATATATATTTAAATTTTGTTTTAAAAGATATATATTCAATTCGGCTATTTGACGTTATAGGTGTGCCCTGTCCTCATGACGTGACGGACACAAGCGCTGCATCACTTCGTTTCTAAACTTGCTCCCGCTCAGTATGTAAATGTAAAAATTCACAGCGCTGTTGCCTATCCACATCATTTCAGAAGTAGTCTCCAAAATGTATAGCTGTGCAATGGGAACCTCATCGACAATGTCTCCTTCATAGAAACCAACTATTTCCAGATATATGTCCATGATACAAGTGGGTAAGGTCAGAAGAAAAAATGCCAGCGACGTCAAGATCAGAGTAACGACTAAAGAAGAAACCAGGCCAGAACGCGATGAATGCTTTGCCATGCTGGTTTGGTCGGACATCATTTTCTGTGAAAACCGTCTCGAGATCAGAACTCGATATATGAGGATGGCATTACACCCTACTAGGAAAATGAAGGGTAGAACTGAGGCCATGACAAGATCCAACAAGTGAAACGTGTTTGCCAGATGGTCATCGATACTTTGACAGACGTAGCTCTCGCCCACCCCGCTTCTTCTGGTGTGGTAGTTCAGAAAGATGTTCACATTCAAAGCGCACGCTACAACAAAAATGACTGCGACGACAATCTTCCCTCTCTTCGCGGTGCACAAAACCCCGACGCGATGCGGAAGCACCACTGACGTCGCCCGCTGAAACGTCATCACCACCAGAAACCACGCTGACGTCAAGGAGGACACGTAACTGAGGAAGAACGGGACGGTGCACACAGCGTCGTAATAGTTCAGCTGCGGGCTGTACAACAGGAGCAAGGTCCGGGCGACGGAACTGAGGAGGAGAACTAGATCGGAATAAGCCAGGGACATGAAGTAGAAGGCGATGCATGACGTGGACTGTACTGCTCTCAGCCCTTGCATCACCACGATGGTCAGCACGTTCCCGAACAAACCCAGAACCAGAAGCAACGCTGGCACCGTGTGCAATAGCATGGTGTCAATGTAATCGAGAAGAGCAGCGTAATCATTCGTGTTGTTGTTGTTGTTAATATTTTCCGGTTGATCGAGAATGATGGACAAGTTCATGATAATTGAAGGCGTTTACCTCTTTCAGTGTTCTCTTTTCATCACTTTACTGAAGGATAGTCAGACACACAGACACACACACACACACACACACACACACACACACACACACACACACACACACACACACACACACACACACACACACACACACACACACACACACACACACACACACACACACACACACACACACACACACACACACACACACACCTTTAAGCTATCAGTTAGAATAAAATTAATCAGAGGATATAATTAGAAATGAATTAACAAGTGAGCTAAAATGATTGATGACAAGTAACTGAAGTGTAATTGAGTATTGATTCAGCAATAAATAAGTAATGAAACTAACATCTCCTAGTTTGCTAAAAAGACTAATAAAATAAGGGCTCTTAAAACTATTATTAATAGCAATACACCAACCATAAAATATAAAATCCACCATAAAGGATGCTATCACAGAAGATGTTAATCAACAGAGTTTTTAAACATAAAATCATAACAGCAGAGAGCAATAATGAGGTACAACCTTTTCACAAATAAACAAGGCAAGAAAATCAATGAACCATAATATGTAGATGATAAGAATAAACAAAATAATCACATAATGATAACCCATCAATAACAATAATTCCCCACCACCATCATCCCCACACACATTTCCCTCTCTGCATCTCTCTCCAACCACTCTTCAAAGTAATATATAACATCACACAAGTAAAATCTGAAACTCACTCACACAGGCGCACCACACACACACACACACACATACACATACACACACACGCACGCGCGCGCGCACACACTCACACATAAACACTTTCAAGGCAAACACATCCGGGAAATTGGAGCAATAATACATAAAAAGCATGACATATATTTGCATAAAACAATTAATAAAAAGCGAATAAAATTGACAGAGAATCACCACCCCACCCTCACTGCTTCATGCACAAGGACTGTATCAGTTTGTCACGGCACGCTAAGGCCGGACGAAAGTAAGGGACATGCCGCTCTCATACACACATCAACAAGGACAAACAAAGGAAGTACAATACGAAACAAACACCATTTTATTAATCACCAAACATATCAAAATATTGCATATGAATGAATGGAGCGTTGAGTCGATAAAGTGAAAGAAGCAAAAGTATGAAATGAATGAATGATCGCAAAGCAAGCAACAAATGTAACGATTATACAATTACTCACAAACACATTACATGCATCAAGCAACAAATGCAAACCGGCGTTAAAGTACAAACCTCAAAGCAAATAACAGCAAAGCTGTCAACAAAGACAACAAAGCAAAAGAGGCAAAACAAAACAAAGCATGTGCAACAACAAGTTTAGCCAATAATGTTCAACCTGAAATCATGCTTTTCTTTAATGCCAACTGTCAACACAAGCCACGGGGTTTGCCTTTCAAGCATAAATCAACACAAATGTATTTATATATATATACCGATGATCGAAGACTGAAGATCTGACGCAGTCCCTGCAAGTGAGCACCGAGCCCAACTGAAGACGACAAATAACCAAGGATCCACCAATATTGTGAAGACATATAGTAAAAAAAACACTAAATCCCGATTCTTGACTATCCTGCAGCATAGCGTTTCTCCACAACTCCAAAACAACAAACTCACTACTAAATGGACTTCCACTACCAAAAATCAAACCAGCTGAAAGGGACCATCCGACGACACGGTCGAGCTGACGTCAACTTCCCAGGGAATCAGCTCCAGATGCAGGAACCCGGAGCTTCCAAGCTCAGAGTCGATGAACATCCCCCAAACGGCTTCATACTCTTCCTCCACGGTAGGTGCACTTCAAACAATGGACCTCTTCTTCCAGGGTTGGCAGTCTTCAACGACGAGCCACTTCTTTCAGGGTTGACGGCAGGAGAAGGTAGGTAGGAGGGAGGGGAGAGGATAACAACAAGTGGCACTCCAGACGAAGTCCAACCGCACACCGCCAAACACCCCAGGGACCAGAGAATGCTATTAAACAGACAAAAGTGACACTTTCTATAATAATGTAAATATACTAAATACTAATAAATTATGTCCCTACTTTGCTCATAAAAGCATGACATCAATTTAGTAAAGTGTCTCACCAAAAGTCCAATGTAACATTTATAAAGAAAGGTGAACACCCAATTTTTGGTCACAATAATTGCGTAACAATAACTTGTATGCAAAAAGGTTCCACTTACAAACATTGACTGCATAATTAACAGCTGTCAATCTGTCACAGTACTTGTAACAATAACAAAGAAACCAGCCCATTAACTTAAAAAAATAACCGATCTTCTAAAACAAACAATAAAATTTAGTTGTTGTTGTTTGTTTTTTGTTAATATTATAAACCTTGTAGCCACAGGGCTCATAATACAAGTAACCAACAAATTAATAACTTTAAGCTTCCTACGTTGATGTCTTACTCCATAGTTCCGGGTACAAACTGGAAAATGTCCATGAACTTAAATATCAAACCGCACAAACATTTACAATTACTAAAAAGTGTGTGAGCCCAAAACAAGACAATGTTCACTAAAACCGAGTGAGCCAAACCAAAACAATGCTCATTAAAACCGGGTGAGCCAAAACACTGCATACATAATGCCAATGACACACCCTGTCAACAGTGCCTGTTTCTTTCTTTACTTTTTTTAAACCTAATACTATCTACACAGTATTACAAAATAGTGTAAAGCAAACTACTATACTAACTATTTAATTACTTCCCTTACACCTTACACTTATTTACACTTATCACCCTACAAACAACAAAGGCTGAAAAGCTTAGCTGTTCTAGCTACCTAACCTAGCATGACCCGACTTAACCTAACCTAATCTACCTTGACCTAATTTAACCTCGCCTGACCAGACACCCCAACTAAAAACAAAATTCATACTACAAATACTATAATGCATTAACGCCCTTGTATTCAAATACCAAAAGCATTATTATAACCCTTCCACGCTAACTAGTAAATGACCAAAAACTTAAATATCTTAGCAAAACTCCCTTTTAAACTTAATGTCCCCAATTATATCTCCATTACTACCCCATCCTTAAATTAGACTCAAAAACGAAACCAAAGACAAAACAAAATAAAATGTTACGCGGATAGTTACGTAAATAACCACAAACCGGAACTTGTCAGCTGAAAAACATTGCAACGCTGACAAACCTACAAAACTGACCTATACTATTTGACTTCCTTACTTTGTGACACACGCTAACATATCTACACATATTTACACGAATGCTACCTCACAATATCTAAATATGTACGTACCTTCTCACTGACCAAACCGCGACGCGACAAAACGAAACACGAACTGTATACGGCTACAACGCCGACAGAAGCAGTTCACACAGAGTATACAGAGAACTTGCTCATATGCTTAAAGGGCACTGGACCCTCGAGACAAGCAAGAGCCAACGACAAAAGCGGTGCTGAACACCCATAGGAGAGTAAATCGATCACCTAAGAGTCTCGTACAGACTCAACTGAAAATAGTGACACACTTTGCGAGCGAAAATGGTGTTTTACGGGACATTAGTAAATACAAATATGGTGGGAACAATGCTGGAGGCAATGCCCGGAGGCATTACGAAACCAGTAAAGTCACGATTTTTTAAATTAATACAGATAGCTGTAGCGGTGACCACGCCTCGGTTAAACTTCATCGGTTATGGCACCGCCACAAGTAACAATTGAAAATAGTGTACACACTTTGAGAGAGAAAATGGAGTTTTACGTCCTCTTGGTCTGAATCAGACGCATATGGGACATTTGTAAATACAAATATGGTGGGAACAATACTGGAGGCAATGCCCGGAGGCAGTACGAAACCAGTAAAGTCCCGATTTTTTTATTAATACAGATAGCTGTAGCGGTGACCACGCCTCGGTTAAACTTCATCGGCTATGGCACCGCCACAAGTAACAATTGAAAATAGTGTACACACTTTCTTACTTTAATTATTCTTTACGTCCTCTCGGCCGAAGCCATATGGGACATTACGTTTTATTTTTAGATATTGGAAAAAAGGGGGAAGGGGAGAGAAAAAAATGAGTTTCAATTTACTTTAGATTTTTTTAATTTTACTGTTTATAGATGTTTATATCTTGAATAAAGGTCAAGGTGTTTCTTTTTATGAGCCATGGCTCGCACGAGACTACTCTATCTTATAAAAATCTGCTTTTAGATAAAATGAGTGATTAAAATACAACTTTTAGCTGCACCCCGCCAGGCGAGAGCCTATTGATTAAAATTTCAGGACCACTTTAATTTTAAAAGAACAAATATTTTAATGAAAATTTAAAATTCCAACAAAGGTCAAACGAATATATTTACATATTTTTGTTTTTATGAACTTTATTTATGAAAATTCTCCTTTTGTTTTTTAAAAAGGTTTCCACTGAAAGTGGAAAACTATTTGTACAAGGTTTAAAAGATGATACGTCAATTATTTTTATAAAAAATGAGAAAATATTAAGATGGGAGAAACTAAGGTCCCTAAATAGATCCAAAAACTTATATACAAACTGATTACCACCACAGACTCTAAAAGGCACTAACAAATTTTGGCCGAGTTTGGGCAGAAAAAGTCATATGGACTCCATGTTTCCAAATTTTAGTGCAAGTTAAAACTTTGTTTAAGAGCATAATTTGTTAATAAAATCTTTAAAATTTATCAATTTTAAAACTGGTGGTTCCAGATAGTTAACGATTCCTACTTGTTTAGGTCGGGGGGAGGGAGGTAGAGGGACCCCTCCTCCCCGGCCGAAACAGTGGTAGGGCGTTGTTAAATGGATCCAGCACTAAGTGCGGGGGGACCCACTGGGATAACCCTGACCGTAATTTCACGTTCGCGAATACGAAAGCACCCCTCCGGAGGTCGCGCCGCGCACCCATCTACTGGGGGGAGGGGAGTAAAAAGAACTCGGACTCAAAAGAGACCTACCGGCACTGTGCCATACATGCCGTCCGTTAAAAAAGAGAAAGAATAATTTTGGGGTTGGGAATGGAGTGTAGACAGGTGCGCGGCCCGCTGTCCGGAGGGACCCTATCCCCGTCATTAAAATAGCTCATTTAAATGTTTACGGTTAATCTTAATTTGTTTTAATAACTCGAGATAAAAAATATTGACCAACAGAGGTTTGGACTAAGGCCTCAGCCAGCCAGACCAAAGGGGCCCACCCCTCTATAGTATTTCTTTGTATTATTAATTTAGAAAATGCTATGTTATGTATCTTTAGCTTTGTAATTAATGGTATATATCTGTGTGTGCGCGCTCATGCGTTTATGTGGATTTGACAGACACAACCAGAGAGAGAGAGAGAGAGAGAGATTTTGTGGGAATAGCGGTATGTGAGACTAGATATATCATTGCTGTAAAATCACTGTGTTGAATTAGCAGTATAACAAAGGGAGGTGCAACAAAGCTTCCATAGTGTAGGCCTAAGTAAAGATGCTCTACCACCACTACACCTATACAGACATATACATATACACACACGCACGTGCGCGCGCGCACACACACACATACACACGAGAGAGAGAGAGAGAGAGAGAGAGAGAGAGAGAGAGAGAGAGAGAGAGAGAGAGAGAGAGAGAGAGAGAGAGAGAGAGAGAGAGAGAGAGAGAGAGAGAGAGAGAGAGAGCAGAGAAATGATCTATATATCTCCTTATAGATCTACAGGAAGCATACTTTTGCTACAACACACCAACACTCCCACACACCATTATGCCCCTACACCACAACATGATTAAACGGCATGTCACTATGTGGGGACAAAGGTATGTGGTACCAAAGGTATGTGGTAGTCTAGCTGTTCCCACTGTGTCACCAGGGGTATGTGGATCCACTGAAATGTGGCACCAGTTGCGTGTGGTATCAGCTGTATGTGGTAATAAAAGTAGGCTATGCTTCCAATATGCACTACGTCTTTCCACTAGATCTATATCTATATCGTATATGTCTTAGGCCTAATAGATCTGCCACAACACCTACTCAGGCCCAAACACATACGCACAGGAACACATTTACATACATTTAACAAGTTCGCGTGCGCTCAAAGACACACACACACACACACACACACACACACACACACACACACACACACTCTCTCTCTCTCTCTCTCTCTCTCTCTCTCTCTCTCTCTCTCTCTCTCTCTCACACACACACACACACACACACACACACACACACACACACACACACACACACACACACACACACACACTGGAATGGTCTGATACCAATTTATCATGCAAGAGAGAGATAGAGAGAGAGAGAGGAGAGAGAGAGAGAGAGAGAGAGAGAGAGAGAGAGAGAGAGAGAGAGAGAGAGAGAGAGAGAGAGAGAGAGAGAGAGAGAGAGAGAGAGAGAGAGAGAGAGCAAGAGAGAGAGAGAGAGAGAGAGAGAGAGAGAGAGAGAGAGAGAGAGAGAGAGAGAGAGAGAGAGAGAGAGAGAGCAAACGAACGAACGACTGTTGTTTTTTTTATTCAGGGAAAGTGGAATAAGCACAATAACCGGGGGTGTTTTTTCTCATCCTGCCCTTAGAACAAAAAAACAACAACAAAAAATACTGAAAAATACACACAAAAACAACCTTAACTGAAGGTCATAAAAGGACACATAATGCAAGACATATAAATAAAATAAATTGCATCAAGAGAGAGAGAGAGAGAGAGAGAGAGAGAGAGAGAGAGAGAGAGAGAGAGAGAGAGAGAGAGAGAGAGAGAGAGAGAGAGAGAGAGAGAGAGAGAGAGAGAGAGAGAGAGAGAGAGAGAGAGAGAGAGAGAACAAAATTAATACGATTTTTTTTAATGAAGGGATTAAACAGATTAATGCGATAGCGTTCTTTTTACACCATTGCTCTAAAGCAAGGGAAAAACATTAATCAATGAAGAAAATAACAACAAAAAAGACTGGCAACAATAATCATATACAGTGTAATAATAATAATAATAATAGTACATTTATATAGCGCTTTATCTCAAATGAGCCCAAAGCGCTTTACAATCAATTATTCATCAACAAGTAGATAACAAAAATACAAAGCAATTATCTCTCTCTCTCTCTCTCTCTCTCTCTCTCTCTCTCTCTCTCTCTCTCTCTCTCTCTCTCTCTCGCACACACACATACATACACACACACACACACACACACACATACACACACACACACACACACACACACACACACACACACACACACACACACACACACACACACACACACACACACACACACACACACACACACACACACACGTGCGCGCGCGCGCACACACACATTTATCGTCACCGACTCATTATTCATCTTTCATTCAGTAAGCCATAGCAACTGAGTTGCACGGACTGACCACATACACCAACACACATACACAAAACGTCAGAGGATACACATACAAATACACTCATATACAAGGTACGCACGCAGACAGACACACACACATGCATACACACACATACACATGCGTGCACATATCCAAAACCAAAACGCACACAAGCACATATGAACGCACACATACATGCTCACACACATACACAACACACACCACACACAACACACACACCCACCCACCCACCCACCCACCCACCAACACAGCACAAACCTGTTATTCAGTCTTCCCTCACGTGCACACAACGATAGACAACTGATGAAATATTTAGGGTGCAGCAGGGAAAAGATGGGCTTTTAAGAGAGGTTTTGAATGAGGAGACAGAGTTGGAGTGTCGGAGAGGAGAAGGCAGAGAATTCTGAGAAATCATTTAATATTTGAAATTTCACATACCCATAAGGACTTGCAACTTTTCTGAAAATTTCAGCCAAATCAGACGAAAAAAAAGGGGAAGAAAAAAAAAAAAGAAGAAGAATTTTGACGAATGCAATAGTATTATCCTTAGGGAGAATCCTAATAATAATAAATAAATAAATAAATAAATAAAAATAAAAACATGACATAAAACCTGTTGGTTTCGGAAATATATTCATGAACGATTTCAAATATCAAAATGTTCGAATTATGTGTAATGCAGAGTTACCCTTCAGAAGTGTTTCAACAATACAATATTCTAATGGAAAGTTTGAAATTGTACGAGCAGGGGCTTCATTAAAATGAATGCAATGTAACTAAGTAATGCTCCACC
>CM065701.1:19392299-19396238 GCA_017654935.2 Phymorhynchus buccinoides | reverse complement strand
CATCAATGTCTACAGATCCTGGGAGAACCTGAGTTTTAATTGTGTGGTTAGAGGCTACAATAATCATCTCTGTCTTTTCAGCATTTATTTGCAGTTTGTTGTAAAACATCCATGGTATGACAGATTTAATTCGATGATGGATGCTGCAATCCTTGAATCGAAAGGAATAATACTATTTGGCGACTTTAATATTGATTTAACATTGTCAGGGACAAAATGGAAAAGAAATGTATGAACTTTATGATTTGGAATAAATAATTGGTCGGAGTACACACAGTTGTTCACAAAAGCTAATATATATACAATGCAACAGTGTCTGTATATTCATCAAGGTCTGTTGCTGCCTTCTTAAAGGGAAAACTACCGATCCCAGGGATCGGGTGTAGACTACCAGCCTAGTCGCTGCGAAATTCTGACTCACAGTGGCTCGAGCAACAGGGAAAAAAGAAGGGTTGAACCGTCTCTCTCGCCAGCAGTGAGGGGAATGATGCCGCGCTGCTCACGTGAACGCTTTAAATTTACCGGCTCTGGGTTTAAACACAGACCAGTCTGTAAATCAAGGCAGCCCTGTAACGCAGCAACAGACTGACTTACTTTCTAATGATTCATTATTTTGTTTGCCTTTAATGCTCTTGTTGTCAATGTAAAACGCACAGAGTTCTTGTGAGAAAGAGCGCTATTAAAATTCCCATTATTATTATTATTATTATTATTATTATTATTATTATTATATTTTGCTTTGAATGAAAGTTCGTTTAACGTCCTCCGGTCTGGAACAGGCACGTATGGGGCATTGATAACTATAAAGATAGTGGGACGATCCTGGAGGTACTGCAATACCAGGAAAGCCCAGAAGGTTTTGGGTTTTTTTAATAGTAATTTATATAATCTCAAGGTTAAACCTGAAGTGACTAATTTTGTTTTGTAAAGTAGCCTACCCATATAATTATAAAGGTAAGAGCGCACATATATGCACATACAAGCACACAAACACATGCACACATGGATGCATGCGTGAGCACATACACATATACTGCACGCACATAGACGCAAGGCTGGTTATTTATGCACATTATGCACATAGGAACGCAACTTTATGCTTTCATATATTTCACGCATGAGACCGTCTATATATGTGTGTTTGTATGTGTGCAATGCATTTATGAGTATGCATGTAGCCTATGTGTGCTCTTTTTTACTTTAAAAAATAATGGAATATTATTTCCTAGAAGGTTAATGATTTGGGAGTTAGTCATGAAACGTAGGAAATGCACTTTTCTTTTGTAATGAACGGTTGTTTTTTTTTAATCATTGAATGTGCATAAATACATTTCAACATCAAACGCATTTTGCATAACATACATATTAGACATATTTATTAACATTCAAAGAAACATATATAAAATTCAATGTTTTCTTTTTTTTAGAAAGAGAAAGAAAGAGCAAAAGAGAGAAACAGAAAGACAAAGAGAAAGATAGGAACAGAAATACACACAGAGAAGAAGTAAAGTTAAAGTGGTCATTGAAGAATGCACCGCATAATCATATTTTACGTAAGCCATATAAATATTTGTAGGAGACAAAACAAACAACAAAAAATAAACTTCAATTGTGGGGAGTAGATGGTGAAATCGGATTTTTAAAAAAGACCAGTTAAAGTGAGAAAAACTTGTAGGTGAGTTACACAAACATTGATGTATAAGGATTCCAAGCTTGAACTGTTTCATCATAAGCCATATTGATGCTTGCAATGTATTTTTCAATATTATATCGGTATTTCATTATAGGAACAAACATCCTAAATAACGGTATCTGTTTTTTTCATTTTACATCTATAAATAAAAGATTTTGCCAGTAATAATAACAAATCAATAACATCATCCGTTCTCACATTCTTTTCACAACCATATACTACACAATGCTGCGTAAATTGGAAACTGTTGGCTATTTCACATTTTTCGTTTGAAAATCCATCCAAAAAGATAGCACATGTTCACAGTTCCAAAACACGTGTTGAATATTTTCTTTATGATTATTACAAAAGGAACATTTTTCTGTATTTTCAAGTTTCATATTTAAAAGTACTGAATTAGTTCCTATGATTCTATGAATAATACGTATTTGTAGCCATTTCAGTTTTATCTCCTTTATTTTGGCAACTTTTCTGAATATGACATTCCACTGTACACTTCTATTTAGTCGATTGTCCCAACCCTGGCAACAATTTGGTTTTTGATCATTTACTGTTAAGCAGTTGTAAAAAGGTTTAGCACCCTTTGGAACCGATTATATAAAATGCAAAGTTTTACTATTGTTGTTAGCATTATTTATTATATCATTTAAATGCAATCCACAAGCATTTATATTTTTTTAACAGCTTTAACAACACTTATATAAGTTAAAAAAATGTGTCTGAAAACTATATTTGTTTTGAAATGCACTGAGTGAAAAATAATGTCCTTGACCATCAAGCAACTTACCTACCTGATGCAAATATCTTTCAATCCAGCTACCGTAGAAAAAAGGTTTTTCTCCAACCAATACATTTGAATTACAGAACATTCATTTCATTGATGTTTTTAAGTTCTATTTTTTCCCTAGTTCTGAGTATGCTTTAAATACGTCATACCAAACAATTGTTTAAGCTTATCAAGTTCTATTCTAGTACCTATTGATTTAAATAAAGAAATTTTGTTGCTAAGGGTATAAACTAAATGGTTCCATTTATGATTGCCTATCAGTAACTTTTTAATCCATGTAATCTTTAATGCGTGTATATATTTACAAACATCTGGGATAAAAAAAATACCTCCTTGATAGATACTTTGATATGATTTTTTCTGTTGATTCTATCATTTTTCTTGTTCCACAGAAATCGAAAGAATGCGGTTTGAATTGCATTTATAATATCATCTGGAGGGTTTGGTAATAACATCCATAAAAACACTAGTTGTGACAAAATCAATGACTTTAAGATTGCTACACGCCCTACAGGTGTTAGCTCCCTTTTCAGCCACACCGTAAAAAGCGTTTAAATTTCTCTAACGTTTTGATCAAAGTTTAGATTTATGCAGTCTTGGAAGTCATTTGTAAGCCAAATACCAAGTATTTTAAATTGTTTTGGATTCCATTCAATGTCTAGATGAGGCATATATCATATATATATTTTGTTATATGCCTCATCTGTAAAGAATTGTTGGTTGTTGTCACTCCACGGGTGGAGTGAATGTGTGGGTGGCTCCATGAATGGAGCGAAGTCCCCTGAAGTCGGAGTATGGCCGCCCATGTGGTGGGGCCCTTTAAAAGCAGCCATACACGTCATCTTCCCCCCCAAGGCCATGCCAAATGTTGACATGGCACTGGGTGTGCCCCCAGAGTGCTTAAGCTGGGGAACGAAAACAACAACAACAACATATATATTTTGTGAACCTATGTGTGATCGTAGTCTTTGTATAAATATGTGCTTAAGATTCTTTGCAAAAAAATGTAAGTTTTAGGTTGATAGGACTCTGAATTCTTTTTTAAATAGTAGATCTCGTCAAAGTGTAAATATATATGTAGTACCCATGCCTATGGCCTATAATTATAAGGCATGCACCCGCTTGTGTGTGTACCTGTGTGTGCGACATGACAAAATGGGCAACGTTAATATCACACACACACACACACACACACACACACACACACACACACACACACACACACACACACACACACACACACATATATTGTTTGCTTATTCAATGTTCCATCTGGAAATAAAATTTTGACTTGACACACACACACACCATGTGGAATTGTGACTTTAAACCATTGTCTCTTTTTTTTATTTTTCCTTTTTTAACCTTTGCCAATGCAAGTATGCTTTTTGTTTTTCTGTGTTCTGTCTTGCATGCCTTCTCCTAAAATAGCCAGAGGCTTTACATTATTATAAAATGT
>CM065701.1:19372299-19387299 GCA_017654935.2 Phymorhynchus buccinoides | reverse complement strand
GTGTGTGTGTGTGTGTGTGTGTGTGTGTGTGTGTGTGTGTGTCTGAAACACAAAACGGGCCTTATAACTCCGCCGTTTTTTGACCGAATCGCTTCAAATTTGCTGTGAGCCCTAACGGGGCGATGGCAACGGCAACCGAGGCGGCCGTGTCATTTGCGCGGTTTCGCAAATGCGCAAAACGCGCATCCGCCGGCCTCTCGGCGCCCGTATCTCCGGCATTTCTGGGCTGATTGCCTTCCAATTTGGCAGGTACATGACCGGGGATGGTGACTATCGGTGTGCCAAACCGGAAGCGAATCAGTTCAGACACGCGCGCGCTATACGCCGTTTCCCTTTTTCACGAATAACTCCGCCGTTTCACTTTTTCACGAATAACTCCGCCGTTTCTTAACCGATTCGCTTCAAATTTGCTGTCAGGCTTGCTATGGCCGGGGCAAAGCATGGAAGGAAATGTGAACAGCATCCGTTCATAAACGCGATATGCACCAATTTACAGTTTTGCTAACTAGACCAAACGGGATCTGTCCAAACGTGCTGTTATTAAAGGGGGGGGGGACTGCTGGAGACGTGGTTCACATGTGCTGGGGTGACGAGTAGGTCAGCGGAGCTGGTTATGGGTGGGGTAGGGGGTGGGTGGGTCGGCGGAGGGATGGTGGGGGGGGGGGCAGTGGAGATTATAAGGGGATGACACTACACGTATCTGTATTATTAAAAAATCAGGACTTTACTGGTTTAGCACTGCCTCCGGGCATTGCCTCCAGTATTGTTCCCACAATCTTTGTATTTACAAATGCCCCACATGCCGAAAAGGCCGAACTAAGCTGGCTTTCAGTTCTTTTTTCTGTTTTTGTCCTTTGCCAATCTACGATCGCAAAAAGTGTAAGTTTTCGTTCAGGTTTGTTTCCTTTTTTTGTTTGTTTGTTGTTCTTTTCTGTCTGTCCTAAGGATCTCCTGAACCGCTTGATCGAATCACTTCAAATTTTGTGTCGTGGTTTGTCCCTATGAGAGGAAGGCATCCGCACGAAACTTTTCGCCGCTCTGACCTTGACCTTGGCATATGACCTTGAAAACCCAAAATCGTTAAGGGGCCATAACTTCCACACCGCAGGTCCTGGAGTCATGAAACTTGGCATGGAGGTATTTTCGCGTATGGCCGTTCTGATGATGGCGTCAAGGTCAACGTCAAGGTCAACGTCAAGGTCAGGGAGATCGGTATGCCTTGAAAGTGGTATGGGTCTAATAATTGGGTTTTTCTGCCCCACGCATATCTTCCGAACCGCTTCACCGAATCGTTTCCAATTTTGTGTGGTGGTGTGTCACCATGAGAGGAAGGCATCCGCGCATAAATTATCGCCGTCCTGACCTTCACCTTGGCGTATGACCTTGACAACCGAAAATCTTTAAGGGGCTGTAACGTCCACACCGTTGGTCTTAGGGACTTCAATCTTGGCATGTAGGTACTTTGGCATATGTTTGTTCTGATGATTGCATCATACTGATCAAGGTCAAGGTCATGGTCATGGAGATCGGTAGGCCTTGAAAGTGGTAGGGGTCTAAAAATTGTGTTTTCAGCCACAAAAGTAAAAATATATTTTCGCGGACCCGGCGAAACTGGTACTCAGCGTTACCGGTACTTGGCATTACCTGTACTAGGCGTTACCAGTACGGGGCGTTGCGCTAGTAGTTAATAATTATGCTCATTTAAAGCACCACGTTACTTGTTAGATGACAGCAGCAGGAATCACTCTTCTGCATTTTCTTTTAAAACATCTATATTGTACTATATTGTAAGCCCAAAAATGGATTGATCTGTAAATACCAGACATTTTATTCTTTAGGCCAATTTCACTGTTGTCAGCAGCAACATCAACATCAACAATTGCGTAAGCAAACAGGTTGGATGTTGAAGAGAAAAAACAAACGTTTCGGGCTGTTTGCTTGCGGTGTTATCTTCTGTACAACTGGTACTAGTGGTCTTCTTTTTTTCTCAAGAATTAACATCAACAACACACACAAAAATACCAAAACAAACAAAAACAATGACGACAACAATTCCTCTTCTTGTTCTTGTTCTTGTTCTTGTTCTTCTTGTTCTTGTTCTTCTTGTTCTTCTTCTTGTTCTTCTTCTTCTTCTTCTTCTTCTTACAATGTATTATTATTATTATTATTATTATTATTATTATTACTGGACTGGGCCTCACGGCGTTTAAAGTCCAACTTTAAACCAAGCAAACAAAAAACAACTAAAGAACAAAAAAATGCATTCTGAAATAAATAATAGGCCTAGTCCAATCCAAGACCTACAGAACATTTCGATGTCCTTTTCATTTAAGGGGCGCTGTGTGCCTTGTCCTTATTATATGACAATCAGACACAAGCGCTGCATCACTTCATTTCTAAATTTGCTCCCGCTCAGTATGTAAATGTTAAAATTCACAGCGCTGTTGCCTGTCCACATCAATTCAGAAATAGTCCCCAAAATGCTTAGTTTTGCACTGAGAACTTCATCGACAATGCCTCCTTCATAAAAAACAACTTCTTCCATATATATGTCCACGATACAAGTGGGTAAGGTCAGAAGACAAAATGCCAGGGACGTCAGGATCAGAGTAACGACTAAAGAAGAAACCAGGCCAGAACGCGAGGAATGCTTTGCCATGCCTGTTTGGTTGGACATCATTTTCTGTGAAAACCGTCTCGAGATCAGAACTCGATGTATGAGGTTGGCATTGCCTGCTACTAGGAAAATGAAGGGTAGAACTGAGGCCATGACAAGATCCAACGACAGAAACGTGCTTGCCAGATGGTCATCGATACTTTGACAGACGTATCTCTCGCCCACCCCGCTTCTTCTGGTGTGGTAGTTGAGAAAGATGGTCGCATTCAAAGCGCACGCTATGACAAAAATGCCTGCGACGACAATGTTCCCTCTCTTCGCAGTGCACAAAACCCCGACGCGATGCGGAAGCACCACTGACGTCGCCCGCTGAAACGTCATCACCACCAGAAACCACGCTGACGTAAAGGAGGACACGTAACTGAGAAAGCGCGGGACGGTGCACACAGCGTCGTAATAGGTCAGCTGCGTGCTGTACAACAGGAGAAAGTGCCAGATGACGGAACTGAGGAGGAGAACTAGATCGGAACACAAAGGGAATAAACAACGATGACGGAACATTTATAGATCAATCAGATAATTAGCTGTGTGTGTGTGTGTGTGTGTGTGTGTGTGTGTGTGTGTGTGTGTGTGTGTGTGTGTGTGTGTGTGTGTGTGTGTGTGTGTGTGTGTGTGTGTGTGTGTGTGTGTGCCGGGAAAGGGAGACGAAGGCCGGATGGGAAGAGGAGGTGGGCGTGTAAACATGTAAGCATGGTTAGGAATCCGTGCACATGCCCTCAACAAAGACTTATGCAGCTGGGTTTGGTTTCTCCTGAATGTTAAGTCCCAGGGGGTAGAGGGATTTTATTTTGCTACCCAAACCCACTCTCTCTCCAAGCGTTTCTCGAGCAGGTTCTGATGCACCCTTTCGTTGGGGATGCACATGAGGTCCTCCAGCGTGTGGCCCACAGAGTTAAAGTGTTTGGTCACCAGCGTGCCTTTGTTGTTCACTTTAATGTTTGACCGGTGGAGATAGAACCTCGTCCTCAACGAATTCTCTGTCTGTCCCACGTATTGAGTATTTCAACATTTGTGGAAAAAGAGCAGGTACACAATGTTTGTGCTGTCACACGAGAAGGCGTTTCTAAGTTTGAAGGCCTTCTGCGTTCTGTCACTGTGGAAACAGTCAGACACCACCAGATGCTTGTCACAGATGACACACTGGCGCCTGCTGCATTTCTATGTCCCTGGGATGTCATTAGGGGGCTGGGGGAGAACGAAGGGCATCAGCACGGACCCCAGAGACCTACAGTTGCGGCGTCCAAGGATGGGAGGCTCCGGCAGTACCTTGGACATCTTGGGGTTGGGGACAATTAGACTGGACTGCAACGTGTGCATCCAATCCGCAATTGGGGGGGGGGGGGGGGGTGCTGGGGTGGTGCGTCACTACAAAGTGACAGCGGCTGGATGGCTGGGGTTTCTTGTATTCCAGGGTTTCTGCCCTGGGCACGGCAGTGGCTCTCTCCCTGGCCTGGGCGATCCTGGCTGGAGGGTATCCTCTGGCACGGAAATGTCCTTCTAGCTCATCACAGCGCTGGTGGAATACACCATCGTCCGAGCATAGCCTGTGGATCCTGAGGAACTGGGAATAAGGGATCTTCCTTCTTCATGTTGAGGTGAGAGTAGTTCCACCTTGGTAGGCTAAGACCCCATCCCGTGCCGAGCTGATGAGACTCCCTAGAGTCGCAACAGCTGTCCTCGGCTGGGTTCTGCCATATATTGCCTCCTTAATAAGGAGGAGAAACAAAACTAGCGCTCTTTATGTTTTTTAGAGCATATATCAAAATACCAAGTTAATCTAATTGGTTTTGGTTTTAATGTTCGTTTCAAAGACATAGGGAAAAAAATGTTTTAAACAATTTTACTATATATATTTTTAAATTTTGTTTTAAAAGATATATATTCAATTCGGCTATTTGACGTTATAGGTGTGCCCTGTCCTCATGACGTTTCGGACACAAGCGCTGCATCACTTCGTTTCTAAACTTGCTCCGGCTCAGTATGTAAATGTAAAAATTCACAGCGCTGTTGCCTATCCACATCATTTCAGAAGTAGTCTCCAAAATGTATAGCTGTGCAATGGGAACCTCATCGACAATGTATCCCGCATTGAAACCAATTTCTTCTAGATATATGTCCACGATACAAGTGGGTAAGGTCAGAAGACAAAATGCCAGCGACGTCAGGATCAGAGTAACGATTACAGAAGAAGCCAGGCCAGAACGCGAGGAATGCTTTGCCATGCCAGTTTGGTCGGACATCATTTTCTGTGAAAACCGTCTGGATATCAGAACTCGATGTATGAGGATGGCATTACACCCTACTAGGAAAATGAAGGGTAGAACTGAGGCCATGACAAGATCCAACAAGTGAAACGTGTTTCCCAGATGGTCGTCGATACTTTCACAGACGTATATATCACCCACCCCGCTTCTTCTGGTATGGTAGTTGAGAAAGATGTTCACATTCAAAGCGCACGCTGCAACAAAAATGACTGCGACGATAATCTTCCCTCTCTTCACGGTGCACAAAACCCCGACGCGATGCGGAAGCACCACTGACGTCGCCCGCTGAAACGTCATCACCACCAGAAACCACGCTGACGTCAAGGAGGACACGTAACTGAGGAAGAACGGGACGGTGCACACAGCGTCGTAATAGTTCAGCTGCGGGCTGTACAACAGGAGCAAGGTCCGGGCGACGGAACTGAGGAGGAGAACTAGATCGGAAGAAGCCAGGGAGATGAAGTAGAAGGCGATGCATGACGTGGACTGTACTGCTCTCAGCCCTTGCATCACCACGATGGTCAGCACGTTCCCGAACAAACCCAGAACCAGAAGCAACGCTGGCACCGAGTGCAATAGCATGGTGTCAATGTAATCGAGAAGAGCAGCATAATCATTCGTGTTGTTGTTGTTGTTAATATTTTCCGGTTGATCGAGAATGATGGACAAGTTCATGATAATTGAAGGCGTTTACCTCTTTCAATGTTCTCTTTTTATCGCTTTACTGAAGGATAGTCAGACACACAGACACACAGACACACAGACACACAGACACACACACACACACACACACACACACACACAAGCACACACACTCACACATACACACACACACACCTTTGAGCTATCAGTTAGAATAAAATTAATCAGTGGATATAATTAGAAATGAATAAACAAGTGAGCTAAAATGATTTATGACAAGTAAATGAAGTGTAATTGAGTATTGATTCAGCAATAAATAAGTAATGAAACTAACATCTCCTAGTTTGCTAAAAAGACTAATAAAAATAAGGGCTCTTAAAACTATTATTAATAGCAATATACCAACCATAAAATATAAAATCCACCATAAAGGATGCTATCACAGAAGATGTTAATCAACAGAGTTTTTAAACAT
Source organism: Phymorhynchus buccinoides (assembly GCA_017654935.2). Taxonomy (NCBI): domain Eukaryota; kingdom Metazoa; phylum Mollusca; class Gastropoda; order Neogastropoda; family Raphitomidae; genus Phymorhynchus; species Phymorhynchus buccinoides. The sequence goes on along the minus strand of CM065701.1, from coordinate 19,381,241 downwards.
AAAATCATAACAGAGAGCAAATATGAGGTACAACCTTTTCACAAATAAAAAAGGCAAGAAAATCAATGAACCATAAAATCTAGATGATAAGAATAAACAAAATAATCACATAATGATAACCCATCAATAACAATAACTAGAGCAACGCCGAGTACCGGTAACGCCTAGTAACGGTAACGCCTAGTAACGGTAACACCAAGTAATGGTAACGCTGAGAACAGCAAATTTGAAGCGATTCGGTTAAGAAACGGCGGAGTTATAAGGCCCCGTTTCCCGTTGGCGCTGCTCTGAGAGTGACGCTCTCTCCCTAGTAATGGTAACGCCTAGCAACGGTAACGCCTAGTACTGGTAACGCTGAGTACAGCAAATTTGAAGCGATTCGGTCAAGAAACGGCGGAGTTATAAGGCCCCGTCTCCCGTTGGCGCTGCTCTGAGAGCGACGCGCTCTCCCGATTCTCCTCATATTTGCTGCCAGGCTTTGCACCGGCCACAGCAAGCCTGCCAGCAAATTTGAAGCGATTCGGTTAAGAAACGGCGGAGTTATTTGTGAAAAGGTGAAGCGGCGTATATCACGCGCGTTTCTATATCGATTCGCTGCCGGTTTAGCACACCGATAGTCACCGTCTCCGGTCATCTACCTGCCAAATTTGAAGACAATCGGTCCAAACATACCGGAGATACGGGCGCCAAGAGGCCGGCAGATATGCGTTTCACGCATTTGCCAAACCGCGCAAATGACACGGCTGCCTCGGTTGCCGTTGCCATCGCCCCGTTAGGGCTCACAGCAAATTTGAAGCGATTCGGTCGAAAAACGGCGGAGTTATAAGGCCCGTTTTGTGTTTCAGACACACACACACACACACACACACACACACACACACACACACACACACACACACACACACGGACACTTGGCTTTTTACTATATGATGATTCCCCACCACCATCATCCCCACACACATTTCCCTCTCTGCATCTCTCTCCAACCACTCTTCAAAGTAATATATAACATCACACAAGTAAAATCTGAAACTCACTCACACAGGCGCACCACACACACACACACACACACACACACACACACACACACACACACACACACACACACACACACACACACACACACACACACACATATATATACACATACACACACGTGCGCGCGCACACACACACATAAACACTTTCAAGGCAAACACATCCGGGCAATTGGAGCAAAAATACATAAAAAGCATGACATATATTTGCATAAAACAATTAATAAAAAGCGAATAAAATTGACAGAGAATCACCACCCCAACCTCACTGCTTCATGCACAAGGACTGTATCAGTTTGTCACGGCACGCTAAGGCCGGACGAAAGTAAGGGACATGCCGCTCTCATACACACATCAACAAGGACAAACAAAGGAAGTACAATACGAAACAAACACCATTTTATTAATCACCAAACATATCAAAATATTGCATATGAATGAATGGAGTGTTGAGTCGATAAAGTGAAAGAAGCAAAAGTATGAAATGAATGATTGATCGCAAAGCAAGCAACAAATGTAACGATTATACAATTACCCACAAACACATTACATGCATCAAGCAAAAAAATGCAAACCTGGGGTCAGGCTTCCACCTAATTGCAATGCATCCTGAAGACCAGCACAAGACAGCATTCACCACGCCCTTTGGCTTGTACGAGTACACAAGAATGCCGATGGGCCGGACAACAGCCCCTGCTACATTCCAAAGACTAATGCAGTCCACAATGTCAGATTTCATCTTCCAATCCCTGCTGGTGTACATGGACGATCTGCTCGTCTATTCTAAGACGTTTGAAGAACATCTACAGAGCCTCGACAGACTACTGGAAAAGGTCATTCAGACTGGACTAAAGCTGAAACCCAGCAAATGCCTGTTCCTGAGATGGCCAGTCAAGTACTTGGGTCACACGATCTCCGCGGAAGACGTGAGCTGTGAAGCTGGCAAGGTGGAAGTGGTGCAACAGTGGCCTGTTCCCAAGACCACTAGGGAGCTCCGAAGCTTCCTGGGCTTCTCCAGCTACTACAGAAGGTTCATCAAAGACTTTGCATGAATCGCCGGTCCTCTCCACGATCTGGTCACGAAGGCGAGTGGGCTACAGCAGAAAAAGAAGGCAATCGACATCTCCAGCCTGTGGGGCGAACCGCAGCAGAGGGCCTTCGACACGTTGAATTTGGCCTTGACCACGGCTCCTGTCCTGGGCTTCGCAAACTTCAAGCTGCCCTTCATCCTGGAGATGGACGCTAGTCACGAGGGGCTTGGGGCAATCCTGTCTCAAGAACAAGGCGGTCAGAAACGGGTTCTGGCATACGCAAGTCGACGACTGCGCCCCACAGAGAAGAACGAGGCCAACTTCTCCAGCATGAAGCTGGAATTCCTGGGGATGAAGTGGGCCATTGCTGAGACTACCTCATTGGAGCAGAATTCACGGTATTGACAGACAACAATCCGTTGGTCCACTTCCGCACAGCTCATCTGGGTGCACTTGAGCAGAGGTGGGCTGCCCAACTGGCACAGTTCAACTTCACTGTGCAGTACCGGCCTGGCAAAACCAACCTGGCGGACGCCCTCTCCAGGTTTCCTGATGGTCCACCTGCACCCATCCCCACTCTGATTCCCCCTCAACTTGCCCTGGCACAAGAGTCTGTGTGCCAAAGTCAGACAGTCGCAGAACCAGAGTCCCTTTCTCCATTCAATTCATGTCCAGAACTCTTACGACGCCAGAAAGAGGACTCCATTTTGGGCCTAGTCCTCAATCAGTGGCCAGCCAAACCACAGGCTGGAAAGGACAGAAGACTGAGGGTGCTGCGCAACCAGTACTCCCGCCTGTTCCTGAAGGAAGGTGTCTTGCACCGGCGCATCCGTGACCCTCAACTTGGGGTCACAGAGCAGTTGGTGCTACCCAGCAGCATGGTGCCAGACGCCCTAACAGCCGTGCACGACTTGATGGGATACCAGGGGCTGGAACGAACGCTAAGGCTGCTGAGGCCGAAAGTCTACTGGCCTGGGCTCCACCGAGACGTCAAGGACTACATCCAGTCCTGCTCACGATGCACCATGGGGCGCCGTCCGATGCTACACACGACTTCTGGTCACCGCCTTGCCTCTCGACCACTGGAGGTACTCGCCATATACTTTACGGTCCTGGAACCAGCCAGCAACGGGCGTGAGAATGTTCTGGTTCTCACTGACGTCTTCACGAAGTTCACCCAGGCGGTACCCACACGAAATCAAGGGGCAGCTACGGTAGCAGGTGTCCTGATCAAAGACTGGTTCCTGAAATACGGGGTGCCTGAACGCATCCACAGCGACCAGGGCCGAAACTTTGAATCACGTCTCATCAAGGAACTTTGTCAGCTGTACGGCATGCAGAAGTTACACACCACGCCCTACCACCCCCAGGGCAACGGCCAGTGTGAGCGCTTCAACAGATCGATGCACGGGCTCCTGAGAACTTTGCCACCAAAGGAGAAGGCGAGATGGCCAGTTCACTTGCCGGAACTGGTATTGGCCTACAACAACACACCCCATGCCACGACTGGTTTCTCCCCCTACTTCCTCCTGTTTGGGCAACAACCACGCTTGCCCATAGATGCTCTGCTGAGTCGGCCTGACTCAGAGTCAGTGGAAACCACCACTGATTGGGTCCGACAACATCGCCTGCGACTTCAGTCAGCCCACCAGAGAGCCTACGACAACATGCTCTCAGCTGCAGCCAAGATAGACGATGCTGAGAAAGGGCGACACTCTGAACCCGTCCTGAAGATCGGTGACTTTGTCTACCTCCGCAACAGAGTTCGGGGCCGCCACAAAATTCAGGACTTTTGGGATCCTGTGGCCCACTGTGTGACAGCGAGACCATATGACGACCTGCACGTGTACGCTGTTCAACCTGCAACCGGTGGTCCTGAGAGAGTGGTGAATAGGAAGGACCTATTGCTAGCGAGCTCTCCCTTAGAGCTGCTGGCAGATCAGTTGCCAGATACATTGCCAACTACAGACTCTGAAGACAGCGAGAGTGAAAACTCAGTTGACGCTGCGCCGCCTGAACCGAGGGCTCCACTTCGGCCCAAAGAGCCGATGGTCCCGCCAGCTGCACTGCCTGAACCGAGGGCTCCACTTCGACCCAAAGAGCCGATGGTCCCGCCGGCTGCGCCGCCTGAACTGAGGGCTCCACTTCGACCCAAAGAGCCGATGGTCCCGCCGACTGCGCCGCCTGAACTGAGGGCTCCACTTCGACCCAAAGAGCCGATGGTCCCGCCGACTGCGCCGCCTGAACTGAGGGCTCCACTTCGACCCAAAGAGCCGATGGTCCCGCCAGTCCCTACCCCTGGGAAATCAGTGAGACTGGAAAACAAGCCCAGAGTACACTACAGAAGAGACGGATTGGTGAGGGAAACTTTTATCTAATTGAAGCGTAGGACGAAAATGATAGGAAAATAGGGATAAATTATAGGTAAATGAGATTTTTTAGTCAAGTGTAGTGACACATTGCAAAATTTAGGAGTGAACTCTGAAATTTGAACAATTCGGTGACTGAGCAAAGAACAATAGAAGGTCAAACAACAAAACTTTTGATAGAGATATATTTCTGACAGACCTTTTTTTTTGGGATAGACTTACAGTGTAAGAATATAGGTATATATGGTGCTTAGGGTGTTTCGGCTTTAAAGAGGTGTGTGAACTTCGCGTAGATGCGACTTTTCCTGTCTTTCTCTTTCATTTCTCTTTATTTCGACTTAGTACTTGGACGTAACGGGTTCATTTGGTCGAGTCTAACCAAACTTAGACTTATGAATCCGTTATGTGACCAAGAAGCCCCATTCACAAATTCATGGTTGTGGACATAGCGAGTTTGATCGGACTCTATTCGGGAAGACTGATAAACTCCTTGTGATTCCACTAGGTTGACTCCTGTAGTTAGGTTCAGAATAGCCAACATCAGTGTAGTCAAATAGAGAGACTCTAAATTCATGGTGAGACAGTGCAACCGTGTGCATTTCCACCCATGAATAGCTGTAAGGCTCTTAGGATTCGAATCAAAATATGGGATCTTAGTGTAGCCAAAGTTTTAAAGTGACTTAATGCTTAGGGTTTAACTGCAGTAAAACCTCTCATATACAGTACTCCCCGTTTATAGTAAACTCGGTTATAAGAAATTTCGGTTACAGTAAAAGAAAGCACTGGTTCCCGGCCAAAGGTCTACTGTTTTATTACTAAATAGACCTCGGATAGTAGCAACTCGGTTATAATAAAATACCTGCTATAGTGAAGTTACTTTTGGTTCCCCACAGGACTGGCTCCTCGGTTACAATAAAAAAAAAAGTCCTCTTCGTGACCTTTGTAAATACGTCACCAATGTATGCGTCACAGTCTCACCACTCCCTCCACCCACCCATAATAACAACTGGGTTATAATTAAAATTTTTAAAAACTCCTATAGTAAAGTCATTTGTGGTTCCTCCTCTTTACAATAAAAAAAATTGTCCTCTTCCTGACCTTTGTAAATACGTCATCAATGTATACGTCACAGTCTCACTACTTCCTCTACCCACATTCATCAACGAAATTGAAAGGCACTCAAAAATATGTTTCTTTCCCCTCATTACTTAGTGAAAAAAAATGAATCCGAAAAAAAATATATATACAGCCGAATCCGCTTATAAGAAACTCGCTTATGAGAAAACTCGCTTACAATGAAGCAAAACAAATTTCCCTGCCAAACTTCTTTTTTCTTATCTATGATCAAAACTCAGATATAAGAAACTTGCTTATAAGAAAACTTGGTTATAAGCAAGCAAATTTTGTCTCCCATCCACAATGGTAACTTGGATATAAGAAAATTATGTCATACAAGAGAGTTGGTTTGCAGTTCATTTTCTTATAAGCGAGTTCTATTTACTTATAAGCGAATTACCATTGACAACATTTTCTTAAAGACCCCCCAGATCATGAGTCAAAATCATGGGTTCCATGTGTTTTCCTTCTTATAGCTGGTACAAAATCTTGTTTTGACCAGGTTTGACTCCCATACAAATGCCCCCAAATTAAAAACGAAACATTTTAAAGAGCATCCTCAATTTGAAGTTGGGGGAATTTGCATGTGGGTCACAGCTACCCAGAAAAAAACAAGGGATTTAATCGTGTTGGGTCAGTGTGTCTTTAAAAGTGAGTTGGACCTGAACTGAAAGGATGTTCTGAGAAAATTGAAGTCGTTCCAAAAAGGGAAAGTTTACCTCAAACCAGTTGTGTCACAGACATTCTAAACAGTACAGGCACTTGATTGCAAGACTAATTGAGTTGTTTTTGTTCCTTTATTCCATACTTTCCTTCAGTATTCTGTGCAAAATAAATGTTGAGCAGAAGAAAAAAATATGAGTACTTTTGTGTTGGTGGTAGAGAGACTGTCCATCCTTACATTTTCAGCAGCAATGGCAGAGAGGAAAAGGCAATTCATTTCTTTACGAAGATGAATACAAATAAGTGAATATGTAGACTATTTTGATTTTATGATGCAAGACATGCATCAAATTAGGAAAAAGGATTTTCTCTTCGTTTTGCTTTTCTGTCTTTCTTTTCTTTCTTTTTTTCTTTTCTCTTTTCCCCCATCCAATTTGTTTATGAGGGAAAAAACTTCAAAATGTTTTCTTATATCTGAGTTTCGGATATAAGAAAACTTGGATATGGTAATAAGCAAAACATCATCTCCCTTCGATTTTCTTATAACCGAGTTTTGCTGTATTTTGATTTTATGATGTAAAACATGAGTCATAGGTCGCAAGTTTCCTTATTGTCCATTGGCATTGTACAAACGCAAATACAATATTGTCTTCCACTGTGTAAAGTAAGTTATACATCCAAATTAGAATATTGATTAAAAACAAGAAACAGGAATTTACATTTAAACAAATATGTTACTCTCACACCTCACCCAATCATTCATCTGCTCTCCGCTATCTTGCTCGCTCATCATGCAACTCACACCACTTCTGCCTTCATTTTTGTTTTTAATTTTCTGTTCTGTTCTTTCTTTTTTTTCTCCTTTTGTTTTGCATTTTTTTCTTTTTTTCATGCACCAAATTATGTAAAAGCATTTTTTTTTTCGTTTTATGTTTCTGTTTGTCTTTTATTTTCTTTGTTTCTCTTTTTCTTTTATTTTTTCCCTTTTCCCCATTCACCTCGGTTATAAGAAAAAAAAATCAAAAGGTTTTCTTTTATCCGAGTTTTGGATATAAGAAAACACGGATATAAGAAAACAAAAAAATTATCTCCCTTCGATTATCTTATAACCGGATTTTGCTGTAGCATCATGAAAATGCGATATTTTATTGCAGGCATGATAATCTATTATCAGGCATAATGTCTGTAGGCATAATGTCCAGTAGGCAAAATGTCCGGTGAGCATGGTGACCATAGGCATAATGTCTGTAGGCAAAGTGTCCGTAGGTGAAATGTCCGCAGGCAAACTGTTCGGTCACGGTGCGTGCGTGTGTGTGTGTGTGTGTGTGTGTGTGTGTGTGCGTGCGTGTGCGTGCGCGCGCACGCACGCACGTGCATGTGCATGCATGAATAGATTCAAAGGCGATTCTGGAAGTTAGAGGTTGTACACTATATGCTTTTACAGCTAGTTTTGTTTTGTGCACAGGGAAATATACCATGTATAAACCCAATCACCTTTCTGGACCTCAAACCATATGAGGAAGGGGTAGGATGGGTTTATATTTAGTATTTTACGTTAGCTTTGACTTTAAAAATCGTCATCGGATAAGATAAAAAATACCATCAAAACTTTACTATATCCGAACATCGTTTATAAGAAAAAACTGTTATAGTAAAGGAAAAGCCTTGCTCCCCTGCACTTTACTATAAGCGGGGTGTACTGTACAGTCACGTGGATTAGGTAGACTCTAGTAAACTTGATCAAAATATTAAATGCTAGAAAGAGTAGTTAGATTTCACCCCTGTAGGAGTAAGGACTAAATACCCCTCCTTCAGTAACAGAAGTCTGAAACTTCTCAGTATGGTGTTACGTTCAGAGTTCTTATGTTGTTAGATTTTCTTTGTAGGAAAATTTTCTCAGCAAGACTTTATCTCTGAGGGTATGAAAGAATAAATACTTTCGCCTTCAGTAATAGAAGTCCTGTGTTTTTACCTTTGTACATAAGTTCGAGTCTTCAATATAGGACTCGTAATAATAGTAGTACTCGAGGGCGAGTACCATTTCAGCAGGGGGATTTGTAGTGGTGTGCAGTAATAATGGGAAGCAACTCACTTCGCTTTAATTTTGCTGTGAAGAGTTATTGTCGTTTGTTGTGACGTCAAAATCGTATGTGATCTGAATGAATCTGAATGAAAGAATAAAAACAACTTATAGATGAGAGGTAAAGTTTTAAAATTATAATATAGTTTAGTTTTAGTTGTTCAAATTTTATTGTTGGGAATGCTTTCTGGCAGTTCATTATAATTGCAATCTAGATCTAGGCATGTTTATAGCCTAGACTCTAGGCAACGATAACCATAGAAATTTAATATTAAATCAAAACTGTGTATTATTGGCTCTAGGCCTACAATTTTAGAACATGATTGGATACAGACCAGGGTTGCAGTGTGTTAGTGCCAGTATCTATGTAGGTTACATGATAATGTATTGTAGCAACGAGATGTTGAATGATAGAACATTATAGATCTAGTTGTTGTTACACATGTTGTCTTGGAAATTTTAGAGTATGGTAGCAATGTGTAGGTTGCATGGAGATTGATAAAATGTTGTAGTTGTTAGCGAGGTGAGTTGCTTCCCATTACTGCACACCACTACACATAGCACACATACAAACACACAGGCCTATATAGCAGACTCGTGCGTGAAATATATTAACCCTCTAAGGCCAACACCTAGAACATTTCCA
>CM065701.1:19364799-19367299 GCA_017654935.2 Phymorhynchus buccinoides | reverse complement strand
ACACACACACACACACGCTTGCTGCCTTGTGCTTGTTCCTCACACGACCTTCAGCGAGGGATGTTGAGCAGGCGCACTGCAGTTGGGAGGCAGGACCGCCGTAGCCTGTCTGTTTTGTCGCTGAAACTAATCAGCCGCCCTGACCTTATAGACGTCTGTCCCTGCAGCAACTCGCACAGGTCTGTCCCTGCAGCAACTCGATATGAGCAGGGTATTGTAATGGACGTTTTTTTCCTAGTCAAATTTCAAACATTGATGCTATGTTTTGCCTCGATTCCTATTGCGGATACACTGGCAAATACAAACATGTCTGTTAAAGTTCATTTAGGCTATTTACACTTCAGGATGTACGCCTTGGCTTAAGGCTATGTCATACCAATCGACATAGGCTAGAACGCCAAATCTAGGCCTACATCAAAATGTTGCTATGCTATGCGGGGGTGGGCTTATGCCATGACAAGCTCCTAGCACAACATAATCAGTCTCAAAAATCCTCCGAAGTCGGAGCGTGGCAGCCTACGTGAACGGCGTAATCAAAAAACGGTCACGCACGTAATGTTCTCAATCCTAGCTGATGCATTTGTATCGTAGTGTTCAAGTGCTTCCGCTGTTGGGACGCTCCTTGGTAAACTCGGTCTTAGTTGATATCCTTGCCTTCCCATGCTGCGTAAGGAGTTGTACTAGCCACTTCCTTCTTGAATATCGCACGTGTTCCAGCAATTTCCAAACATTGCTAACAAAACCCATCCTAATCCAACAAAAAGGAAAGACAATATTTTGATACACCATGTGTTGTCATGATTAAATGATGTCAAAATACTGAAAAATACAATACAAATTAAACGTTTATCCAATTTTATGTTCTAAATAATTTTTGAAAAACATGTGTCATATATGCGTACATCGGGACAGAAGCTTTGTCATGTAATATGTTAGCCATTTTGAGTCTGTGTAGTAACATCAAATATAGATATATTTTCGTTTTTGTTCACATGTACACATTTGTGTGATTATATAATAATAATAATAATAATAATAATAATAAAATAATAATAATAATAAATTAAAAAAATCAATCAATACATTTACATATTTTTTAACTTCGGGGAGAGACCAAGGGGAAAACAAAACACAAAACAATAAATGATCCACAGCACAACATGAAATGTGAATCAGCTAGTAAGGCATTGGAGAAGCACGCACAATACATACACGTTTCGATCATACAGACACAATTTCTTGTCGAAACTTCAATAATAATAAAATAATAATAATAAATAATAATAATACTAATAATAATAATAAATAAATAAATAAAAACATGAATTAAAATCTGGTTGTTTCAGAAATATATTCATGAACAATTTCAAATGTCAAAATGTTCGAATTGATGTGTAATGCAGGGTTACCCTTCAGAAGAGTTTCAACAATACAATATTCTAATGGAAATTTAGAAATTGTACAAGCACGGGCTTCATTAAAAATGAATGCAATGTAACAAGTAATGCTCCGCCGTCTCCGCCCCGTTACCATAAGCACAAAGATGACGGAAGAATCAAATACATGAATTTAAACAAGAGGCAAAGCCTTCAAGTGCTTCACGTATGATTTGTATTACTATAATAATGTTAGGTAGACACTTGTTGCATCTGAGAACAGAATGAATTTTTTTTCTGTGTAAATTAAAATGCTTTCTGTGCATTAAATTACCCCTACCCTCAGTGTCTCAATGAAGTGGCGGTACCATAAGCCGATGAGGTTTAACCGAGGCGTAGTTACCGCTACACCTATCTATATTGTTAAAAACTCGGGACTTTACTGGTGTGTCACTGCCTCCGGGCATTGCACCCAGTAATGTTCCCACCATCTTTGTAATTTACAAATGTCCCATATGTGTCTATGACAGAGAGGACGGTAAACACCATTTTTCATTAAATTACCCCTACCCCTTTCTTTTTTAAAATTTAATTATATGTATGTTTTTATATGCGCATGTAACATAGTGGAGCCCTGTTTTATTTTTGGCAAACAAGTTTAAAATTGAAAAGCATATTGACAAAGCGTTTCAGAAAAAAAACATAGTGACCCACACCCCCCCCCCTCCTCCCACGCCGGTAAGAAGGGGGGTTACGGACACTGTAGGTCGAAGCTCTAGAGAAAATTAATTAATTGAAGTTGCAGAATTCGTAGGCATACTCTGATCTGAACTGTTTTAAACTGATTGTTCTTGCGAATAGAAATTGTTCCACATCATCAACATTTCTGCAAGATACTTTAGTCTAATATTTATTTCGCTCGTTTGTAATCCGCCCCCCCCCCCCCCACACCCCACCCCCCTCTGCCACAAAGCAAAGGGAAGTCGCAGCCTTGCACGCTCATCAATCAGGGTCACATGGCATGATACGGTGACATGTGTGCGATCAATCGTTCTAGGCCTAACTTGATCTGGATTCGACGTCGAAGGCAGTGGAAATCGACGAACACTGGATTTTCCGCATAT
>CM065701.1:19353975-19358975 GCA_017654935.2 Phymorhynchus buccinoides | reverse complement strand
AATCATTTCAGTGTTGAAAAAAATATGCGGAAAATCCAGTGTTCGTCGATTTCACTGCCTTCGACGTACGAATCCAGATCAAGTTAGGCCTAGACGATTGATCACCATGTCACCGTATCATGCCATGTGACCCGGATGGATGAGCGTGCAGGCTGCGACCTTCACCTTTGCTTTGTGGCAGAGGGGGGGGGGGGGGGGGGGGGATTAACGAAGCGAAAATAAAATATTAGGACTAAAGTATCTTGCAGAAATGTTGATGATGTGGAACAAGTTTCTATCGCATGAACAATCAGTTTAAAACAGTATCAGATCAGGAGTATGGCCTTACGAATTCCGCAACTTCAATTATTAATTTTCTAAGAGGCTTAGACCTACAGGTGTCCGTAGACCCCCCTTACCCCGGCGTGGGGGGGGGGGGGGGGGGTCACTATGTTTTTCTGAAAGCTTTGTCAATATGCTTTTCAATTTTACTTGTTTGCCAAAAATAAAAATAGGGCTCCACTATGTTACATGCGCATATATAAACATACATATAATTAAATTTTAAAGAAAGAGGGAAAGGGGTAGGGGTAATTGAATGAAAAATGGTGTTTTACGTCCTCTCGGTCATAGACACATATGGGACATTTGTAAATGCAAAGATGGTGGGAATGATACTGGCTACAATGCCCGGAGGCAGTGCAACACCAGTAAAGTCCCGAGTTTTTAACAATATAGATAGGTGTAGCGGTAACCACGCCTCGGTTAAACCTCATCGGCTATGGTACCGCCACTTACATTGAGACACTGAGGGTAGGGGTAATTTAATGCACAGAAATCATTTAATTTACACAGTAAAATAAAAATTCATTCTGTTCTCAGATGCACAAGTGTCTACATAACAGTATTATAGTAATACAAATCAGACGTGAGCCTTGAAGGCTTTGCCTCTTGTTTAATCATGTATTTGAGTCTTTCGTCATCTTTGTGCTTATGGTAACGGGGCGGAGACGGCGGAGCATTACTTGTTACATTGCATTCATTTTTAATGAAGCCCGTGCTTGTACAATTTCTAAATTTCCATTAGAATATTGTATTGTTGAAACACTTCTGAAGGGTAACCCTGCATTACACATCAATTCGAACATTTTGACATTTGAAATTGTTCATGAATATTATTTCCGAAACCAACAGGTTTTATGTCCTGTTTTTATTTATTTATTTATTATTATTATTATTATTATTATTATTATTATTATTTATTATTATTATTTTATTATTATTGAAGTTTCGAAAGAAATATTGTCTGTATGATCGAAACGTGTATGTATTGTGCGTGCTTCTCCAATGCTTTACTAGCTGATTCACATTTCATGTTGTGCTAGGGATCATTTATTGTTTTGTGTTTTGTTTCCCCTTGGTCTCTCCCGAAATTAAAAAAATGTAAATTTATTGATTGATTTTTTTTTTATTATTATTATTATTATTATTATTATTATTATTATTATTATTATTATTATATAATCACACAAATGTGTACATGTGAACAAAAACTAAAATATATCTATATTTGATGTTACTACACAGACTCAAAATGGCTAACATATTACATGACAAAGCTGCTGTGCCCGATGTACCATATATGACACATATTTTCCACAAATTCTTTAGAACATAAATGTAGATAAACTTTCATTTTTTAATCATGTATTTGAGTCTTTTGACATCATTTGATCATGACAACACATGATGCATAAACAATGACTTTCCTTTTTGTTAGATTAGGATGGGTTTTGTTAGCAATGTTTTGAAATTGCTGGAACACGTGCGATATTCAAGCAGGAAGTGGCTAGTACAACTCCTTAAGCAGCATGGGAAGGCAAGGATATCAACTAAGACCAAGTTTACCAAGGATCATCCCAACAGCGGAAGCACTTGAAAACTACGGTACAAATGCATCAGCTAGGGATGAGAACATTACGTGCGTGACCGTTTTTGATTACCCCGTCACGTAGGCAGCCACACTCTAACTTCGGCTGATTTTGGAGACTGGTGATGTTGTGCTAGGAGCTTGTCATGGCATAAGACAACCCCCGCATAGCATAACAACATTTTGATGTAGGCCTAGCTTTGGCGTTCTAGCCTATGTCGATTGGTATGACATAGCCTTAAGCCAAGGCGACCATCCTGAAGTGTAAATAGCCTAAATGAACTTTAACAGACATGTTTGTATTTGCCAGTGTATCCGCAATAGGAATCGAGGCAAAACATAGCATCAATGTTTGAAATTTGACTAGGAAAAAAACGTCCATTACAATACCCTGCTCATATCGAGTTGCTGCAGGGACAGACCTGTGCGAGTTGCTGCAGGGACAGACGTCTATAAGGTCAGGGCGGCTGATTAGTTTCAGCGACAAAACAGACAGGCTACGGCGGTCCTGCCTCCCAACTGCAGTGCGCCTGCTCAACATCCCTCGCTGAAGGTCGTGTGAGGAACAAGCACAAGGCAGCAAGCGTGTGTGTGTGTGTGTGTGTGTGTGTGTGTGTGTGTGTGAGTGTGTGTGTGTGTGTGTGTGTGTGTGTGTGTGTGTGTGTGTGTGTGTGTGTGAGAGAGAGAGAGAGAGAGAGAGAGAGAGAGAGAGAGAGAGAGAGAGTGTGTGTGTGTATGTGTGTGTGTGTGTGTGTTTGTGTGTTTGTGTGTCTGATTGTCAAATGTTTGCTTATATTTGTATGCATATTTGTCTGAACAGTACCTAATTGGATTGTTGTTGGTGTGTGTGTGTGTGTGTGTGTGTGTGTGTGTGTGTGTGTGTGTGTGTGTGTGTGTGTGTGTGTGTGTGTGTGTGTGACTATCCTTCAGTAAAGTCATAAAAAGAGAACATTGAAAGAGGTAAACGCCTTCAATCATCATGAACTTTTCCATCATTCTCGATCAACCGGAAAATATTAACAACAACAACACGAATGATTACGCTGCTCTTCTCGATTACATTGACATCATGGTATGGCACACGTTGCCAGCGTTGCTTCTGGTTCTGGGCTTGTTCGGGAACGTGCTGACCATCGTGGTGATGCAAGGGCTGAGAGCAGTACAGTCGACGTCATGCATCGCCTTCTACTTCATCTCCCTGGCTTCTTCCGATCTAGTTCTCCTCCTCAGTTCCGTCGCCCGGAACTTGCTCCTGTTGTACAGCCCGCAGCTGAACTATTACGACGCTGTGTGCACCGTCCCGTTCTTCCTCAGTTACGTGTCCTCTTTGACGTCAGCGTGGTTTTTGGTGGGGATGACGTTTCAGCGGGTGACGTCAGTGGTGCTTCCGCATCGCGTCGGGGTATTGTGCACCGCGAAGAGAGGGAAGATTGTCGTCGCAGGCATTTTTGTCGTAGCGTGCGCTTTGAATGTGAACATCTTTCTGAACTACCACACCAGAAGAAGCGGGGTGGGCGAGATATACGTCTGTCAAAGTATCAATGACCATCTGGCAGACACGTTTGTCTCGTTGGATCTTGTCATGGCCTCAGTTCTACCCTTCGTTTTCCTAGTAGCAGGCAATGCCATCCTCATACATCGAGTTCTGATCTCAAGACGGTTTTCACAGAAAATGATTTCTGACCAAACTGGCATGGAAAAATATTCAACGCGTTCTGGACTGGTTTATTCTGTGACTGTTACGTTGATCTTGACGTCGCTGGCATTTTGTCTTCTGACCTTACCCACTTGTATCATGGATATCTATCTGAAAGAAGTTGGTTTGTACGAGGGAGACATTGTCGATGAAGTTCTCAGTGCAAAGATAAGCATTTTGGAGACTACTACTGAAATGATGTGGATAGGCAACAGCGCTGTGAATTTTTACATTTACATATTGAGCGGGAGCAAATTTAGAAATGAAGTGATGCAGTGCTTGTGTCCGTCACGTCATCAGGACAGGGCACGCCTATAACGCCAAATAAACAAATGGATTATATATATATATCAACAACATTTAATTTGTGTGTAGCCTTGGTGTTCTAGCCTATGTCAATTGGTCTGACATAGCCTTAAGCCAAGGTGGGGCTAAATGTAATGAAATTGGTTACAATGTTGAAAGACGTTCATACTTACGTAGGAATGACTTCCATTCCCTTTAAGTGCGCTGAAAAAAATCATCCTTCGATTGCTGAGACTTGCCACTGCAGAGCACCAAGACCCACTCCAGTTCGCCTACACCAAGAACAGGGGCACTGACGACGCCATCTTAACGCTGTTGCACAAGATACATGAACATCTCAACAAACCAGGTACTTACATCAGCATTTTGTTCGTCGACTTCTCGAGCGCATTTAACACCATCCAGACCCACATTCTGATACAGAAACTGCAGACGATGAAGGTCAATCCAGTGCTGATTGCGTGGATTTTTAGCTTTTTGACAGCAAGACTCCAACGTGTGAAATTAGGAACAGAGATGTCTGATCAGTTGGCAACAAACACTGGGGCTCCTCAAGGGTGCGTCCTCTCTCCAGCTCTCTTTACCATCTACACTGCTGACTGCCGTTCTTCAGACGCATCCAACATTCAGATCAAGTTTGCTGATGATACATCCCTCACCGGACTCCTGAACAGTGACGAGACATCCTATAGATCTTCGGTGAAAGCTTTGGTGGACTGGTGTGATGCAAACTACCTGGAACTGAATGTGACAAAGACAGAAGAAATTAGGATTGATTTTTGTAGAAGTCAGAACACCTTAGAACCACTCACCATCAATAATGAAGAAGTAAGAGTTGTCAGTCAGTACAAGTACCTTGGTACCATCATTGACAACAAACTAGAATGGACTGCAAACATCAATGCCTGCTACAATCAGGTGTGCTACTTCAGTAACACCAAGAAGGCTGACTCTACCAAGTTATACCGCATTTCACGAGCTGCATCGAACATCTCAAAGAAGGACATCACACCAGTATCCAGCCACTACGACAGGTGTTGTCTGAGGAAGCTCAACAAGATCCTGAGCGATGACAGCCACCCTCTTCAT
>CM065701.1:19336475-19351475 GCA_017654935.2 Phymorhynchus buccinoides | reverse complement strand
TGTTCTAGGTGTTGGCCTTAGAGGGTTAATATATTTCACGCACGAGTCTGCTATATAGGCCTGTGTGTTTGTATGTGTGCTATGTGTAGTGGTGTGCAGTAATGGGAAGCAACTCACCTCGCTAACAACTACAACATTTTATCAATCTCCATGCAACCTACACGTTGCTACCATACTCTAAAATTTCCAAGACAACGACATGTGTAACAACAACTAGATCTATAATGTTCTATCATTCAACATCTCGTTGCTACAATACATTATCATGTAACCTACATAGATACTGGCACTAACACACTGCAACCCTGGTCTGTATCCAATCATGTTCTAAATTGTAGGCCTAGAGCCAATAATACACAGTTTTGATTTAATATTAAATTTCTATGGTTATCGTTGCCTAGAGTCTAGGCTATAAACATGCCTAGATCTAGATTGCAATTATAATGAACTGCCAGAAAGCATTCCCAACAATAAAATTTGAACAACTAAAACTAAACTATATTATAATTTTAAAACTTTACCTCTCATCTATAAGTTGTTTTTATTCTTTCATTCAGATTCATTCAGATCACATACGATTTTGACGTCACAACAAACGGCAATAACTTCACAGCAAAATTAAAGCGAAGTGAGTTGCTTCCCATTATTACTGCACACCACTACAAATCCCCCCGCTGAAATGGTACTCGCCCTCGAGTACTACTATTATTACGAGTCCTATATTGAAGACTCGAACTTATGTACAAAGGTTAAAACACAGGACTTCTATTACTGAAGGCGAAAGTATTTATTCTTTCATACCCTCAGAGATAAAGTCTTGCTGAGAAAATTTTCCTACAAAGAAAATCTATCAACATAAGAACTCTGAACGTAACACCATACTGAGAAGTTTCAGACTTCTGTTACTGAAGGAGGGGTATTTAGTCCTTACTCCTACAGGGGTGAAATCTAACTACTCTTTCTAGCATTTAATATTTTGATCAAGTTTACTAGAGTCTACCTAATCCACGTGACTGTACAGTACACCCCGCTTATAGTAAAGTGCAGGGGAGCAAGGCTTTTCCTTTACTATAACAGGTTTTTCTTATAAACGATGTTCGGATATAGTAAAGTTTTGATGGTATTTTTTATCTTATCCGATGACGATTTTTAAAGTCAAAGCTAACGTAAAATACTAAATATAAACCCATCCTACCCCTTCCTCATATGGTTTGAGGTCCAGAAAGGTGATTGGGTTTATACATGGTATATTTCCCTGTGCACAAAACAAAACTGGCTGTAAAAGCATATAGTATACAACCTCTAACTTCCAGAATCGCCTTTGAATCTATTCATGCATGCACATGCACGTGCGTGCGCGCGCACACACACGCACACACACACGCACACACACACACACACACACACACACACACGCACGCACCGTGACCGAACAGTTTGCCTGCGGACATTTCACCTACGGACACTTTGCCTACAGACATTATGCCTATGGTCACCATGCTCACCGGACATTTTGCCTACTGGACATTATGCCTACAGACATTATGCCTGATAATAGATTATCATGCCTGCAATAAAATATCGCATTTTCATGATGCTACAGCAAAATCCGGTTATAAGATAATCGAAGGGAGATAATTTTTTTGTTTTCTTATATCCGTGTTTTCTTATATCCAAAACTCGGATAAAAGAAAACCTTTTGATTTTTTCTTCTTATAACCGAGGTGAATGGGGAAAAGGGAAAAAAGAAAAGAAAAAGAGAAACAAAGAAAATAAAAGACAAACAGAACATAAAACGAAAAAAAAAATGCTTTTACATAATTTGGTGCATGAAAAAAAGAAAAAAATGCAAAACAAAAGGAGGAAAAAAAGAAAGAACAGAACAGAAAATTAAAAACAAAAATGAAGGCAGATGTGGTGTGAGTTGCATGATGAGTGAGCAAGATAGCAGAGAGCAGATGAATGATTGGGTGAGGTGTGAGAGTAACATATTTGTTTAAATGGAGATTCCTGTTTCTTGTTTTTAATCAATATTCTAATTTGGATGTATAACTTACTTTACACAGTGGAAGACAATATTGTATTTGCGTTTGTACAATGCCAATGGACAATAAGGAAACTTGCGACCTATGACTCATGTTTTACATCATAAAATGAAAATACAGCAAAACTCGGTTATAAGAAAATCGAAAGGAGATGATGTTTTGCTTATTACCATATCCAAGTTTTCTTATATCCGAAACTCAGATATAAGAAAACATTTTGAAGTTTTTTCCCTCATAAACAAATTGGATGGGGGAAAAGAGAAAAGAAAAAAAGAAAAGAAAGACAGAAAAGCAAAACGAAGAGAAAATCCTTTTTCCTAATTTGATGCATGTCTTGCATCATAAAATCAAAATAGTCTACATATTCACTTATTTGTATTCATCTTCTTAAAGAAATGAATTGCCTTTTCCTCTCTGCCATTGCTGCTGAAAATGTAAGGATGGACAGTCTCTCTACCACCAACACAAAAGTACTCATATTTTTTTCTTCTGCTCAACATTTATTTTGCACAGAATACTGAAGGAAAGTATGGAATAAAGGAACAAAAACAACTCAATTAGTCTTGTAATCAAGTGCCTGTACTGTTTAGAATGTCTGTGGCACAACTGGTTTGAGGTAAACTTTCCCTTTTTGGAAGGACTTCAATTTTCTCAGAACATCCTTTCAGTTCAGGTCCAACTCATTTTTAAAGACATACTGACCCAACACGATTAAATCCCTTGGTTTTTTCCGGGTAGCTGTGACCCACATGCAAATTCCCCCAACTTCAAATTGAGGATGCTCTTTAAAATGTTTCGTTTTTAATTTGGGGGCATTTGTATGGGAGTCAAACCTGGTCAAAACAAGATTTTGTACCAGCTATAAGAAGGAAAACACATGGAACCCATGATTTTGACTCATGATCTGGGGGGTCTTTAAGAAAATGTTGTCAATGGTAATTCGCTTATAAGTAAATAGAACTCGCTTATAAGAAAATGAGCTGCAAACTAACTCTCTTGTATGACATAATTTTCTTATATCCAAGTTACCATTGTGGATGGGAGACAAAATTTGCTTGCTTATAACCAAGTTTTCTTATAAGCAAGTT
The DNA here is from genome assembly GCA_017654935.2 of Phymorhynchus buccinoides. Lineage (NCBI taxonomy): Eukaryota > Metazoa > Mollusca > Gastropoda > Neogastropoda > Raphitomidae > Phymorhynchus > Phymorhynchus buccinoides. The sequence goes on along the minus strand of CM065701.1, from coordinate 19,348,342 downwards.
TCTTATATCTGAGTTTTGATCATAGATAAGAAAAAAAGAAGTTTGGCAGGGAAATTTGCTTTGCTTCATTGTAAGCGAGTTTTCTCATAAGCAAGTTTCTTATAAGCGGATTCGGCTGTATATATATTTTTTTCGGATTCATTTTTTTCCACTAAGTAATGAGGGGAAAGAAACATATTTTTGAGTGCCTTTCAATTTCGTTGATGAAGGTGGGTAGAGGAAGTAGTGAGACTGTGACGTATACATTGATGACGTATTTACAAAGGTCAGGAAGAGGACAATTTTTTTTATTGTAAAGAGGAGGAACCACAAATGACTTTACTATAAGAGGTTTTTAAAAATTTTAATTATAACCCAGTTGTTATTATGGGTGGGTGGAGGGAGTGGTGAGACTGTGACGCATACATTTGTGACGTATTTACAAAGGTCACGAAGAGAACTTTTTTTTATTGTAACCGAGGAGCCAGTCCTGTGGGGAACCAAAAGTAACTTCACTATAGCAGGTATTTTATTATAACCGAGTTGCTACTATCCGAGGTCTATTTAGTAATAAAACAGTAGACCTTTGGCCGGGAACCAGTGCTTTCTTTTACTGTAACCGAAATTTCTTATAACCGAGTTTACTATAAACGGGGAGTACTGTATATGAGAGGTTTTACTGCAGTTAAACCCTAAGCATTAAGTCACTTTAAAACTTTGGCTACACTAAGATCCCATATTTTGATTCGAATCCTAAGAGCCTTACAGCTATTCATGGGTGGAAATGCACACGGTTGCACTGTCTCACCATGAATTTAGAGTCTCTCTATTTGACTACACTGATGTTGGCTATTCTGAACCTAACTACAGGAGTCAACCTAGTGGAATCACAAGGAGTTTATCAGTCTTCCCGAATAGAGTCCGATCAAACTCGCTATGTCCACAACCATGAATTTGTGAATGGGGCTTCTTGGTCACATAACGGATTCATAAGTCTAAGTTTGGTTAGACTCGACCAAATGAACCCGTTACGTCCAAGTACTAAGTCGAAATAAAGAGAAATGAAAGAGAAAGACAGGAAAAGTCGCATCTACGCGAAGTTCACACACCTCTTTAAAGCCGAAACACCCTAAGCACCATATATACCTATATTCTTACACTGTAAGTCTATCCCAAAAAAAAAGGTCTGTCAGAAATATATCTCTATCAAAAGTTTTGTTGTTTGACCTTCTATTGTTCTTTGCTCAGTCACCGAATTGTTCAAATTTCAGAGTTCACTCCTAAATTTTGCAATGTGTCACTACACTTGACTAAAAAATCTCATTTACCTATAATTTATCCCTATTTTCCTATCATTTTCGTCCTACGCTTCAATTAGATAAAAGTTTCCCTCACCAATCCGTCTCTTCTGTAGTGTACTCTGGGCTTGTTTTCCAGTCTCACTGATTTCCCAGGGGTAGGGACTGGCGGGACCATCGGCTCTTTGGGTCGAAGTGGAGCCCTCAGTTCAGGCGGCGCAGTCGGCGGGACCATCGGCTCTTTGGGTCGAAGTGGAGCCCTCAGTTCAGGCGGCGCAGTCGGCGGGACCATCGGCTCTTTGGGTCGAAGTGGAGCCCTCAGTTCAGGCGGCGCAGCCGGCGGGACCATCGGCTCTTTGGGTCGAAGTGGAGCCCTCGGTTCAGGCAGTGCAGCTGGCGGGACCATCGGCTCTTTGGGCCGAAGTGGAGCCCTCGGTTCAGGCGGCGCAGCGTCAACTGAGTTTTCACTCTCGCTGTCTTCAGAGTCTGTAGTTGGCAATGTATCTGGCAACTGATCTGCCAGCAGCTCTAAGGGAGAGCTCGCTAGCAATAGGTCCTTCCTATTCACCACTCTCTCAGGACCACCGGTTGCAGGTTGAACAGCGTACACGTGCAGGTCGTCATATGGTCTCGCTGTCACACAGTGGGCCACAGGATCCCAAAAGTCCTGAATTTTGTGGCGGCCCCGAACTCTGTTGCGGAGGTAGACAAAGTCACCGATCTTCAGGACGGGTTCAGAGTGTCGCCCTTTCTCAGCATCGTCTATCTTGGCTGCAGCTGAGAGCATGTTGTCGTAGGCTCTCTGGTGGGCTGACTGAAGTCGCAGGCGATGTTGTCGGACCCAATCAGTGGTGGTTTCCACTGACTCTGAGTCAGGCCGACTCAGCAGAGCATCTATGGGCAAGCGTGGTTGTTGCCCAAACAGGAGGAAGTAGGGGGAGAAACCAGTCGTGGCATGGGGTGTGTTGTTGTAGGCCAATACCAGTTCCGGCAAGTGAACTGGCCATCTCGCCTTCTCCTTTGGTGGCAAAGTTCTCAGGAGCCCGTGCATCGATCTGTTGAAGCGCTCACACTGGCCGTTGCCCTGGGGGTGGTAGGGCGTGGTGTGTAACTTCTGCATGCCGTACAGCTGACAAAGTTCCTTGATGAGACGTGATTCAAAGTTTCGGCCCTGGTCGCTGTGGATGCGTTCAGGCACCCCGTATTTCAGGAACCAGTCTTTGATCAGGACACCTGCTACCGTAGCTGCCCCTTGATTTCGTGTGGGTACCGCCTGGGTGAACTTCGTGAAGACGTCAGTGAGAACCAGAACATTCTCACGCCCGTTGCTGGCTGGTTCCAGGACCGTAAAGTATATGGCGAGTACCTCCAGTGGTCGAGAGGCAAGGCGGTGACCAGAAGTCGTGTGTAGCATCGGACGGCGCCCCATGGTGCATCGTGAGCAGGACTGGATGTAGTCCTTGACGTCTCGGTGGAGCCCAGGCCAGTAGACTTTCGGCCTCAGCAGCCTTAGCGTTCGTTCCAGCCCCTGGTATCCCATCAAGTCGTGCACGGCTGTTAGGGCGTCTGGCACCATGCTGCTGGGTAGCACCAACTGCTCTGTGACCCCAAGTTGAGGGTCACGGATGCGCCGGTGCAAGACACCTTCCTTCAGGAACAGGCGGGAGTACTGGTTGCGCAGCACCCTCAGTCTTCTGTCCTTTCCAGCCTGTGGTTTGGCTGGCCACTGATTGAGGACTAGGCCCAAAATGGAGTCCTCTTTCTGGCGTCGTAAGAGTTCTGGACATGAATTGAATGGAGAAAGGGACTCTGGTTCTGCGACTGTCTGACTTTGGCACACAGACTCTTGTGCCAGGGCAAGTTGAGGGGGAATCAGAGTGGGGATGGGTGCAGGTGGACCATCAGGAAACCTGGAGAGGGCGTCCGCCAGGTTGGTTTTGCCAGGCCGGTACTGCACAGTGAAGTTGAACTGTGCCAGTTGGGCAGCCCACCTCTGCTCAAGTGCACCCAGATGAGCTGTGCGGAAGTGGACCAACGGATTGTTGTCTGTCAATACCGTGAATTCTGCTCCAATGAGGTAGTCTCAGCAATGGCCCACTTCATCCCCAGGAATTCCAGCTTCATGCTGGAGAAGTTGGCCTCGTTCTTCTCTGTGGGGCGCAGTCGTCGACTTGCGTATGCCAGAACCCGTTTCTGACCGCCTTGTTCTTGAGACAGGATTGCCCCAAGCCCCTCGTGACTAGCGTCCATCTCCAGGATGAAGGGCAGCTTGAAGTTTGCGAAGCCCAGGACAGGAGCCGTGGTCAAGGCCAAATTCAACGTGTCGAAGGCCCTCTGCTGCGGTTCGCCCCACAGGCTGGAGATGTCGATTGCCTTCTTTTTCTGCTGTAGCCCACTCGCCTTCGTGACCAGATCGTGGAGAGGACCGGCGATTCATGCAAAGTCTTTGATGAACCTTCTGTAGTAGCTGGAGAAGCCCAGGAAGCTTCGGAGCTCCCTAGTGGTCTTGGGAACAGGCCACTGTTGCACCACTTCCACCTTGCCAGCTTCACAGCTCACGTCTTCCGCGGAGATCGTGTGACCCAAGTACTTGACTGGCCATCTCAGGAACAGGCATTTGCTGGGTTTCAGCTTTAGTCCAGTCTGAATGACCTTTTCCAGTAGTCTGTCGAGGCTCTGTAGATGTTCTTCAAACGTCTTAGAATAGACGAGCAGATCGTCCATGTACACCAGCAGGGATTGGAAGATGAAATCTGACATTGTGGACTGCATTAGTCTTTGGAATGTAGCAGGGGCTGTTGTCCGGCCCATCGGCATTCTTGTGTACTCGTACAAGCCAAAGGGCGTGGTGAATGCTGTCTTGTGCTGGTCTTCAGGATGCATTGCAATTAGGTGGAAGCCTGACCCCAGGTTTGCATTTTTTTGCTTGATGCATGTAATGTGTTTGTGGGTAATTGTATAATCGTTACATTTGTTGCTTGCTTTGCGATCAATCATTCATTTCATACTTTTGCTTCTTTCACTTTATCGACTCAACACTCCATTCATTCATATGCAATATTTTGATATGTTTGGTGATTAATAAAATGGTGTTTGTTTCGTATTGTACTTCCTTTGTTTGTCCTTGTTGATGTGTGTATGAGAGCGGCATGTCCCTTACTTTCGTCCGGCCTTAGCGTGCCGTGACAAACTGATACAGTCCTTGTGCATGAAGCAGTGAGGTTGGGGTGGTGATTCTCTGTCAATTTTATTCGCTTTTTATTAATAGTTTTATGCAAATATATGTCATGCTTTTTATGTATTTTTGCTCCAATTGCCCGGATGTGTTTGCCTTGAAAGTGTTTATGTGTGTGTGTGCGCGCGCACACGTGTGTGTGTGTGTATATATATGTGTGTGTGTGTGTGTGTGTGTGTGTGTGTGTGTGTGTGTGTGTGTGTGTGTGTGTGTGTGTGTGTGTGTGTGTGTGTGTGTGTGGTGCGCCTGTGTGAGTGAGTTTCAGATTTTACTTGTGTGATGTTATATATTACTTTGAAGAGTGGTTGGAGAGAGATGCAGAGAGGGAAATGTGTGTGGGGATGATGGTGGTGGGGAATCATCATATAGTAAAAAGCCAAGTGTCCGTGTGTGTGTGTGTGTGTGTGTGTGTGTGTGTGTGTGTGTGTGTGTGTGTGTGTGTGTGTGTGTCTGAAACACAAAACGGGCCTTATAACTCCGCCGTTTTTCGACCGAATCGTTTCAAATTTGCTGTGAGCCCTAACGGGGCGATGGCAACGGCAACCGAGGCAGCCGTGTCATTTGCGCGGTTTGGCAAATGTGTGAAACGCATATCTGCCGGCCTCTTGGCGCCCGTATCTCCGGTATGTTTGGACCGATTGTCTTCAAATTTGGCAGGTAGATGACCGGAGACGGTGACTATCGGTGTGCTAAACCGGCAGCGAATCGATATAGAAACGCGCGTGATATACGCCGCTTCACCTTTTCACAAATACCTCCGCCGTTTCTTATCCGAATCGCTTCCAATTTGCTGGCAGGCTTGCTGTGGCCGGTGCAAAGCCTGGCAGCAAATATGAGGAGAATCGGGAGAGCGCGTCGCTCTCAGAGCAGCGCCAACGGGAGACGGGGCCTTATAACTCGCCGTTTCTTGACCGAATCGCTTCAAATTTGCTGTACTCAGCGTTACCAGTATTAGCCGTTACCGTTGCTAGGCGTTACCATTACTAGGGAGAGAGCGTCACTCTCAGAGCAGCGCCAACCGGAAACGGGGCCTTATAACTGCGCCGTTTCTTAACCGAATCGCTTCAAATTTGCTGTTCTCAGCGTTACCATTACTTGGTGTTACCGTTACTAGGCGTTACCGTTACTAGGCGTTACCGGTACTCGGCGTTGCTCTAGTTATTGTTATTGATGGGTTATCATTATGTGATTATTTTGTTTATTCTTATCATCTAGATTTTATGGTTCATTGATTTTCTTGCCTTTTTTATTTGTGAAAAGGTTGTACCTCATATTTGCTCTCTGTTATGATTTTATGTTTAAAAACTCTGTTGATTAACATCTTCTGTGATAGCATCCTTTATGGTGGATTTTATATTTTATGGTTGGTATATTGCTATTAATAATAGTTTTAAGAGCCCTTATTTTTATTAGTCTTTTTAGCAAACTAGGAGATGTTAGTTTCATTACTTATTTATTGCTGAATCAATACTCAATTACACTTCATTTACTTGTCATAAATCATTTTAGCTCACTTGTTTATTCATTTCTAATTATATCCACTGATTAATTTTATTCTAACTGATAGCTCAAAGGTGTGTGTGTGTGTATGTGTGAGTGTGTGTGTGTGTGTGTGTGTGTGTGTGTGTGTGTGTGTGTCTGTGTGTCTGTGTGTCTGTGTGTCTGTGTGTCTGACTATCCTTCAGTAAAGCGATAAAAAGAGAACATTGAAAGAGGTAAACGCCTTCAATTATCATGAACTTGTCCATCATTCTCGATCAACCGGAAAATATTAACAACAACAACAACACGAATGATTATGCTGCTCTTCTCGATTACATTGACACCATGCTATTGCACTCGGTGCCAGCGTTGCTTCTGGTTCTGGGTTTGTTCGGGAACGTGCTGACCATCGTGGTGATGCAAGGGCTGAGAGCAGTACAGTCCACGTCATGCATCGCCTTCTACTTCATCTCCCTGGCTTCTTCCGATCTAGTTCTCCTCCTCAGTTCCGTCGCCCGGACCTTGCTCCTGTTGTACAGCCCGCAGCTGAACTATTACGACGCTGTGTGCACCGTCCCGTTCTTCCTCAGTTACGTGTCCTCCTTGACGTCAGCGTGGTTTCTGGTGGTGATGACGTTTCAGCGGGCGACGTCAGTGGTGCTTCCGCATCGCGTCGGGGTTTTGTGCACCGTGAAGAGAGGGAAGATTATCGTCGCAGTCATTTTTGTTGCAGCGTGCGCTTTGAATGTGAACATCTTTCTCAACTACCATACCAGAAGAAGCGGGGTGGGTGATATATACGTCTGTGAAAGTATCGACGACCATCTGGGAAACACGTTTCACTTGTTGGATCTTGTCATGGCCTCAGTTCTACCCTTCATTTTCCTAGTAGGGTGTAATGCCATCCTCATACATCGAGTTCTGATATCCAGACGGTTTTCACAGAAAATGATGTCCGACCAAACTGGCATGGCAAAGCATTCCTCGCGTTCTGGCCTGGCTTCTTCTGTAATCGTTACTCTGATCCTGACGTCGCTGGCATTTTGTCTTCTGACCTTACCCACTTGTATCGTGGACATATATCTAGAAGAAATTGGTTTCAATGCGGGATACATTGTCGATGAGGTTCCCATTGCACAGCTATACATTTTGGAGACTACTTCTGAAATGATGTGGATAGGCAACAGCGCTGTGAATTTTTACATTTACATACTGAGCCGGAGCAAGTTTAGAAACGAAGTGATGCAGCGCTTGTGTCCGAAACGTCATGAGGACAGGGCACACCTATAACGTCAAATAGCCGAATTGAATATATATCTTTTAAAACAAAATTTAAAAATATATATAGTAAAATTGTTTAAAACATTTTTTTCCCTATGTCTTTGAAACGAACATTAAAACCAAAACCAATTAGATTAACTTGGTATTTTGATATATGCTCTAAAAAACATAAAGAGCGCTAGTTTTGTTTCTCCTCCTTATTAAGGAGGCAATATATGGCAGAACCCAGCCGAGGACAGCTGTTTCGACTCTAGGGAGTCTCATCAGCTCGGCACTGGATGGGGTCTTAGCCTACCAAGGTGGAACTACTCTCACCTCAACATGAAGAAGGAAGATCCCTTATTCCCAGTTCCTCAGGATCCACAGGCTATGCTCGGACGATGGTGTATTCCACCAGCGCTGTGATGAGCTAGAAGGACATTTCCGTGCCAGAGGATACCCTCCAGCCAGGATCGCCCAGGCCAGGGAGAGAGCCGCTGCCGTGCCCAGGGCAGAAACCCTGGAATACAAGAAACCCCAGCCATCCAGCCGCTGTCACTTTGTAGTGACGCACCACCCCAGCACCCCCCCCCCCCCCCCCCCATTGCGGATTGGATGCACACGTTGCAGTCCAGTCTAATTGTCCCCAACCCCAAGATGTCCAAGGTACTGCCGGAGCCTCCCATCCTTGGACGCCGCAACTGTAGGTCTCTGGGGTCCGTGCTGATGCCCTTCGTTCTCCCCCAGCCCCCTAATGACATCCCAGGGACATAGAAATGCAGCAGGCGCCAGTGTGTCATCTGTGACAAGCATCTGGTGGTGTCTGACTGTTTCCACAGTGACAGAACGCAGAAGGCCTTCAAACTTAGAAACGCCTTCTCGTGTGACAGCACAAACATTGTGTACCTGCTCTTTTTCCACAAATGTTGAAATACTCAATACGTGGGACAGACAGAGAATTCGTTGAGGACGAGGTTCTATCTCCACCGGTCAAACATTAAAGTGAACAACAAAGGCACGCTGGTGACCAAACACTTTAACTCTGTGGGCCACACGCTGGAGGACCTCATGTGCATCCCCAACGAAAGGGTGCATCAGAACCTGCTCGAGAAACGCTTGGAGAGAGAGTGGGTTTGGGTAGCAAAATAAAATCCCTCTACCCCCTGGGACTTAACATTCAGGAGAAACCAAACCCAGCTGCATAAGTCTTTGTTGAGGGCATGTGCACGGATTCCTAACCATGCTTACATGTTTACACGCCCACCTCCTCTTCCCATCCGGCCTTCGTCTCCCTTTCCCGGCACACACACACACACACACACACACACACACACACACACACACACACACACACACACACACACACACACACACACACACACACACACACACACACAAACAAACAGCTAATTATCTGATTGATCTATAAATGTTCCGTCATCGTTGTTTATTCCCTTTGTGTTCCGATCTAGTTCTCCTCCTCAGTTCCGTCATCTGGCACTTTCTCCTGTTGTACAGCACGCAGCTGACCTATTACGACGCTGTGTGCACCGTCCCGCGCTTTCTCAGTTACGTGTCCTCCTTTACGTCAGCGTGGTTTCTGGTGGTGATGACGTTTCAGCGGGCAACGTCAGTGGTGCTTCCGCATCGCGTCGGGGTTTTGTGCACTGCGAAGAGAGGGAAGATTGTCGTCGCAGGCATTTTTGTCATAGCGTGCGCTTTGAATGCGACCATCTTTCTCAACTACCACACCAGAAGAAGCGGGGTGGGCGAGAGATACGTCTGTCAAAGTATCGATGACCATCTGGCAAGCACGTTTCTGTCGTTGGATCTTGTCATGGCCTCAGTTCTACCCTTCATTTTCCTAGTAGCAGGCAATGCCAACCTCATACATCGAGTTCTGATCTCGAGACGGTTTTCACAGAAAATGATGTCCAACCAAACAGGCATGGCAAAGCATTCCTCGCGTTCTGGCCTGGTTTCTTCTTTAGTCGTTACTCTGATCCTGACGTCCCTGGCATTTTGTCTTCTGACCTTACCCACTTGTATCGTGGACATATATATGGAAGAAGTTGTTTTTTATGAAGGAGGCATTGTCGATGAAGTTCTCAGTGCAAAACTAAGCATTTTGGGGACTATTTCTGAATTGATGTGGACAGGCAACAGCGCTGTGAATTTTAACATTTACATACTGAGCGGGAGCAAATTTAGAAATGAAGTGATGCAGCGCTTGTGTCTGATTGTCATATAATAAGGACAAGGCACACAGCGCCCCTTAAATGAAAAGGACATCGAAATGTTCTGTAGGTCTTGGATTGGACTAGGCCTATTATTTATTTCAGAATGCATTTTTTTGTTCTTTAGTTGTTTTTTGTTTGCTTGGTTTAAAGTTGGACTTTAAACGCCGTGAGGCCCAGTCCAGTAATAATAATAATAATAATAATAATAATAATAATACATTGTAAGAAGAAGAAGAAGAAGAAGAAGAACAAGAACAAGAACAAGAAGAACAAGAACAAGAAGAACAAGAACAAGAACAAGAACAAGAAGAGGAATTGTTGTCGTCATTGTTTTTGTTTGTTTTGGTATTTTTGTGTGTGTTGTTGATGTTAATTCTTGAGAAAAAAAGAAGACCACTAGTACCAGTTGTACAGAAGATAACACCGCAAGCAAACAGCCCGAAACGTTTGTTTTTTCTCTTCAACATCCAACCTGTTTGCTTACGCAATTGTTGATGTTGATGTTGCTGCTGACAACAGTGAAATTGGCCTAAAGAATAAAATGTCTGGTATTTACAGATCAATCCATTTTTGGGCTTACAATATAGTACAATATAGATGTTTTAAAAGAAAATGCAGAAGAGTGATTCCTGCTGCTGTCATCTAACAAGTAACGTGGTGCTTTAAATGAGCATAATTATTAACTACTAGCGCAACGCCCCGTACTGGTAACGCCTAGTACAGGTAATGCCAAGTACCGGTAACGCTGAGTACCAGTTTCGCCGGGTCCGCGAAATATATATTTTTACTTTTGTGGCTGAAAACCCAATTGTTAGACCCCTACCACTTTCAAGGCCTACCGATCTCCATGACCTTGACCTTGACCTTGATCAGTATGCAATCATCAGAACAAACATATGCCAAAGTACCTACATGCCAAGATTGAAGTCCCTAAGACCAACGGTGTGGACGTTACAGCCCCTTAAAGATTTTCGGTTGTCAAGGTCATACGCCAAGGTGAAGGTCACGACGGCGATCATTTATGCGTGGATGCCTTCCTCTCATGGTGACACACCACCACACAAAATTGGAAACGATTCGGTGAAGCGGTTCGGAAGATATGCGTGGGGCAGAAAAAAACAATTATTAGACCCATACCACTTTCAAGGCATACCGATCTCCCTGACCTTGACGTTGACCTTGACGTTAACCTTGACGCCATCATCAGAACGGCCATACGCGAAAGTACCTCCATGCCAAGTTTCATGACTCCAGGACCTGCGGTGTGGAAGTTATGGCCCCTTAACGATTTTCGGTTTTCAAGGTCATACGCCAAGGTCAAGGTCAGAGCGGCGAAAAGTTTCGTGCCGATGCCTTCCTCTCATAGGGACAAACCACGACACAAAATTTGAAGTGATTCGATCAAGCGGTTCAGGAGATCCTTAGGACAGACAGAAAATAACAACAAACAAACAAAAAAAGGAAACAAACCTGAACGAAAACTTACACTTTTTGCGATCGTAGATTGGCAAAGGACAAAAACAGAAAAAAGAACTGAAAGCCAACTTAGTTCGGCCTTTCGGCATGTGGGGCATTTGTAAATACAAAGATTGTGGGAACAATACTGGAGGCAATGCCCGGAGGCAGTGCTAAACCAGTAAAGTCCTGATTTTTTAATAATACACATACGTGTAGTGTCATCCCCTTATAATCTCCACTGCCCCCCCCCCCTCCACCATCCCTCCGCCCACCCACCCACCCCCTACCCCACCCATAACCAGCTCCGCTGACCTACTCGTCACCCCAGCACATGTGAACCACGTCTCCAGCAGTCCCCCCCCCCTTTAATAACAGCGCGTTTGGACAGATCCCGTTTGGTCTAGTTAGCAAACCTGTAAATTGGTGCATATCGCGTTTATGAACGGATGCTGTTCACATTTCCTTCCATGCTTTGCCCCGGCCATAGCAAGCCTGACAGCAAATTGGAAGCGAATCGGTTAAGAAACGGCGGAGTTATTCGTGAAAAAGTGAAACGGCGGAGTTATTCGTGAAAAAGGTGAAGCGGCGTATAGCGCGCGCGTTTCTGAACCGATTCGCTTCCGGTTTGGCACACCGATAGTCACCATCCCCGGTCATGTACCTGCCAAATTGGAAGGCAATCGGCCCAGAAATGCCGGAGATACGGGCGCCGAGAGGCCGGCGGATGCGCGTTTTGCGCATTTGCGAAACCGCAAAAATGACAAGGCCGCCTCGGTTGCTGTTGCCATCGCCCCGTTAGGGCTCACAGCAAATTTGAAGCGATTCGGTCAAAAAACGGCGGAGTTATAAGGCCCGTTTTGTGTTTCAGACACACACACACACACACACACACACACACACACACACACACACACA
>CM065701.1:19323975-19328975 GCA_017654935.2 Phymorhynchus buccinoides | reverse complement strand
TTTTTACTTATATAAGTGTTGTTAAAGCCGTTAAAAATATATCAATGCTTGTCGATTGCAGTTAAATAATATAATAAATAATGCTAACAACAATAGTAAAACTTTGCATTTTATATAATCGGTTCCAAAGGGTGCTGAACCTTTTTACAACTGCTTAACAGTAAATGATCAAAAACCAAATTGTTGCCAGGGTTGGGACAATCGACTAAATAGAAGTGTACAGTGGAATGTCATATTCAGAAAAGTTGCCAAAATAAACAAGATAAAACTGAAATGGCTACAAATCCATATAATTCATAGAATCATAGGAACTAATTCAGTACTTTTCCATATGAAACTTGAAAATACAGAAAAATGTTCCTTTTGTAATAATCATAAAGAAAATATTCAACACGTGTTTTGGAACTGTGAACATGTGCTATCTTTTTGGATGGATTTTCAAACGAAAAATGTGAAATAGCCAACAGTTTCCAATTTACGCAGCATTGTGTAGTATATGGTTGTGAAAAGAATGTGAGAACGGATGATGTTATTGATTTGTTATTATTACTGGCAAAATCTTGTATTTATAGATCTAAAATTTGAAAACCAGATACCGTTATTTAGGATGTTTGTTCCTATAATGAGATACCTATATAATATTGAACAATACATTGCAAGCATCAATATGGCTTATGATCAAACAGTTCAAGCTTGGAATCCTTATACATCAATGTTTGTGTAACTCACCTACAAGTTTTTCTCACTTTAACTGGTCTTTTTTAAAAATCCGATTTCACCATCTACTCCCCACAATTGAAGTTTATTTTTTGTTGTTTGTTTTGTCTCCTACAAATATTTATATGGCTTACGTAAAATATGATTATGCGGTGCATTCTTCAATGACCACTTTAACTTTACTTCTTCTCTGTGTGTATTTCTGTTCCTATCTTTCTCTTTGTCTTTCTGTTTCTCTCTTTTGCTCTTTCTTTCTCTTTCTAAAAAAAAGAAAACGTTGAATTTTACATATGTTTCTTTGAATGTTAATAAATATGTCTAATATGTATGTTATGCAAAATGCGTTTGATGTTGAAATGTATTTATGCACATTCAATGATTAAAAAAAAACAACCGTTCATTACAAAAGAAAAGTGCATTTCCTACGTTTCATGACTAACTCCCAAATCATTAAACTTCTAGGAAATAATATTCCATTATTTTTTTAAGTAAAAAGAGCACACATAGGCTACAATCATGCATACTCATAAATGCATTGCACACATACAAACACACATATATAGACGGTCTCATGCGTGAAATATATGAAAGCATAAAGTTGGGTTCCTATGTGCATAATGTGCATAAATAACCAGCCTTGCGTCTATGTGCGTGCAGTATATGTGTATGTGCTCACGCATGCATCCATGTGTGCATGTGTTTGTGTGCGTGCATGTGCATATATGTGCGCTCTTACCTTTACAATTATATGGGTAGGCTACTTTACAAAACAAAATGAGTCACTTCAGGTTTAACCTTGAGATCATATAAATTACAATTTTAAAGTAAGTCAGTCTGTTGCTGCGTTACAGGGCTGCCTTGATTGTACAGACTGGTCTGTGTTTAAACCCAGAGCTGGCATATTTAAAGCGTTCACGCGAGCAGCGCGGCATCATTCCCCTCACTGCTGGCGAGAGAGACGGTTCAACCCTTCTTTTTCCCCTGTTGCTCGAGCCACTGTGAGTCAGAATTTCGCAGCGACTAGGATGGTAGTCTACACCCGATCCCTGGGATCGGTAGTTTTCCCTTTAAGAAGGCAGCAACAGACCTTGATGAATATACAGACACTGTTGCATCGTATATATATTAGCTTTTGTGAACAACTGTGTGTTCCGACCAATTATTTATTCCAAATCATAAAGTTCATACATTTGTCTCCATTTTGTCCCTGACAATATTAAATCAATATTAAAGTCGCCAAATAGTATTATTTCTTTCGATTCAAGGATTGCAGCATCCATCATCGAATTAAATCTGTCATACCATGGATGTTTTACAACAAACTGCAACTGAATGCTGATAAGACAGAGATGATTCTTGTAGCCTCTAACCACACAATTAAAACTCAGGTTCTCCCAGGTTCTGTAGACATTGATGGCACTGAGATCAAGCTATCGGCATCCGTCCGCAATCTAGGTGTTACTTTGGACCAAACCCTTTCTTTCAAACAGCATGTTTCCAATGTTTGCAAGGCTTGCTATCTAGAACTTCGAAGAATTAGTTCCATCCGCCGTTTCCTCTCTCAGGATGCCCTGAAGACTCTAGTATGTGCTTTTGTCCTGTCTCGCCTTGACTACTGTAACTCACTTCTTGCTGGCTGTCCATCAATTCTCATCTCTAAGCTCCAACGGGTCCAGAATAATGCTGCTCGTCTCATTTCTCGCTCCCCTAGGTACGATCACATCACTCCGGTTCTTCGTTCCCTACATTGGCTCCCAGTTCAATCACGCATTGACTACAAAATTCTCCTCCTTGCCTTCAAGTCACTGAATGATCAAGCTCCCGTGTATCTCTCTGATCTTCTTCATCTCTATGTCCCAGCTCGCCAACTACGTTCGTCTTCTGATTCTCGTCTCCTTTCCATTCCCTCCATCCGTCTCAAATCTGCTGGCCAACGTTCTTTTTCTTGTCAAGCACCATCTCTTTGGAATTCTCTGCCTTCTCCTCTCCGACACTCCAACTCAGTCTCCTCATTCAAAACCTCTCTTAAAACCCATCTTTTTCCTGCTGCGCCCTAAATATTTGATCAGTTGTCTATCGTTGTGTGCACGTGAGGGAAGATTGATTTAAGAGGTTTGTGCTGTGTTTTGTGGTGCGTGTGTGTGCGTGTGTGTGTGTGTGTGTGTGTGTGTGTGTGTGTGTGTGTGTGTGTGTGTGTGTGTGTGTGTGTGTGTGTGTGTGTGTGTGTGTGTGTGTGAGCATGAATGTGTGCTTGTGTGTATTTTGGTTTTGTGGGTTGTGTGTGCACGCATGTGTGTGTGTGTGTGTGTTTGTGTGCGTGTCTGTGTGTCTGTCTGCGTGCGTACGTTGTGTGTGAGGGTGTTTGTGTATGTGTGTTGGTGTATGTGGTCAGTCCATGCGGCTCAGTTGCTGTGGCTTACCGAATGGGGTATGAATGAGTTGGCGTCAATAATTGTGTGTTTATGTGTGTGTGTGTGTGTGTGTGTGTGTGTGTGTGTGTGTGTGTGTGTGTGTGTGTGTGTGTGTGTGTGTGTGTGCGTGTGCGTGCGTGCGTGTGTGTGCGTGCGCGTGTGTGTGTGTGTGTGCGTGTGTGTGTGGTGTGTGTGTGTGTGTGTGTGTGTGTGTGTGTGTGTGTGTGTGTGCGTGTGCGTGCGCGTGTGCGTGTGTGCGTGCGTGCGGTGTGTTTTAAGAGAGAGAGAGAGAGAGAGAGAGAGAGAGAGAGAGAGAGAGAGAGAGAGAGAGAGAGAGAGAGAGAGAGAGAGAGAGAGAGAGAGAGAGAGAGAGAGAGAGTTGCTTTGCATATGCGCTGTTGGTGGTTGGTGTCACTCTTGAATCTTGTTTTTTGTTATCTGTTGATGAATAATTGATTGTAAAGCGCTTTGGGCTCATCTGAGGTAAAGCGCTATATAAATGTACTGTTATTATTATTATTATTATTATTATACCAGTCAACTTTTTCTGCAGGATTTCTGTAAATGAACCCCACCATGATTGGTTTATAATGCTTTAGACTTATTTCAACCCAAATGCTCTCTATGTTATGATTTTGTAAATGAGGTATTCTCTTGAGAGTTAATGAATGAGTACAATATACCTCAATATAAATAGCGCCAGAAATAATACAGATGAAATAGCAACAATATTACATAACAAAGGTAATCATTTTCATTTATTTTGTACAGCTGAATCCTGGCTAACTGATGTGATCCCCGACTCCCATATGTCCATGCCAAACCATGATATGATTCGCTTAGATCCCATGGCACCCCGTCCAACTGGTTTGCTTTTATATTGTACTCATTCATTAACTCTCAAGAGAATGCCTCATTTAGAAAATCATAACATAGAGAGCATTTGGGTTGAAATGTGTGTGTGTGTGTGTGTGTGTGTGTGTGTGTGTGTGTGTGTGTGTGTGTGTGTGTGTGTGTGTGAGGAGGTGGGACATGTATTGGCATAAATGCGTATGCACATGTGTATGTGCGTGTGCTGGTGTATATGTAGGTGTGCGTCTGAGAGAAAAAGAGAATATGAGGGAGAGACTGATACATGATGATGTAATCTGAATTGGGTTTTGTTTTTGTTTTTGTTTTTCCCTCTTATATTGGTTGTCCACTCGATCTGCATGCTTTCGTTGTTGTTGGATTGTGTCTTGTGCAAAACCAAAACGATTTCCTTTGTATTGGCTGATTAAAGAATCTTGAATCTTGTAAAATAAACACGATGCTTGCACACAACGTTCTCTTTCTAAGCGAGGGTAGTTCCATCCTTAATTGTAAATACCCTAAAGGAACTTTAATGAACAGCATTCTATTGTCATCGACTTATCAATATAAGTTAGCAATACCAATGAAAGCAAAACATAGCATCAACCGATTCAATGTGTGAAATTTGACTTTGAAAAAACGTCCATTGCAATATCCTGCACACAAACTTCCTGTACGCAATTTAAGCTACCGGAACTAATTCTGACTATTATTCAGTATAAAAAACACTCAATTAGAGGCAGGTTGATTTTGGTCCCTTTTACTTGAGAAAGCACACACGTTTCTGGCTGTCAGCCCGTCTTCAGTGTGGCACAGAAGGAAAACAAAACAAAAGTGACAACAAGCAGGTAGGAAAGGAAAGGAAAACTGAGTAGAAATAACATTTTTTATTTAATAAGAAAGAAAGAAAAAAGCCCATTACATAATTATTAACCATGAAAAAAAGGGCAGACTAGTGAATTGATGGGGAATACAAATCAAATGAAATTTTCAAGTAAATTATTCTTCAGTAAAGTCAAA
>CM065701.1:19321846-19323475 GCA_017654935.2 Phymorhynchus buccinoides | reverse complement strand
GTCTGTATATTGATCAAGGTCTGTTGCTGCCTTCTTAAAGGGAAAACTACCGATCCCAGGGATCGGGTGTAGACTGCCAGCCTAGTCGCTGCGAAATTCTGACTCACAGTGGCTCGAGCAACAGGGAAAAAAGAAGGGTTGAACCGTCTCTCTCGCCAGCAGTGAGGGGAATGATGCCGCGCTGCTCGCGTGAACGCTTTAAATATGCCAGCTCTGGGTTTAAACACAGACCAGTCTGTACAATCAAGGCAGCCCTGTAACGCAGCAACAGACTGACTTACTTTAAAATTGTAATTTATATGATCTCAAGGTTAAACCTGAAGTGTCTCATTTTGTTTTGTAAAGTAGCCTACACATAAAATTGTAAAGGTAAGAGCGCACATATATGCACATGCACGCACACAAACACATGCACACATGGATGCATGCGTGAGCACATACACATATACTGCACGCACATAGACGCAAGGCTGGTTATTTATGCACATTATGCACATAGGAACCCAACTTTATGCTTTCATATATTTCACGCATGAGACCGTCTATATATGTGTGTTTGTATGTGTGCAATGCATTTATGAGTATGCATGTAGCCTATGTGTGCTCTTTTTACTTAAAAAAAATAATGGAATATTATTTCCTAGAAGTTTAATGATTTGGGAGTTAGTCATGAAACGTAGGAAATGCACTTTTCTTTTGTAATGAACGGTTGTTGTTTTTTAATCATTGAATGTGCATAAATACATTTCAACATCAAACGCATTTTGCCTAACATACATATTAGACATATTTATTAACATTCAAAGAAACATAAATAAAATTCAATGTTTTCTTTTTTTTAGAAAGAGAAAGAAAGAGCAAAAGAGAGAAACAGAAAGACAAAGAGAAAGATAGGAACAGAAATACACACAGAGAAGAAGCTAAGTTAAAGTGGGCATTGAAGAATGCACCGCATAATCATATTTTACGTAAGCCATATAAATATTTGTAGGAGACAAAACAAACAACAACAAACAAACTTCAATTGTGGGGAGTAGATGGTGAAATTGGATTTTAAAAACAGACCAGTTAAAGTGACAAAAACCTGTAGGTGAGTTACACAAACATTGATGTATAAGGATTCCAAGCTTGAACTGTTTGATCATAAGCCATATTGATGCTTGCAATGTATTTTTCAATATTATATCGGTATCTCATTATAGGAACAAACATCCTAAATAACGGTATATTTTTTAAAACATTGTAATCTATAAATAAAAGATGTTGCCAGTAATAATAACAAATCAATAACATCATCCGTTCTCACATTCTTTTCACAACCATATACTACAAAATGCTGCGTAAATTGGAAACTGTTGGCTATTTCACATTTTTCGTGTAGTGCCGTTTGAAAATCCATCCAAAAAGATATATAAGTAAAACAATGTGTCTGAAAACCATATTTGTTTTGAAATGCACTGAGTGATAAAAATTGTCCTTGACCATCAAGCAACTTACCTACCTGATGCAAATATCTTTCAATCCAGCTCCGTAGAAAAAAAGTTTTTTCTCCAACCAATACATTTGAATTACAGAACATTCATTTCATTGATGTTTTTAATTTCTATTTTCCCCGTAGTTCTGAGTATG
>CM065701.1:19314346-19316846 GCA_017654935.2 Phymorhynchus buccinoides | reverse complement strand
TCACTCTTAACATTTTCCTTTATCTGTTAATATAAAGTAAGGGATTTTCTCTGCATGTATGTGCGTGTGTGTGTGTGTGTATATATATATATATATATATGTGTGTGTGTGTGTGTGTGTGTGTGTGTGTGTGTGTGTGTGTGTGTGTGTGTGTGTGTGTGTGTGCGTGCGCGTGTGCGTGCGTGTGTGTGTGTGTGTGTGTGTGTGTGTGTGTGTGTGTGTGTGCGTGCGTGCGTGTGCGTGTGTGCGGGCATGTATATATATATATATATATATATATATATATGTGTGTGTGTGTGCGTGTGCGTGTGTGTGCTTGCATGCCTCTGTGTATGTGTGTGTGCGTGCGCGCCCCCTCGCACGCGTGTGTGTGTGTGCTTTTTGGGTACGCGCGCATTTATTTGTGTGTGTGTGTGTGTGTGTGCGTGTGTGCGCCAATAACTGAAAATGAAATTGAAAAGGCTCTTAAAAAGCTTAAAAATGCAAAAGCAGCTGGGAATGATCTAATATGCAATGAATATTAAAAACCTTCGTTTGCTTTAATGCCAGAAGTGTTTTGTAAACGTTTCAATAGAGTGCTTGATTCTGGTTCAATACCTGATGAGTGGATGAGAGGACTCATTTTACCAATTTACAAGGGCAAAGGAGATAAAAATGAGTGTGATAATTATCGAGGCATAACTTTATTAAATTGTTTAGGTAAACGTTTTACATCTGTCCTAAATAATAGGTTAACTGATTTTCTAGAAAGTAATAAATTGTTATCAGAAAATCAAGCCGGTGTTCAGCGTGATCATTCTACAATAGACCATGTATTTGTATTAAAAGTTTTAGCTGATGTGTTTTGCTCACAAAAGCAAAAACGTTTTTGTTCTTTTGTTGACTACAAAAAAGCTTTTGACTCAGTTTGAAGGAAAGGTTTGTGGTATAAACTTATTAAAGAGGGAGTGAGTGGGAAAGATTTTAAAGTAATTTTTAATATGTATAAAAACATCAAATCATGCGTTTTCGTCAATGGCAACAAATCTGATTACTTTGGAAGTTTTCAAGGAGTAAGGCAAGGTGAAAATCTTTCGCCTTTTCTATTTTCATTATTTCTTAAATGACCTGGAACAGTTTCTGTTGCAAACTGGTAATTCTCACTTGAACACTAACTTGACCTACTCAGACTAGGCAGTTAAAGGACTATATTACGTTACTGGTATTACTGTATGCTGATGACACAATATTATTATCATCTACTGCGAAAGGTTTGCAAAGGGCATTATATACTCTTTTTGATTATTGTTCTATATGGAAATTACAAGTGAATAGTTCCAAAACAAAAGTAATGATATTCAACAATCGGAACAATTGCTTAAAATTTCATATGGAAATTGTGATCAAGAAATTGTAAGTAATATGAAATATCTTGGCATAAAATGGTATTTTATTTAAAGCAAAGAAAACTGTGTTTGAACAAGCACAGCGAGCAATGTTTCATGTTATTCAAGTATCTCGTTCTAAGAAAATAAGTATTAATGTAACTCTGAGAAAATGGTACTGCCAGTATTACTTTATGGTTCTGAAATATGGGGTTATGAAAATTTAAATATTTTAGAAAAACTACAGCTGCAGTTTCTTAAATATGTATTCCTTCTACTCCGTAACACAATGGCAGACATACTGTATGGTGAAACTGGTTTTGTTCCTGTTTCAATTTTGATTAAATCAAGAATGATACGATTTTGGTCTGGTCTAGTTCTTCCACAATATGCGGATACGTTTTTTAGCAAAGTATATCAGTTAATGTATGATTTACATGAGAACAGTTATATTGAATGTCCCTGGCTTGAAACTGTAAAGAACATACTGATTGAATGTGGATATGATTGTGTTTGGGAATGACAATCCTTTTTGTCTAGAAACTCTTTATGTAATAATATTTTACGGTCTCTAAAACATAAATTCAAAGATTCATGGTTACAGTCCCTTCAATCGAATAACAAATGTTTCTATTATAGACGTTATAAAACACAATTTCGGAGAGAAAAATATATTATGACATTGCCTGATAAATATATTATAAGTTTAATGAAATTTAGATGTAGTTGTCATAAATTACCAATTGAAACAGGACGACGATTTGGACTTGACCGACAGGACCGTTCGTGTAACAAATGTGACATGGGTGTTATTGGTGATGAATATCATTTTGCAATTGAATGTCCATATTTTGACGAACATCGAGATATTTTGCCGAGGCATTATATAAATAAGAAATCATTTTTTTTACGTTTGTCAGTTTATGTCCAAGCCAAAATTCCAATTGAAAATTGCAAAATTTATAAGATCAGGAAAAGTTGGAGCTTAGTTTGTTTGATGAGTGTTTATTTGTTGCTTGTGGCCACTTGTTTTATATTCTGTATATCCTCCATGCCCCCAAGAGGGGTCAAAGGATTATTATTAAATTGAAATTGAATTGAATTGAATAGTGTGTGTGTTGAGTTGATTTGAATTG
>CM065701.1:19306846-19311846 GCA_017654935.2 Phymorhynchus buccinoides | reverse complement strand
GGCTAGAACACCATGGCTGCATACAAATTAAATGTTGTTGATATAATATAATCAATTTGTTTATTTGGCGTTATAGGCGTGCCTTGTCCTGATGACGTGACGGACACAAGCGCTGCATCACTTCGTTTCTAAATTTGCTCCCGCTCAGTATGTAAATGTAAAAATTCACAGCGCTGTTGCCGATCCACATCATTTCAGAAGTAGTCCCCAAAATGATTAGCTTTGCACTGAGAACTTCATCGACAATGTCTCCTTCATAGAAACCAACTTCTTCCAGATATATGACCATGATACAAGTGGGTAAGGTCAGAAGACAGAATGCCAGCGACGTCAGGATCAAGGTAACGGTCACAGAAGAAACCAGGCCAGAACGCGAGGAATGCTTTGCCATGCCGGTTTGGTCGGACATCATTTTCTGTGAAAACCGTCTCGAGATCAGAACTCGATGTATGAGGATGGCATTGCCCGCTACTAGGAAAACGAATGGTAGAACTGAGGCCATGATAAGATCCATCGAGAGAAACGTGTTTGCCAGATGGTCATCGATACTTTGACAGACGTATCTCTCGCCCACCCCGCTTCTTCTGGTGTGGTAGTTCAGAAAGATGGTCACATTCAAAGCGCACGCTACGACAAAAATGCCTGCGACGACAATCTTCCCTCTCTTCGCAGTGCACAAAACCCCGACGCGATGCGGAAGCACCACTGACGTCACCCGCTGAAACGTCATCACCACCAGAAACCACGCTGACGTCAAGGAGGACACGTAACTGAGAAAGAACGGGACGGTGCACACAGCGTCGTAATCATATTTCAGCTGTGGGCTGTAAATCAGGAGCAAGTGCCAGATGACGGAACTGAGGAGGAGAACTAGATCGGAAGAAGCCAGGGACGTGAAGTAGAAGGCGATGCATGACGTGGACTGTACTGCTCTCAGCCCTTGCATCACCACGATGGTCAGCACGTTCCCGAACAAACCCAGAACCAGAAGCAACACTGGCACCGTGTGCCATAGCATGGTGTCAATGTAATCGAGAAGAGCAGCGTAATCATTCCTGTTGCTGCTGTTGTTGTTAGCATTTCCCTGTTGATCGAGACTGATGGAAAAGTTCATGATCATTGAAGGCATTTACTTCTTTCAATGTTCTCTTTTTTGACTTTACTGAAGGATAGTCAAAATTAATTCATAGGAAGCTATGAGCAGGGTATTGTAATGGACGTTATTTCCCTAGTCAAATTTCAAACATTGATGCTATATTTTGCTTTCATTGCTATTGCGGATAAGTTGACGAAGCAAAACATGTTTGTTAAAGTCCATTTAGGCTATTTACACTTCAGGATGTACGCCTTGGCTTAAGGCTATGTCATACCAATTGAATTAGGTAGAACGCCAAAGCCAGGCCTACATCAAAATGTTGTTATGCTATGCGGGGATTGTCTTATGCCATAACTAGCTCCTAGCACAACATCACCAGTCTCCAAAATCCGCCGAAGTTAGAGTGTGGCTGCCTACGTGACGGGGTAATCAAAAACGGTCACACGCGTAATGTTCTCATCCCTAGCTGATGCACTTGTACCGTAGTTTTCAAGTGCTTCCGCTGTTGGGATGATCATTTGAGTCTTTCAGCCAGGGTAAGACAATAAGAACTTCAGGATGGAACCACCCTATTTTTATTTTACAAAGTAGCCTACCTTTACATATTGTAAAAGTAAGAGTACACGTATATGCACACGCACACATATATCGCACGCACACAAACACATACACACATGGATGCATGCTTGAGCACACACACATGCTGCACGCACACAGACACAAGGCTGGTTATTTATGCACATGTGCACATAGGAACCCAATTTTATATGATACATAGCATTTATGCTCTCCTAAAAACGAAAAGACAGCTGCAGCTACAATAAAAACCACGAAGTACCTTTCACAAGACAATAAACTTGGTCTTAGTTGATATCCTTGCCTTCCCATGCTGCTTAAGGAGTTGTACTAGCCACTTCCTGCTTGAATATCGCACGTGTTCCAGCAATTTCAAAACATTGCTAACAAAACCCATCCTAATCTAACAAAAAGGAAAGTCATTGTTTATGCATCATGTGTTGTCATGATCAAATGATGTCAAAAGACTCAAATACATGATTAAAAAATGAAAGTTTATCTACATTTATGTTCTAAATAATTTGTGGAAAACATGTGTCATATATGGTACATCGGGCACAGCAGCTTTGTCATGTAATATGTTAGCCATTTTGAGTCTGTGTAGTAACATCAAATATAGATGCATTTTAGTCTTTGTTCACATGTACACATTTATTTGATTACATTTTGACAATATTAGCTGCCTAGAAGCTCATTTACATCTATGTACTTGGTAAAAGGAAAGTATTTTAAAGAAGCCATGTGTACCATATATGATACATAGGGCAGACCTTGACACATTTGCCATGTGACATATATGTAATTGTGAGCATTTGTGATAACATCATAGAGGTCTGTTGTAGTTATTGTTGGTATATATGAATGACGAACACTTTTTGGAGCATGTTGGTAGCATTTTGGCCATGTTACTAGTATGGCTGGTACCCACGTGTCGTCATATCCGGCCACAAGGAGCGCCATATTATGGGAGACCGCCATCTTAGTCCTTACCTTTTTTTGAAAAATGCCAGATCGATGCTGCGTATTTGGCTGTTCCAATTCGAAGCTTATCTAAACTGTATTTATAACATCTGGATGTTTTCTTTACATATTTAGATAACATTTTCACTTTGTTTACACACAAATAAGGACTAAGATGGCGACACTTCCGTTGGAATGGTCGAGATGCGCACGCAGGTGGGTTGGAGCCATTGAGGTTAATTTATATATTATATGCTTTTGAAGAAAAACTAAGTATTTTAGAAAAAAATGCATTTTTTTAATGATAGTACA
The DNA here is from genome assembly GCA_017654935.2 of Phymorhynchus buccinoides. Lineage (NCBI taxonomy): Eukaryota > Metazoa > Mollusca > Gastropoda > Neogastropoda > Raphitomidae > Phymorhynchus > Phymorhynchus buccinoides. The sequence goes on along the minus strand of CM065701.1, from coordinate 19,308,902 downwards.
GGCACCCTGGTACACTTCATGCAGATGGACACTTAAAAACTCCTTATTAATAATGCAAACACCTTATTACTGATGACATTCTTGCATAAGAATCACCAAAAAGGCACCAAACCATGCAGCCTGTGTGTGCTCTTCGTCTTTAAATAATTATGTGCTTAAGTTTCTTTGCAAAACAATGTAACCTTTAGATTGAAAGGACTCTGAAAATCTTTTTTTAGATAGTAGATCTGGTCATGGTATAAAGATATGTAGTACCCATACTTATGGTCTACAATAATAAGCCATACACCCGCTTGTGTGTGTGCCTGTGTGTGCGACATGATGACAAAATGGCAACGTTGACATCACACACACACACACACACACACACACACACACACACACACACACACACACACACACACACACACACACACACACACATACGCACGCATGCACCGCACGCACCGCACGCACGCACACACACACACACACACACACACACACACACACACACACACACACACACACACACACACACACACACACACACACACACACACACACACACACACACACACACACACACACACAGAGCTGTGCAGAGAGCTCTGAGCACAACTATAAAAATGTTTACAAAAATTGCTATTCTATAACTTCGAAATTATCCACCTTATTGCTTTAAACTTTTAAAGTATTATTATCAAATGAATGTTTACAAGATTACAAAGTTTCATCGAATTTGAAATGCGGTTTGTAGTTCTGAATGTGGCTTGTAGCTCTAAAAATAAATCCCCCCCCCCCCCAGTAATATTATTAAATATAGAAAAGGTTTGTTCTTTATGCATGATCGAAAGTAGAGCTTTCTACTTCACCTACAAACAAATAAAACCTCGATACAATCGCTATTTGTGTTCTTATAATAGTCTTAAATCAACCCAAACACAATTTTACTTGCCGTTTCATTACTCAGACATAATAGGCATCAACCCATCATCGAAAAAAAATCGGAAAAATATGAGAAATCTGCACCAAAATTAATAAAATAATGATGTTTTGCTTTTTGTTTGTCAGTGTTCTGCCTTGCAGACCTTCTCTTAAATAGAAACAGGCTTTTACATTATTATAAATATTTAGGACCTACCCACGTTTTCTTTGGCGACTTTTGTAAACATGATATTTAGCCTGTGAACTCAACAGAATGCACTGAGTTACATATTAATAATGATGTATCAGTTAGGTTAAGTTTTACTCAATTTTCCAAAACTCGGACTCCCCTGCATTACCCGATTGATATATTATCCTGAATATGGGGACTTTCCCCTATGCTTGACAGAGTTGTTCATCACGCTTTCACGAAATAACTATACGACATTTTTGTGGGAAACAGACACTGAAGAAAAACAACAAACAAAGAAACAAGAAGGAAACGCTAGCCGAAGAAGAAGAAAAAGAAGAAGAAGAAGAAGAAGAAGAAGAAGAAGAAGAAGAAGAAGAAGAAGAAGAAAAAGAAAAAGAAAAAGAGAAAGAAAAAGAAGAAGAAGAAGAAAAAGAAAAAGAAAAAGAAGAAAAGAAGAAGAAGAAGAAGAAGAAGAAGAAGAAGAAGAAGAAGAAGAAGAAGAAGAAGAATAAAGAAAAAGAAGAAGAAGAAAAAGAAAAAGAAGAAGAAAAAAAAGAAAAGAAAAAAAAAAAGAAGAAAAGAAGAAGAAGAAAAAGAAGAAGAAAAGAAGAAGAAGAAGAAAAAGATGAAGAAGAAGAAGAAAAAGAAGAAGAAGAAGAAAAGAAGAAGAAGAAGAAGAAGAAGAAGAAGAAGAAGAAGAAGAAGAAGAAGAAGAAGAAGAAGAAGAAGAAGAAGAAAAAGAAGAAGAAGAAAGAAGAAGAAGAAGAAGAAGAAGAAGAAGAAGAAGAAGAAGAAGAAGAAGAAGAAGAAGAAGAAGAAGAAGAAAAAGAAAGAAGAAGAAAAAGAAGAAAAAGAAGAAGAAAAGAAGAAGAAGAAGAAGAAGAAGAAGAAGAAGAAGAAGAAGAAAAAAGAAAGAAGAAGAAGAAGAAGAAGAAGAAGAAGAAGAAGAAGAAGAAG
>CM065701.1:19301846-19304346 GCA_017654935.2 Phymorhynchus buccinoides | reverse complement strand
GAATAATTTATACCCCCATTTATTGAACCAAGCATAGCGCAAAGGCCTGTGATTTTGCTCTTCGTGTCATGTATTGTACGTCATCTATCTTTGACATCCACAAGAAGTCTAGAGATAGGCCTTTGAAAGACTACGAAGCCTTTTGGACTTTCATTTCTTTCTTTCTTTCTTTTTCTCGTTTAGACTACATCTGATTTTTGAGTATTTTTCACATACCAGGCATCGTTGTTGAAATGTCGGAGACAATTGTGCCATTCTTTTATTAATTGGTTCGGTTGTTTAGGCTCTTCGGGCTTGAAAACAAATTATGCCAGAGTTAGAGAGAGAGAGAGAGAGAGAGAGAGAGAGAGAGAGAGAGAGAGAGAGAGAGAGAGAGAGAGAGAGAGAGAGAGAGAGAGAGAGAGAGAGAGAGAGAGAGAGAGAGAGAGAGAGCACACTGAATACTGTACACTGAAAAACTGTATTTAACAAGGAAAAAGGCAATGCCTATTCCTACAATCTGATCTAGAGAGAGAGAGAGATGAATTACGAATTACAGCATCTGAACAAAAAGTCAGAAGAATCCCGAAGTCTAATGGGTAAAGGTCACTGAAAGTCTGGAGCCCATTCCTGGTTTTGATATTGTATAATATGTTACGCCCATTCCGTGAAATTGCCATTTCATGAAATGGGCAAAACGGTTCGCCCAGTTCGCGAAATAGACAATTTAAAGCTTGCTATTTTTAAAAAAAGCACTGTGAATACAAAACATAGATATTTTGTTCATAAACACACAGAGATCAAGAACTGGCTCAAACGAATGAAAAGTCACACCTGTAGATGATTTACAAAATCTTTTATTTGGACCTAATTTGATAAAACGTGGTAAAACATGCATCCCAGGCGTGTCCCAGATAACATTTTGTACAGTTGGGTGGTAGGACAGGGGTGACAGTGAACGGTAGCAAAACGTGTTACTGCTGAATCGACCTTAATCAATACCTGTGTGAATGGGAATTGAAAACTGTGATATACAAGGGGCTCTCGATAAGTTTTCCCGATACGTTTTCAATACGTTTTTAGAATCAGAGAACTGGGAGTGTGTACACTCCTTCTGGATAGTCCGTTTTTTCGATGCATTCTTCCTTGGAACACACACACACACACACACGCACGCACGCACACACACACACACACACACACACACACACGCACACACACACACACACGCACACACGCACGCACGCACACACGCACACGCACGCACGCACACGCACGCACACACACACACACACACACACACACACACACACACACACACACACACACACACACACACACACACACACACATTTGGTCATCCTTTCAATGCAGACGGTTATGGCACCAGACCAGGTCGACTGGTGTATGCCCAAAACAGAGCCCTGGGCAAACCCTCAAGGATTTTGAACCTCCTCGAATCGCGCCCCTTAAATCGGAGGTTTATGAACATTACAGTAAACAATTACAAGGGGATAAGTGAGCGAATTAATTAAGTGGGTGGGTAACCAACGGAACTACGTTTTCTTTCGGAATGTCCAAAGTAGCATGATGGTACAGGTGAAATAGGGTTCGAGCCCAGCTCGGTTCACAGTGGTGTGTCCTTGGGAAAGGCACTTTACTCCTATTTTACTCACTCCACCCAGGTGTAAATGGGTACCTGACGTCAGGTGGGGAAAAGGTCCTTCGGATGAGACTTTTCGAAAACCGAGGTCCCGTGTGCAAACGCATGCACAAGATATTGCGCACACGTTAAAGCCCATCCCACTATTCGGTACGAGTAGGCCGTGTGTGCCGGTGGGATGGATGACACGAATTCACACAGCACGCATCCTGTGCGCTATTAATAGTCTGAATGAAGACCGGTGAGCGCGGGGCAGGATAAACATCCCCAACTGGAAGAAGAAAAAGAAGAAGAGACTTCGGATACTAGTGCATGGACAGCATAATTATCCAAAGCGCTTTTGGATGAACACATTTTAAAATTAGTTTTGAAGAAAAAAACAACCACGTCAACTATTTGTTTGGTGGGAGCTTTCAGAAATCCATTTATAGTAGAATTTTCCTGAAAGGGGTCTCATTTTCGAACATCCTAACGGATGATTTCTGCGTGGTTTCTGGGTCAAATTTTTTATACAAAATATTTCATTTTTAGAAAGTATGGCTGGTACCCACGTGTCGTCATATCCGGCCACAAGGAGCGCCATATTATGGGAGACCGCCATCTTAGTCCTTACCTTTTTTTGAAAAATGCTAGATCGATGCTGCGTATTTGGCTGTTCCAATTCGAAACTTATCTAAATTGTATTTATAACATCTGGATTTTTTCTTTACACGTTTAAATAACATTTTCACTTTGTTTACACACAAATAAGGACTAAGATGGCGACACTTCCGTTGGAAGGGTCGAGATGCGCACGCAGGTGGGTTGGAGCCATAGCAGTATCTCAGATACAGGCTGATATCCCTCCATCAAAATTGT
>CM065701.1:19281846-19296846 GCA_017654935.2 Phymorhynchus buccinoides | reverse complement strand
TCAATGCACATGTAGACTTAACTGCGTGCTTTTATTATGATTATTTCCAATTAATATATATAGGCGCAAAATGCGAACCAATAAAATTATTACTGACAATACATGCATATTTACTAACCTAGTGCGCAGACGCAAGCTAGTTTGAGCTACATGAAATGCACAAAGAAAAATCATCATCATCGTCATCATCATCATCATCATCATCATCATCATCTCTCAGCGAGAGAGAGAGAGGGAGGGACTCATCTCCCTCTCTCTCTCACTACCCCCAACTAAGAATATCACACGCTAAGCCCCTGTTGGTTTTAATTGCCACCTGGCGGTTAAATGTGCGTCTGCTCATTGATGATAATAACTATCCAACGGACAGTGCACAGGATAGGGAGAAGAAGCTAGCCCCGATCAATAATTATAGTTTGCATCGATCCCATTCATTATTCACTGATTGGGCAGTGGTAGAATCATGCATTGGCTCAGTAGACCTACCAGTGCCGTAAAACTAGACTTCTGTTCCTAGACAGACATATTATAGACGTTAGAAGAAAGAAATAAGAAAAGAAAAGAAAGGCAGAAATAAAATAAATCAACTCGAGTTTACAGGCAGAAATGGGGGGGGGAATACAAAAACAAAACAACTTCGGAACTTCCGGTTTGGGTTCAAATAAGCTATGTTCGCTATATCCTTACAACAACAAAAATGCGACTAGTTTGTTTGAATCAAAACTGATTTTTTGGCAAATGTGAAGAAAAGCTCCCTCCTCTTCCTCTTCCATTCATTTCAGACGGTTTCAGGTTAGGGTTAGGAATAGGGTTTGGGATAGGGTTAGGGGAAGATGTAGGGTCAGCTTAGTCATCAACTTTTATTTTTGTGTGTATTTGACACTAAACTGACCCTAAACCTATCCCTAACCATAACCTTATCCCAAACCCTATTCCTAACCCTAACCCTAACCTGAAGCCGTCTAATCCGCACACAAAATATAAAACAAGTATGGTAGGCTATGTTACGAGATTGACACTTAACTTACCCTAAGCCTATCCCTAACCCTATCCCAAACCCTATTCTTAGACCTAACCCTAACTGAAACCGTCTGAAATGAATGGAAGGGGCAGAGGAGGGGGCTTGTCTTAACATTTGCCATTTTTTGTTGTTAAAAGGAATGTAAATACTGTTTTTCTATGAACGTAAGAATAAAAACATACACCGATAAATCAACAATAGAAAAAACCCACCAATGAAGATAAATAAACTCTCCTTATTAGTTGAAATCGCAACATACCAAACATTATAATTACGGTTTAGAAATGGTTTAAGTTTCGTTGACTCAACAACGAATCTCATATCAACCTCTGCTAAGCAAACAAAGAAACAAGGAAGAAGAAGAAGAAGAAAAGGAAGGACTGTTTGAACGAGATATAAATCGGTTCCGTGCAAGTCAACCCTTCTAATGCATAAATACTTGTGCGTGTCTACAAGTCGTGCAACCTACGTCTACTCAACCTCGTCAGACGGGCATTGGTCGGGGTGGCTTTCGATTTCTTCTTCCAGTAGGCCTAATGGTCACCTGCCGTTTATTGGCGATTTCATAGTGTAAGGCGGTGTACATACATAAGCGGATATTCCATGCGGAAACCCGTGCGCAATCCATAAATACGTGAAACAAAGAAGGGAAAAGATATTTCAAAATGTAAGACTTACTTGTGGCGGTGCCATAGCCGATGAGGTTTAACCGAGGCGTGGTCACCGCTACAGCTATCTGTATTAATACAAAATCGGGACTTTACTGGTTTCGTACTGCCTCCGGGCATTGTCTCCAGTATTGTTCCCACCATATTTGTATTTACAAATGTCCCATATGTGTCTGATTCAGACCAAGAGGACGTAAAACACCATTTTCGTCGGGAAAAGATATGCGCACTTGTCCGAATTTCCCATATCTGCGTAAACTTTTATCCTTCTTTCTTCCACTTATTTAGGGTTTTCTGTACAGAACTTACGCGTCTAATGTGAACCCGGCCTATTCCTACCAGCAACAACAACAACAACAACCAACACAACAACAACAACAACAACACAAGTGCAACGCCGAGCGGCTGATGTAAAACGAATACAACAACAACAACAGCAACAACAACAACAACAACAACAACAACAACAACAACAACAACAACAACAACAACAACAACAACAACAACAACAACAACAACAACAAGTGCAACGCCGAGCGGCTGCAAAATCCCCTCGCAGCATCGCCGAGCTACTCCGAAATCGGAATGTGTCGGCTGTACACATACATAAAAACGCATCAAAACAGCACGTAACTACATAAAAACGCATCAAACCGAACGTAACGTTACTGACTAGTTTTGTATATATAGCCTTGGGGTTCGGACCCGCGATTTGAGCGCGCGCGATCATGCGCACACGAGCGCACAGAAAAATTCATGACCATTCATCAAGAAATGTTGTGACAAAAAATGCATTGAAATACATGCACAACTTCGCGAGATATTAGCGATTATGTGTTTCGGGGTTTGAACCCCGTAACTGGCGCGACCTTGACCCTAATGTAAAACTAAATACATCAGTGGATAGCTTGCATCTTGGCAAACTAGTATATCAAATTTGACGATGATACACTGAATAGTTTTTGAGAAAAACGGACGAATAGCCGGACGGACGGAGGCACGCCGGACGGACACCGGACGGACCAGACAAAAACAATAGCTCCCCGAACCTTCGGCTCGGGGACTAACAACAAAAGACAGTCACACTCAAACTATACATGACTTAGATCATTAACTTCAGCTGGTCTAGAATAGTAAGCAGGATTGCGGGCAGGCATCTTCCTGTTAAGGGTCAGCCACACTGCATACGATTTGACCCTCAACACGATACAATGGTCAACCTATGGCGATATTTTTCACGCCAGAGGGCAGTCAATGCACTAGGGGCTTATCACGCGATTTTCTTACTTGGGCGTAGTGAGAGAGAGAGTGATGGTAGGATCACTCACAGTCTCTCTCTCTTTCTTTATCCCCAACTAATAATATAGAGAGGATTAGCCCCACACGAGCGTCATGCCCTCTGGCGTGAGAAAAATCGCACTAAGTCTCTCATTGTGGACGATGTCTGTGAACCATGATTCACGTGAAATACACGCTGCTGAGTCACTTCGGTGCTCTGAGCAATCACCTTGCAACGGACGCTCGCTCTTCCATTATAACGTACATTCTTAAAGGTGGATCCTGGCGGATGAGTTTTTGCAAGAAACACGTCGAGATCACCAGAAAGACAGCCCTTTCAAGGATCGGAACACTCACTTTGCTCTGGTTTCCTATCAATTAAACCGTAACAACGGCGATTCCTCCTTGGCGGATATGCCGGAGAGAGTAGCCATTTTGGATGGGGTGGGTGAAGGTCACTCATTGTGGTTGAAGCGTTTTCTTTTTTTTTGTAGTGCAGTTTAAAAAAAAATTGGAGCTGTTTCTTTTGTTGTGAGCGAAACTCCTTTAAATAATCTGTATAAAAATAAATTAAAAAAAGGCTTGTATACTGCGAAAATTTTGAGCAAACGATTTGGTGTAAACGCAGGCGGTCATTAGAAAAGAGACGGCACACGCCTTCTCTTTGGGTGAAATAATTTGACTTCCAGCACCTCCGCCAAGGAGGAATCGCCGATTTGACGGTTTGATTTCTAGGAAACCAGAGCAAAGTGAGTGTTGCAATCTCTGTAAAGGGTGTTTTCCTGGTGATCTCGACGTGTTTCTTACAAAAACTCATCCGTCAGGGTGGACCTTTAAATGTCTTACCCGCGTCTAATTTCAGGTGACGCCCCCCCCCCCCCCCCCTGGGCAAAAAGCACTCATCACGTCATGTCCAAAGTTGACCCTGCCTACCCCCCTCCAGGCGCTGAGCCCCCTCCCCCCGCCTACCAGCCCCCTCCCCCGGGGTTCCAGCCCCCACCCCCGGCATACGGCCAGCCTGGAATCTCCACAAGTACGTATTATACTATTGTGCGTGCGCCACCGTTTGTTCACTGTTTGCGGTGTTCATTGTTCAACTAATGGTTTATTAGTCTGTTGTTTTTGTCTGTAAGATAATGCCTATTTTAAGTGTTTGTTTGTTTGTTTTGTAATTTATTGTCTACCCCGATTGTTTTGTGCTGTTTTTCTTACGTTACTCCAACTTCATATCTGTCTGTCTGTCTGTCTGTCTGTCTGTCTGTCTGTCTGTCTGTCTCTCTCTCTCTCTCTCTCTCTCTCTCTCTCTCTCTCTCTCTCTCTCTCTCTCTCTCTCTCTCTCTCTCTTGGAAGATTGGAAGAATGGGCCTGACCCAAAATCTTAACACCTACACCCCCGACTCTCTCTCTCTCTATATATATATATATATATTTATTTCTCTCTCTCTCTCTCTCTCTCTCTCTCTCTCTCTCTCTCCCCCCCCCCCCCCCCCCTCTCTTTCTCTGTCCGTCTCTCTCTCTCTCTCTCTCTCTCTCTCTCTCTCTCTCTCTCTCTCTCTCTCTCTCTCTCTCTCTCTCTCTCTCTCTCTCTCTCTCTGTCCGTCTCTCTCTCTCTCTCTCTCTCTCTCTCTCTCTCTCTCTCTCTCTCTCTCTCTCTCTCTCTCTCTCTCTCTCTCTCTCTCTCTCTCTCTCTCTCTCTCTCTCTCTCTCTCTCTCTCTCTCTCTCTCTCTCTCCCTCTCTCCCTCTCTCTCTTCACCACCCATGCCCTGTCCGCTCAGCAAGCAGAACGTACCGGTGTCACTGTGCATGACATGAACACGTCTTTAACGTCTTCCAACCTGGAACAGGTACATTACGGGACATAATTTTGCAGCTACAATAAAGGTAGTGGGCCAATACTCGAGGCACCGCAATACCAAGGAAAGCTGAAGACTCTGACTAAAAACCATCTGATCCCACAGACGTGGTGGTGGTGACTCAGCCCGGGCTGTTGGGACCCCAGCCAGGCGCAGCGTGTACGTACCGGGAGGTGCCGGTCCTCATCGTGTGCCAGCACTGCCAGGCCACCGTCACCACCAGCACCTGCTACTCCGTGGGCACCTTCACCTGGATAGTGGCCGCCATCATCCTGCTCCTAGGGTGAGCTGCCAAGAGTATTATAATGCCCCCCCCCCCCCCCCCCCGTGGGGATTACCAGGGGTTCTTCCGTACAAATAAACAACAAAATCAACAATCGTATGACGAAGGCAGCATCAGCGAAGAAATCACAGAGCACAACAAGCTTAGAGTTTATATACAGGGTGCTCGAGTCATATAAATTACATAGTGTTGGCTGCGCAAATATGATAGGTGAACGAGGTACGATTAGTCCCTCCACCTTCTAGAAGTTCTGTGTTTGTAACTTCCTCTAATCTGTCATTCTCTTTGACTCTTGTCTTTTCCTTTTGCTTACTGTCATCTGCCATCTTTCTGACTTATTGGTCCATACTCCTGCGTTTATTTCCCCCCCAAAAAACCCAACCTCTTACAAATATTTTCTTCAGCCGAAGTCGGACATGCTGGGCATAACTATTTTTTTTAGTTACGCACGTAACGGCACCATGGCGCATCTGCGCTCAAATGACGGGAAACTGAGCGATATACGATGACGAAGAAGGTAATGGCCGTCATTCTGTTCCTTGAGTGATGAAGATTAGTAATGGCCAGCATTCTGTTCCTTGAGTGATGAAGATTAATAATGGCCATCCTTCTGTTCCTTGAGTGATGAAGATTAATAATGGCCATCATTCTGTTCCTTGAGTGATGAAGATTAATAATGGCCATCATTCTGTTCCTAGGGTGATGAAGATTAATAATGGCCATCATTCTGTTCCTTGAGTGATGAAGATTAATAATGGCCATCGTTCTGTTCCTAGGGTGATGCAGATTAGTAATGGCCATCGTTCTGTTCCTAGGGTGATGAAGATTAATAATGGCCATCATTCTGTTCCTTGAGTGATGAAGATTAATAATGGCCATCATTCTGTTCCTTGAGTGATGAAGATTAATAATGGCCATCGTTCTGTTCCTTGAGTGATGAAGATTAAAAATGGCCATCGTTCTGTTCCTAGGGTGAGTGATGAAGATTAATATGGCTATCGTTCTGTTCCTAGGGTGAGTGATGAAGATTAATAATGGCCATCATTCTGTAGGGTGAGTGATGAAGATTAATATTGGCAATCGTTCTGTTCCTAGGGTGAGTGATGAAGATTAATAATGGCCATCGTTCTGTTCCTAGGGTGAGTGACGAAGATTAATAACGGCCATCATTCTGTTCCTAGGGTGAGTGATGAAGATTAATAATGGCCATCATTCTGTTCCTAGGGTGAGTGATGAAGATTAATAATGGCCATCATTCTGTTCCTAGGGTGAGTGATGAAGATAATGGTCATCATTCTGTTCCTTGAGTGATGAGTGATGAAGACGATTAATAATGGCCATCATTCTGTTCCTAGGGTGAGTGATGAAGATTAATAATGGCCATCGTTCTGTTCCTAGGGTGAGTGATGAAGATTAATAATGGCCATCGTTCTGTTCCTAGGGTGAGTGATGAAGATTAATAACGGCCATCGTTCTGTTCCTAGGGTGAGTGATGAAGATTAATAATGGCCATCGTTCTGTTCCTAGGGTGAGTGATGAAGATTAATAATGGCCATCATTCTGTTCCTAGGGTGAGTGATGAAGATTAATAATGGCCATCATTCTGTTCCTAGGGTGATCTGAGTGATGAATATTAATAATGGCCATCGTTCTGTTCCTAGGGTGAGTGATGAAGATTAATAATGGCCATCATTCTGTTCCTAGGGTGAGTGATGAAGATTAATAATGGCCATCATTCTGTTCCTTGAGTGATGAAGATTAATAATGGCCATCATTCTGTTCCTTGAGTGATGACGATTAATAATGGCCATCATTCTGTTCCTAGGGTGAGTGATGAAGATTAATAATGGCTATCGTTCTGTTCCTAGGGTGAGTGACGAAGATTAATAACGGCCATCGTTCTGTTCCTAGGGTGAGTGATGAAGATTAATAATGGCCATCGTTCTGTTCCTAGGGTGAGTGATGAAGATTAATAATGGCCATCGTTCTGTTCCTAGGGTGAGTGATGAAGATTAATAATGGCCATCGTTCTGTTCCTAGGGTGAGTGATGAAGATTAATAATGGCCATCGTTCTGTTCCTATGGTGAGTGATTAAGATTAATAATGGCCATCATTCTGTTCCTAGGGTGAGTGATGAAGGTTAATAATGGCCATCATTCTGTTCCTAGGGTGAGTGATGAAGATTAATAATGGCCATCATTCTGTTCCTAGGGTGAGTGATGAAGATTAATAATGGCCATCGTTCTGTTCCTAGGGTGAGTGATGAAGATTAATAATGGCCATCATTCTGTTCCTAGGGTGAGTGACGAAGATTAATAATGGCCATCGTTCTGTTCCTAGGGTGAGTGACGAAGATTAATAATGGCCATCATTCTGTTCCTAGGGTGAGTGATGAAGATTAATAATGGCCATCGTTCTGTTCCTAGGGTGAGTGATGAAGATTAATAATGGCCATCATTCTGTTCCTAGGGTGAGTGATGAAGATAATGGCCATCATTCTGTTCCTAGGGTGAGTGACGAAGATTAATAATGGCCATCGTTCTGTTCCTAGGGTGAGTGACGAAGATTAATGATGGCCATCATTCTGTTCCTAGGGTGAGTGATGAAGATTAATAATGGCCATCGTTCTGTTCCTAGGGTGAGCGATGAAGATTAATAATGGCCATCATTCTGTTCCTAGGGTGAGTGATGAAGATAATGGCCATCATTCTGTTCCTAGGGTGAGTGATGAAGATAAATAATGGCCATCAGTCTGTTCCTAAGGTGAGTGATGAAGATTAATAATGGCCATCATTCTGTTCCTAGGGTGAGTGACGAAGATTAATAACGGCCATCGTTCTGTTCCTTGAGTGATGAAGATTAATAATGGCCATCATTCTGTTCCTTGAGTGATGAAGATTAATAATGGCCATCATTCTGTTCCTTGAGTGATGAAGATTAATAATGGCCATAATTCTGTTCCTTGAGTGATGAAGATTAATACTGGCCATCATTCTGTTCCTAGGGTGAGTGATGAAGATTAATAATGGCTATCGTTCTGTTCCTAGGGTGAGTGACGAAGATTAATAACGGCCATCGTTCTGTTCCTAGGGTGAGTGATAAAGATTAATAACGGCCATCGTTCTGTTCCTAGGGTGAGTGATGAAGATTAATAATGGCCATCGTCCTGTTCCTAGGGTGAGTGATGAAGATTAATAATGGCCATCATTCTGTTCCTAGGGTGAGTGATGAAGATTAATAATGGTGGTCCCCAAACTGTCCACAGCCTTTAATGTCCAGATAGTTTGATAAAGCTGATCTGGCAATACACACTGCACTATAGCTCAGCCCACTGTTTACAAGGGTAGCAAGGAAGTTTATTGCTTGAGTTAGAGTCGGTGAAACTTCACAAATGTTGTGCCTACGCGCATGCCTTTTCCACTTCCTAATGAAAGTCGAGTATGATTTCTGTGTGCCCTCCCTCCAGGAGGAGCAGATGATGCGTGTTGCGTTCTGAGAAAGGCCAGACTTTCTGAGACGTTTCCTGATACTGCACAAATAATCAGACGAAGAGATTTGCGTAGGCGATGTTTTTCTTGTGGTTTCTGCGGCATTGTCAGCAAATTGTCCCTTGCAGACACCAGAATGGGTGTTTTGATCAGCATTTTTGCCAGACGTGAGTACCACGGCTGGCTCAGCCAGTCTGGCACTACTAGGACCCCCCTTGCCTTTTCCTTGTTGATCTTCTGAAGGACACTGGGAATGATACAGAAAGGTGGAAATGCATAGAAACACACACTCCATGACACATTAAATGCATCTACAGCAACGGAATCTGGGTCAGGTCTATAAGAGACATACTGATCTATTTGCTTATTTAGTCTAGAGGCAAACAAGTCTATTTCTGGTTGCATTTCCAGTAAGCACAAAGCATAAGAAAGAATAGATGAACTCAGTTTCCATTCGGCATCTAGGTTCATTTTCCTGGACTCCTCATCAGCTTCTTTGTTTATTTTACCCGGCACATATGCAGCAGAGAGCCTTATATTGCGTTCAATGCAAAACTCCCAGATCTGATGTGTTATTTCATTGCATGTCTCTGAATGACTGCTTCCCATCTTTGACACACAAGCAACAGCAGTTGTATTGTCCATCATAAGCCTAACATGTACACTTGTTTTGTTTGCAACAAAGGATTTTAGCGCTAACAGTCCAGCCTTTAATTCTAATACATCAATACTGTCCTGTGCTTCATTGGGGTTCCACTGACCCCCTGTCTTTCCTAAGGTGCTTGAGCAGCCCCAGCCCGTAAGAGAAGCGTCTGTATAAAGAATAAAGCCTGGTTTTCCGGGGTCTGATTCAATATCATTCTCAGAGGTCATTATGTTTTCTTTCCACCATAGCACTTCTGTCTTTGCTTTATCTGATAAAGTCAGAGTGGCATCATAATTGCCCTTATGTACCTGCAATGCATCAACTTTGTCTTTCTTCATGCATCTGTACCATAGAGGCCCAAACTTCACGCCAGGAAAGCTAGCTATCACTAATCCAATAAACTGAGCCAGTTCACGAATTGTGATGGGTTTATGCGTTAACAGTTTACAGGCTGCACTATACAGTTTTTCTTTCCTGTCTAGCGTTAGAGTAACTGCCATTTTCGTGGAATCAATTTCCACTCCTAAATACGTTATTTTGCGGGTGGGGGTCAAGACTGATTTATGTGGGTGGACTACAAAGCCCAATTTGTCTAGAAGTGGAGAGTCTGCTTCATATTGTCAAAACATTCATTTTCTGTGTCCCCAAACAGCAAGCTGTCATCAATGAAAATGGTGGAAATAAACCCTAACAAATGCATTTGTGCCATAACTGGCTTCAACAGTTTAGTGAAGAGCCTTGGGCAAGATGCTAGACCATTGGGAAACGCTGTAAACTGATAGAGAGTTTCTTTCCAAACAAACTTCAAGTACTTCTGTGACGTTCTGTTGATATGTACAGAGAAATAAGCATCTTTTAAGTCTATGGAGCAGAAGAAACAATCTCTTGTAACTAGTGTCAAGGCATGTTTTAATGTTTCCATTTTAAAATGATGATACTCGACACTCTCGTTTAGTTTTTTCAAGTTTAAAATCATTCTCCACCTGTTGTCTTTTTTGGGTCTTACGAATATAGAGGAAATGATTTCCCCATCTTCATGTTCACTTTCTACGATAACCTGCTTTCTCAATAAGTCTTTTACCTCTGAATCAATATTTTGTATCTGTTCAGCAGAAAAGGTTGCTGCATGGATTTTTGGTTGTGTTGGGACTTCAGTGAGATCTATATCCACACCTTCGACCATTTTTAAAACATCTTGATCAATAGTTATGTTTTCCCATTCATGTATATGCTGACTAATTTGTCCTGCCTTGAAATGCAATGCTTTTTCCTCTAACTCCAATATCGTCTTCTCTACATATTGTCTCACCTGGTTTCCATCTGGCTGCTCTTCCAATACATGGTGTGTTGTTATTGTCTTCCCCTGTTCCTGGGGAATCCCCTGTGTGTCCTGGTGCCCCGCCCCCTGTGGCTGAAGTTCCCCCGGTGGTTGTGGGGAAAACTATGGCCTAAAAAAGGCTTGCTGCTGGTGGTGTTCCGTTTGTAGGGGTGTGTTCTGTATGATCCTGAGTGTTGGGGTTGGGACTGTGTTTTTGCTTTGTATGACTCTTTGGCTGTTTTAATGTGTCTTTCAATGTCCTCCCCAAACAGTTGGTCAGTGACAGATATTTTTTCATTGCCACAGATGGAGGCGAAGTCTTTTGGCAAAGACGGTTGTAGTTGATATCGCCTACGCAGCGAAAGTTCGTGCTGTGCCGTTCCCAGGAAGGCCAGGATATTTCCATTCACAGAGAGAGCTTTGTTGACCTCTTGAGTCAAGAGCGTGTCGCTGGCGCCGTGTGCGCGCGAGCCACTGGCCACGTCAGTGGCGAATGTGTGCAGTGATTGGCTGCTGCTAATGAGCGCTGCAGAGGCCTTGGCGAGTATGCTTTGCACGTGGTGTAGCCTCTTGTCTGCGTTTCGAGAGGCCCTGTCGAGGTTACATTTTTGTGTGATTTCTTCGTTGATGGTCGGGGCTTTGATCTCCGTGCAGTTCTCAGGGATAAGGTACTTTTGGAGTTTTGTATCCAAACTTTGTTCAGACATTGGGGTCCGAAATCTATTCTGAACAATGTGGGCCAGTTTTGGGTCAACAGCAGGTCCTAGCTGTTCAGAGTTTTCCAGCTCGTTCTCCAAAACTGAGAAAATGTCATTCTTATCGGTATCAGTTTCATGCACCTCGACACAAAATGCAGCTTCGCTTTCTTCATCTCTGCTCGTACCCTGTCCGGGGGAACAGCCACCCTCACTACTAGGCCTATTGTCAGCACCGCTGACGGGCAGAATATCGTGTTGGTGATCACCAAACGAAGCAGCCACTTCAGTTTTTTCCACTTTCGACTCTAAGGTGTTCACTTTGTCTACTAGTTTGTGTAACACATCACTCATTGACTTCAGAATGGTATTGGTATCCGCATCCGTACTACCTAGTGCCAGACTTTTTGGAGATTCCGCCATTATTAAGCACCGGTTCTTCCCCTTTTAATTGTTATCACACACTATCCGAACATACTGAGTCACATAGCCACCATCACACTCTAAAATCGCACGATTTATTCACAACAAATGTCCTTTTTTGATCTATGAAATCGATTGCACATGATACAACTAAAACCACATAATTTTTTGAAGCTTTTTGTAGATGTCTAGGTTCCTGCAAGTGCAACAAGCGCGCGTCCCAAAAGTGATGAGTACGCATGCGCCCCTTCTATTCATTGGACTGACGTTCAGCTGCATGCTGAGGTCAAATAATGGCCATCATTCTGTTCCTAGGGTGAGTGATGAAGATTAATAATGGCCATCATTCTGTTCCTAGGGTGAGTGATGAAGATTAATAACGGCCATCGTTCTGTTCCTAGGGTGAGTGATGAAGATTAATAATGGCCATCATTCTGTTCCTAGGGTGAGTGATGAAGATTAATAATGGCCATCATTCTGTTCCTAGGGTGAGTGATGAAGATTAATAATGGCCATCATTCTGTTCCTAGGGTGAGTGATGAAGATTAATAATGGCCAGCATTCTGTTCCTTGAGTGATGAAGATTAATAATGGCCATCGTTCTGTTCCTTGAGTGATGAAGATTAATAATGGCCATCATTCTGTTCCTAGGGTGAGTGATGAAGATTAATAATGGCCATCATTCTGTTCCTAGGGTGAGTGATGAAGATTAATAATGGCCATCATTCTGTTCCTAGGGTGAGTGATGAAGATTAATAATGGCCATCGTTCTGTTCCTAGGGTGAGTGATGAAGATTAATAACGGCCATCATTCTGTTCCTAGGGTGAGTGATGAAGATTAATAATGGCCATCATTCTGTTCCTAGGGTGAGTGATGAAGATTAATAATGGCCATCATTCTGTTCCTAGGGTGAGTGATGAAGATTAATAATGGCCATCATTCTGTTCCTAGGGTGAGTGATGAAGATTAATAATGGCCAGCATTCTGTTCCTAGGGTGAGTGATGAAGATTAATAATGGCCATCATTCTGTTCCTAGGGTGAGTGATGAAGATTAATAATGGCCATCGTTCTGTTCCTAGGGTGAGTGATGAAGATTAATAATGGCCATCATTCTATTCCTAGGTTCTGAAGGTCAAATTGTAAGGTCAAGGTTACCTGTGTTATAAAAAGCGAACGGATCATTTCAAAATGTGGCTTTGACCCCTCTACCGAATTTGATGAAAACCCATGTTGCAGTTTTATGAAAAGACCGTAAGACACACACATCCGTGATTCATCAGAAGTTAAACACACACACACACACACACACACACACACACACACACACACACACACACACACACAAACAAACAAAGAACTACTCCCTGTTCATGTTGTCTATCCGTTGCAGATTATGGCTGGGCTGCTGTCTGATCCCCTTCTGCGTGGATGGCTGCAAGGACGTCATCCATACCTGCCCTAACTGCCGCCAGACTGTCGGCCGTTACCAACGGATGAACTGACGTCACAGGATATGACGTCGACTTCCCCTTTGGGCCAGACGTGGCGCCATTTCCGTCCATGTTGTTTGTCGCTAAAGAACTATTTTGTTTCTCTTGTGTGGGATTGTCAGATCTATCTACACATCGATGGCTTGGAGTCAAAACGGACTATCTTTAGATAGTCTATTGACGTGTTATTGGAGTTTTTACAAAAACTAATAACTTGTATCAAACAATGACTACAGAAATATAAAAAGGGGTTTTTGCTTTTTATATTTCAGCAGTATTTTGTTTATACAAGTTATTAGTTTTCATAATAAGTTCAATAATATGTCAATGGACTATCTAAAGATAGTCCGTTTTGACTCCAAGCCATCGACATGAACTGTATTCTTAGGGTACGCTCGGACACTGGTATTGGGCTGTCAGGCAAGGGACACAATTATAGGGAAATCTTGTCCTTTAGTCACCCACTCATGTCTACAAACCTCATTTTCCAAGTCCGCTTCTTTCAGTTTTGTGAAAATAATCCTATACTGATCCTAACCCTATCCCCTTTCCAAAAATGGCAGAATGTTGCTTCTCAGTGAATATTTTAGATGCGAAGATTTGACAAAGGGGGGCGGGGGTTGGGGTGGCTAAGGTACAGGATAGCCGTAACTCAATGTGCAGGCATAAGGCATGGGACTTTAAACGTGATCTGGTTGACTTGCTTTGGGGAAACCAGTAACTTAGTCTTAACTGAAGTAGGCACAACACAAAGAAGTTTCTGCTGGATCACGTTCGATCAGATGTCTGATCAATATTAAGACAGAGTCTGGTCATGAATTCCTCAATCTTTTTTTTTTTAAACATTTATTTGGTTTGGTTAATTTTGGCCATCTTTTCATTGATTTTAAAATTAGAACAGCTTTTGTGTAGACTGTATAGTTTGGGTGTTTTTTTGTGTGTGTGTGTGTGTGTGTGTGTGTGTGTGTGTTGTTTCCAGATTCATATGGATTTCTACTCTAAAATGACTATTTGTTTCCCTTTCCTTTTCTTTCTTTTCTTTGAGGAAATATGGGGATTTGTTTTAAGGACTGTCTTATGCCTGCAACGATCTTTTTAAAAAAGCCCACATAATTATGGAGGTATTTGACAGGAGAAAAAGTCCGCAGAATTTCAAAATGACTGCACTTTAGTGTTCTCATTTTGTATGTGTAAATATTATAATACCAGTACATATACATGTATACACATACATATATAAATGCATATATTCACATCACACACACACACACACACACACACACTTGCGCGCTCTCATGCACACATATATTATACAAGAATTAATATAGGTCTTTAACCCTTTCACCGCCAAAGTCGCATTTAAGCACCACAGTGATTTAACACCTATGTCACTAAAAGGCATCAAATTGGGGTCTATTATCCAAAGACCCTATTGTCTTAGTTTTTGGAAGTAAGGATAGACCTTAATTTATATATGTCACAGAAGAATCCCCAATACTGCAGATGGATTTTGTTCTCTACCCAGGTACATTTAATGGACATTTTCGGCTAAAATATGGTTGGCGGTGAAAGGGTTAACTTTCAATCATGCCTACTACGTATCCACGTGAGAAACATAAATGAAAGAAACGGAGCAATGTCACGGCAATAGAAAATTAATCCACAGCAAACTGAATCAAAATGAGCTTTTTGCTTTGGATTGACCCTTTTGGGACTGTTTGTTTTACCTTACCAATGAGATTTCTTTTAATTTGGTAATTGTTGAGACGAACTAAAATGTGTCCTGAACACGTTTATTTAAGGGGATACGCACCTTTTACTTCCCACGATGAC
>CM065701.1:19246846-19274346 GCA_017654935.2 Phymorhynchus buccinoides | reverse complement strand
TAGTTATTTCCGAACAATTCCTATTAGGCTAGAAGGCCCAGTCAAATGGCAGGAAACAAACCAACAAGCACACGAGAGGTCGAGGCTAAAAGTTCCAATGCAACCAATGACCAGACAGAGTGATGTCACAATTTCCTGAAACATTGACACAATCATACTACTATATATTATTTGTTTGCAAGCAGTAGGCCTACTAGCCCGGCCAATTTGATACCCCTAGCAAAACGTTTACATATTAAATTACAAATCTTACATTGCTTTTATAAGCTCCAGAAACAAAAAAACAAAACAAACAGAAAGCCAACAACTAACAAAGCAAACAAAAAACAAACTAGAAATGCATTGTGGCAATGCCCACCCGGCCAGAGTTGTGTTATTCAACTCACCGATAACATCTCATACTGCGAAACATGGCGATTTTTGAGGGTGATTTATCAACCAACAATACAGTCAAACCTCTATCATAAGACCCTCCGTTAAAAGACATAATCTCATTTAAGGGTTTTTTTCGGAGGGGGGGGGGGGGGGGGGACAGATCGTGTGTGCGTGCATAGCTTACTATATTTTATGTATAAAACTGACCTCTGCTATAAAAAGACCCCTCCAATTTAAGACCCATTTTTTCTGGCTTTTTGGAAGTTTTAAAATAGAGGTTTGACTGTGTACTATAGGCCTCTTAAAAAACTCATTCTACCCCATTTACGAGTATCCTCGTAAACTCACGCCAACCATATCTGCCCGATTACGAGTTAACTCGTAATACAAACCCATCTTCAAACTGAAGCGTCTAGCTTGGTTCTCATCCTCAAATTGTTCACTTTGGTAGCTTTAGCCTGTTTACAGACGCTTCCTTTGCGGTCGTGCTTAGATTTTATCGATTTGGGAGGAGATTTTTCATATTTGTACTGATTTCTTTTCGATGATGGGTTGATACAATAATGTCTGAGTAATGAAATGGCAAGTACAATTGTGTTTGGATTGATTTAAGACTATTATAATGACAAAAATAGCGATTGTATCGAGTTTTTAGCGAATGTAGGTGAAGTAGAAAGCTCTACTTTCGATTATTTCATAAAGAACAAATAGCTTCTATATTACTGTTTTGTGTGTGTAAAAGAGTTATTTTTAGAACTACAGGCCGTACTTTAAATTCATGAAACTTTGTAAACTTTTAAAACACGGATTTGACAGTAACACTTAAAATTTTTAAAGCAATACGGTGATTTGTTTCAAATTATAGCAATTTTTCTAAACATTTTTATAGCTATGCTCAGAGTTCTCCGCACAGCTGGGCCAGGGAAGATAAATGCGGCTGCACGGATGGGGTAGAATTAGTTAAAACTGACTGACCCTGCCAACAGAAGATGTCATTATTAACTGATCAAGATCAGTCACCAGTCGCAAGTTCTTGCTTCGTAGCTCCTTCTACTGAAGCAGATGTTGGTCCCGCCCGACCCGGAAGTGTTAGCCAGGCTGCCCTTACTGCTGCTGTGGCTGAGCATACTGCTGAAGCTGCTGCTGCTATGGCTGGGGCTGATACTGCTGCTGCAGATGCTGCTCCCGCTGGTGTAGTGAACGATGCTGCTGTTACTACTACTATTACTACTAGTCAGGATGCTCCTGGTGATGTAGTGAACGATGCTGCTGCTACTACTACTAGTCAGGATGCTCCTGGTGATGCGGAGAAAGTGAAGGAGAAGGTTGCAGCACCAGCAGCTGAAGCTGAAGAAGATGTCCAGGGTTGTTCGGAGAAAGGCGTCAAGTTCGATATGAAGATCGTCGTGACTCAAGAATCAAGTGGTACGTACGTACGTAGTCCGTTCTGTTGATCCGCGATAGTTCTCATAATCGAATATTTGTTTACCGTGCTCTCTGTCCAGTTGGACACAATTAGTTCACATAAGGCCCTGTGTGTGTAATCGTGAGTGCGTCTTAAGGCGGCGACAGACTATGTGGCTGCCTCATGTGACTCGATCAGGTCGTGACGTTTCACCTCATTTGCATACCATCTAACTCGATCAGTCTGACTCAGTCGGGCCCAGTCAGGTGACAGGGCCGAATAGGGCGGGTTCTAAATTTCACTGATCGAGTCAGATGGCTTGTGACGTCTTCTGTGCTGGAAACAAAATTTGATCTACGTCACGACGTGATTGCGTCATATGAGGCAGTCACATAGTCTTTCGCCGGCTTTAGACAGTCAACGCGAGTAGATGTACATTAGACTAAGCTTCCCCCATAAGGATTGACTACTTAGCCTAATTTACACACTACTACTACCCGTGTTGACTGCCTAAGACGCACTCATGATGATGATGATGATCATTAGGATTCTCCCTAAAGGTGAATACTATTGCATTCGTCCCCCCAAAAATCTTTTCTTTTTTCTTCTTTTTCTTCCCCTTTTTTTGGTCCGATTCGGCTGAAAAGTTTCAGAATTGTCAACAAAATATGGCCGAAAAACCGTGAAATCATTTAATATTTCACATTTTACATACCCATAAGGTACATTACTTTTTTTTCTTTTTTCCCCCTTCTTTTTCTTCCCCTTCTTTGGTCCGATTCGGCTGAAAGTTTCAGAAAAGTTGCAGGACCGTATGGGTATGCGAAATGTGAAATATTAAATGATTTCGCTGAATGTTCGGCAAAATATGATCGAAAAACCGCGATTTCGGCGACATTTCAATTTTGAATATTTCAAAAACGGCTGAACGGATTTCGTTCATATTTTCCGAATTGGCTACAAAATAGATTTGCAACAAATCCGCTATAAAACCTAACCGGAAGTACGAACTGGAAGTGCCCCCGATATGGTCAGGCAGCTTTTATTTGGTTCACGGAATAGCCAAAACCGGAAGTGACGTCACAAAACTAACTATTGGATATTGTAGCCCTTATGTTGGCCCAGCAGGTCTGAAAGGAGTTTGTTGACGATATGTTAAATAGTTTGAAAGTTATTCCCAAAAAAAAAAAAATTATATGTAAATTTTGTTGAGTTACTTTCACTATTTTTGTGTGTTTTTCAACCGATTTCGCTTACATTTACAGGAAACTTGACGGACACTATTCCCATGGTCAATATTCAATGTTATGTCGATTGGCCACATTTTGGCCGAAATATGGGCTAAAAATTGCCACATTCGGCCAATATTCAATCTTGAATAACTCGAAAACGGCTTTGCGGATTGCAATCACATTTTCACTGTTTATTAAGGAGTATCTTTGCAACACTTCGGATATCAAACTGAGCCAGAAGAGCCAACTGGAAGTGGGGACAAACATTTTCAAATTTATATTCTCAAAATCCCTTCCACAAAATGCATAGAATGCTATTTAGAGTATGCATGTCATAGCAAAGTGTTACAGTGACACAACGTGACACTGACGTCATTGGTGTCTTAGTCGTGACGTATAATAGCTTATGAAATTTCGGTAGGCCACAACAATATCGCCACAGAAAGAGAGAGAGAGAGAGAGAGAGAGAGAGAGAGAGAGAGAGAGAGAGAGAGAGAGAGAGAGAGAGAGAGAGAGAGAGAGAGGTTGATGAAAAGGGAGAATCCTGTCATGTTTGTCTTAAAGACAAATATAAGCCATCTAGTTATTATTATTATTATAATTATTAGTCTTTGAATTGTGGTCACATGGTTGCTTTGAATCTTAACTTCAGCCATTGAGGTAAATTTCGAAATGTCATTATTTTATTCAAACATTAACTTCACTTTATTCTAGCGTTCGCTTCCTAATTATTTTTGGTACTCGGTTATCTAGCTAGCAAGATCCTTCCCCCCAAAAAGAAGTTTTTAAATGGTTCAGTTGCTAGAGTGGAGGTTATCGGCACTAATCTTGTAGCAGACATAAGCTTAGAATTGGAGTTGTATTTTTACGAGTAAAAATGGTAAAGTTACTTCGAAGGCCCATTTTTTCGGATGAGACGACAAACCGAGGTCCCGTGTGCCCATTCACTTAGCATACGTTAAGCCCAGTGGCAACGACAAAGTTGTCATTTTTGGTCAATATTTAACCCAACCCCTCTCCTCCTTGTTCCTTTCTCTTCAGTCACAAAAATCGCATGCCCCCCAAAAAGGGTGGCGCGCCTCTGGCTGCGACGCTCTCTCCGGGTGGGAGAAACCCGAATTTCACAGAAGCGCCTCTATGACTATAAAGTACCAAATACCACAGAGGTTATTGGAATTTATATTCTTTTTTTCTTCTTTTTTTTAAGTGAAAGACTTGGGATTGAATTTCACAGGAATTTGCCTCTATAAAGTACCAAATACCACAGAAGTTATTGTAATTTATGTAATATATTTTTTTTTTTTTAGTGAAAGACATTGGGATTGAATTTCAAAGGGAATTTGCCTCTATGACTATAAAGTACCAAATACCACAGAAGTTATTGGAATATATATTCTTGTTCTTCTTTTTTTTAAGTGAAAGACTTGGGATTGAATTTCAAAGGAATTTGCCTCTATGACTATAAAGTACCAAATACCACAGAAGTTATTGGAATTTATATTCTTTTTTTATTTCTTTTAAGTGAAAGACTTGTGATTGAATTTCAAAGGGTATTTGCCAAGAGAGATACGCGTACTATCGTTCTTCTCAGTTAAAAGCCAGAAGGTTCTATCAGCCTTTTCAGTTCCTTTATTGATAGTACATTCTAGCTCTCACCCAATAGCACCTTCTTGCATTTAAAGGGGTACCCTGACGGATGAGCTTTAACCCCGCGAAAACCTTACATTCTTCAGGAACACGGTCCACGACCAATTGGACAATAATCTCACTATCGGGATGAGCTTTTGCAGGAAACACGTCGAGGTCACCAGAAAGACAGCCTTTTCAAGGATCGGAACACTCACTTTGCTCTGGTTTCCTGGAAATCAAACCGTCAAAACGGCGATTCCTCCTTGGCGGAGTTGCCGGAGAGAGAAGCCATTTTGGACGAGGGGTAGGGTGGAGGACACTCAGAGTGGTTGAAGCTTTTTTTTCTTTGTAGTGCAGTAAAAAAATAAAATGGAGTTATTTCCTTTGTTGTGAGCGAAACTCCTTTTGATAAACTATCAAAACTGTATAAAAAGGCTTGTATTGTGGACATTTCGTGATTTGGTCTAAGCGACTCAGGCGGCCCTTAGAAAAGATTACACGCGCCTTCTCTTTCACTGAAATAATCTGACTTCCAGCACCTCCGCCAAGGAGTAATCGCCGATTTGACGGTCTGATTTGTATAGGAAACCAGAGCAAAGCCAGTGTTGCGATCTCTGTAAAGGGTGTTTTCCTGGTGATCTCGATGTGTTTCTGGCAAAAACGGTCTCCGTCAGGGTGCCCCTTTAACCCTTTATTTCTATTTTTAAAGAAATATAACGAAACGCAATTACCTTGTTTGAGGTTTACGCTTATCTAGCGAGTACCTTCTGACAGATTACTTTCGATTTCTACTTTTAAAAGAAAACAACCCTTTGAATTTACATTTAAAGACCCACCACGTCACGTGTCAAAATCACGGTTTTTCACGTGTTTTCCTTCTTACAGTTGGTAAGAAATCTATAGAAATCTTCCAAGCATAAGAGGGAATGTGACACGTGACGTGGGGGGTCTTTAAGACCTCGCTACACTGCACACCATTCGATTCACCACGATCCGATTTTGACATTAATTTGCGAGGCATGATTCGCGTGAAATTCTACTGTCTTTTGTAACAAACTTTTGGTTTGATTCGTGTATTGCTTGTCTACTTTAGTGTAGAGAGCGAAAATAGCGTACGTATCTTCTTTTTTTTGTAGACGAAAGTATTTCACGTTTGCATCATCATGACTCGCAGACATCGATCTTCACAATCGCGTCGACCCATTGGGGGTCAAATCGTATGCAGTGTGGCTGTCCCTGTTTGCAATCATTTCTTTTATGAGCTTTAAGCCGTGTAGACCTACACACATAAGCGGATATTCCATGCGGAAACCCGCGCGCAGTCCATAAATAAGTGAATCAAAGAAGGGAAAAGATTTGCGCACCGTGTCCGAATTTCCCCTATATCATGCGTAAACTTGTATCCTTCTTTCTTCCACTTATTTA
The DNA here is from genome assembly GCA_017654935.2 of Phymorhynchus buccinoides. NCBI lineage: Eukaryota > Metazoa > Mollusca > Gastropoda > Neogastropoda > Raphitomidae > Phymorhynchus > Phymorhynchus buccinoides. Next base: position 19,268,280 of record CM065701.1, on the reverse strand, counting down.
GGATTTTCCGTACGGAACTTATGCGTCTAATGTGAACCCGGCCGTATAATAATTTGTTATTTCAATTCCCCTATGTATCGTTGGTCCAGCGACACCCATGGTGCCCAGTGAATCCAGGAACGTTTCGGGTAACTGTATTAGCTACTTCGACGAACCGGCGAATATCACGTGCCAGTATTGCAGGGCCTCTGTCACCACCAGGCTGGACTATCTGGTGGGCATCCACACTGTCATCTACTGCCTCGTCTTCTTCTTCGTCGGGTTAGGGGAGAGAGAGGGGGGGGGGGTTAGAGTTAGAGTGAGAGAGAGAGAGAGTGAGGGAGAGAGAGAGAGAGAGAGAGAGAGGAGAGAGAGAGGAGAGAGAGGGATAGAGAGAGAGAGAGAGAGAGAGAGAGGAGAGAGAGAGAGAGAGAGAGAGAGAGAGAGAGAGAGAGAGAGAGAGAGAGAGAGAGGAGGGGGGGGGGGGGAGAGTGTGTGAGAATGAGAGAGGGAGAGAGAGAGAGGGAGACACAGAGAGAGAGTGAGACACAGAGAGAGAGAGAGGGGGGGGAGTGTGTGAGAATGAGAGAGAGGGAAAGAGAGAGAGAGAGGGAGGGAGGGAGAGAGAGAGAGAGAGAGAGAGAGAAAAACAGAAGAGAGAGAGACAGAGAGAGAGTGAGACAAAGAGGGAGGGAGGGAGAGACAGAGAGAGAGAGGGAGGGAGAGTGAGAGAGAGAGAGAGAGAGAGAGAGAGAGGGAGAGAGAGAGAGAGAGGAGAGAGAGAATGAGAGAGAGAGAGAGAGAGAGAGAGAGAGAGAGAGAGAGAGAGAGAGAGAGAGTGAGAGAGAGAGAGAGAGAGAGAGAGAGAGAGAGAGAGAGAGAGAGAGAGAGAGAGAGAGAGAGAGTGCACGCGCGTGCACTAGCGTGCATGTGAATGTGTGTTCTTTTTTGTTTATGTCAGATTAGCTTGGATAATTGCTTTGATTCCGAGTTACAGAAGATGTCTCTATGTCTTCATTTTGTGTCATTTCTCTGAACCGTGTCTCTGTCTTTATTAATCCCTGGACTGTCAGAGAAAATCAAAGAAAAAATCATTGGGCAAATCATGCCATGAAGAAAACAAGTGATAGAGACAATCAGAAACTAGAGCGTTAAGACGCTAAATCACCAGCCGTGCGCCTCAAATCGCCACTGACCGGCCTCACTCCTTTCCCTCCTTCCTTTTCGGTTAACCCTTTCACCGCCAGTCATATTTCAGCCAAAACTTTCCATTAAGCTTACCTAGGTAGAGAACCAAATCCATCTGCAGTATTGGGGATTCTTCTGTGACATATATATATAAAATAAGATCTATCCTTACTTCCCAAAACTAAGACATTGGGGTCTTTGGATAATAGACCTCAATTTGATGCCTTTTAGTGACATAGGTATTATAGTCAATGTGGTGCTAAAATACAACATTGGCGGTGAAAGGGTTAAGACGCTAAATCACAAACTGCAGCGTTTTCGGCTCCAGTGACCTTGACCTTTGACCCATGACCTTCATTATCGCACTTGGCCTAGATCGTCCTACTACCTACCCGCATGCAAAATTTGAGCACCCTAAGTCCATCCGTTCAAACGCTAGAGAGGATACATACAAACATACAAACAAACATACAAACACCACTTCAGACACGAGTGAAAACATTACCAATCCGCTCTCTACGATCACGGTTGGTAAAAATGGTCTGGGGATATGGACCTCTTGACTGTGCAAGAGCAAAGGCCAGCATACCAGGGGACTCTTCATCTGATGACATCATCAGAGATGTCATCAGGTCAGTGCGTAATGCGTTGGTGGCAGTCAAGGGGTTAATGTGCACCTGTTTCATTCAGTCTATCGTCCATCTGTTTGATCACCGTCTTCTCCTTCTTCTTCGTTGTTTTCCAGTTGTAGCCTGCTGTAGTCTTTTACAGGAAATCAGACATTTAATCAAATGGCTTTTCTTTACATTTTCCCCAAATGACTGTTTTGATCCGTCATTATTGTAAATGTCTGAAAATAGAAACAAAAGTAGCTACTTATGACAAATGACTTAAATATGAAGGCCGTTATCTCCTTATTTGAGTGATGGTCAGGGAAAATGGTTATTAATGTTTCGAAGCAGGAAAATAGCTATCTCTGACTTATATAAACGACTGCATTTCTGATATGTGGCCAATTAAAACAATCTTCTTCTTTTTTCTTGTTGGAAACGTCAAAAACTTGTGGTCATTTTTGTAAATTACTGATTTTCGTATTTGACTGTAACACACGATAGGTGAGATGAGTCGTCACCGTCACAATTGTCTATACCATCCATGCACTTGCCATTTTTGTTCTTCTCCGTTTCTTTTTTTTTTCTTTGTCCGCCTTTGTAGCTCATGTTTGTGTGTTGGCTTGCCCTTTCTAAAAGACTCCAGGGATCAATCATCCCAGCAGCCGAGCACTTCAACACTACGGTGCAAGCATGAGTGCAACTTTCCCTGGTGTACAAGGATTTCCTGTTTTTGAATTTTACCAGAAAAGGAAGTTCCTTTTTTTTTTTAACTTGTCAAACAAGATCTTTGTGTGTCTACTGTATTTTTTGAGCACTATAAAATAAGCATTTGTATAAATTGTGAAAAAAAAGCAAACTAAAAAACCTTCATAAATCATCTTTTTTCTTCAGCTGCAGGGGGACATTACCCCTGGACCCCGGCCTTTCAGTGTTTTTTTCATTTTGCACCCATGTACAAGCGCATCGGTTACTGATGAGAACCATCAACGCGTGTGACCGTCTTTTGATTAGGCTACTCCGTTGTTACTTGGGCAGCCACACTCTGTCTTCAGGGGGATAGCTATTATAATACGATGGTTTGGAGTCAAAGCGTACTATCTTTAGATAGTCCATTTACGTATTGTTGAACATATTGTGAAAACTAATAACGTGTTTCAAAAAAAGACTGCAGAAATATAATAAGCATATTCCCCATTTTATATTATTTGCAGTCTTTTTTTGACACAAGTTCTTAGTTTTTGCAATAACATCAATAATAAGTCAATAGACTATCTAGAGATAGTCCGTTTTGACTCTAAGGTCGTGTACACACGTAAGCGGATATTCCATGCGGAAACCCGTGCGGAATCCATAAATAAGTAAAACAAAGAAGGGAAACGTGTCCGAATTTCTCCTATATGCGTACACTTTTATCCTTCTTTCTTCCACTTATTTAAGGTTTTCCGTACGGAACTTACGCGTCTAATGTGAACCCGGCCTTAGCCATCGAAAAAAGGGTCTTCTGTACCGGTACATTATGATTCCAGTTTGCTGCCAGCGTGTTTCATCCCCTTCATGCTGAGGCAATGCAAAGACGTGGCGCACTACTGCCCAGCCTGCGGCAAGATGGTCGGCTACTACAGACGGGGCGACAAAAAAGAAGAAGGGGGCAGAAATTTCGATGTCTCCAAAGTAGTCACCTCTGGCACACGCGAAACTGCTGAGTATGAAAAAGGAAGCCAAAATCAATATATGGTCCCACATGTGTCCACTGGACTGTGAGGACTTAAAGCTTCATATTCATTCCAGCAAAAATCTTCGTGAGGTTTGAAAAAAAGGCGAGCAAACCTCCATAAGCTTTATAATAGAGAATGGAAAGCAAATCCCCAGATGGTTAAAAAAGAAAAAAAAGAAAAAGGAAAGCAGGTAACCTATAGTCGGAGTAGCACGAAAGAAGAAGGTTGCGAGGAATGTCGAAGTCTCCAAAGTAGCCACCACTAGTCTTGCCAACGCGAAGCTCCTGAGGATAAACATTATGAAAAAGGAAGCACAAATCTTCGTAAGGTTTGCAAAAAGGAAAGCAAAACCCCATAAGCTTTAAGAAGGGAAAGCAAATCTCTAGATGGTTAAAAAAAGAAATGAAAGAAAAAGGAAAGCAGGTCCCCTACAGTCGGAGTAGCAAGAAAGAAGAAGGTGGCGAGGAGAGATGTCGAAGTCTCCAAAGTAGCCACCACTAGTCTTGCCAACCCGAAGCTCCTGAGGATACAAATTATGCAAAAGGAAGCAAACATCTTCGTAAGGTTTGAAAAAAAGGCAAGCAAACCTCCATAAGCTTTAAGAATGGAAAGCAAATCTCTAGATGGTTAAAACAAGAAAAAAACAGGAAAAGGAAAGCAGGTCCCCTACAGTCGGAGCAGCAAGAAAGAAGAAGGTGGCGAGGAGAGATGTCGAAGTCTCCAAAGTAGGCACCACTTGCCAACCCGAAGCTCCTGAAGATAACTATGATAAAGGAAGCTAAAATCTTCATAAGGTGTGACAAAAAAGGAAAGCAAACCCCCATAAGCTTTAAGAATTGAAAGCAAATCTCTAGATGGTTAAACTAAAAAGAAAGAAAAAAAAGGAAGGCAGGTCCCCTACAGTCGGAGCAGCAAGAAAGAAGAAGGTGGCGAGGAGAGATGTCGAAGTCTCCAAAGTAGCCACCACTTGCTAACGCGAAGCTCCTGAAGATATGATAAAGGAAGCAACAATCTTCGTAAGGTTTGCAAAAAGGAAAGCAATCTTCCATAAGCCAACGCGAAGCTCCTGAGGATACACATTATAAAACAGGAAGCCCAAATCAATATATGGTCCCACATGTGTCCACTGGACCGGGAGGCCGTAAAGCTTAATATTCTTTCCAGCAAAAATCTTCGTGAGGTTTGAAAAAAAGGAAAGCAACCCCCCATAAGCTTTATAATAGAGAATGGAAAGCAAATCCCCAGATGGTTAAAAAAAAAGAAAAGAAAAAGGAAAGCAGGTCACCTACAGTCGGAGTAGCAAGAAAGAAGAAGGTGGCGAGGAGAGATGTCGAAGTCTCCAAAGTAGCCACCACTTGCTAACCCGAAGCTCCAGAAGATATGAAAAAGGAAGCAATTTTGTTTCGTAAGGTATGAAAAAAAGGCAAGCAAGCCTCCATAAGCGTTTTAATTTTATAGAGAGAATGGAAAGCAAATCTCCAGATGGTTAAAAAAAGAAGAAGAAGGGAAAGCAGGTCCCCTGCAAAGGTTTGGAAAAAAAGGAGAGTACGTCTTTTGAACAAAGGACAGTTAATCTCCAGAAGGTTTGAAAAAGGAAAGTTAATTTCTTGGTTTGAAAAAGGAAAGTAAGTCCCAAAGAGTTTGAAAAAAGAAAGGAAATCTCCAGAAGGTTTGAAAAAGGAAAGTAAGTCCCAAAGAGTTTGAAAAAAGAAAGGAAATCTCCAGAAGGTTTGAAAAAGGAAAGTAAGTCCCAAAGAGTTTGAAAAAGGAAAGTTAATCTCCAGAAGGTTTGAAAAAGGAAAGTAAGTCCCAAAGAGTTTGAAAAAGGAAAGTTAATTTCCAGAAGGTTTGAAAAAGGAAAGTAAGTCCCAAAGAGTTTGAAAAAAGAAAGTTAATCTCCAGAAGGTTTGAAAAAGGAAAGTGTAAAGCCCAGGATGTTTGACGGAGAGTATATCTCCAGAAGATTTTAAAAAAGGAAACAAAATTGTCCAAAATATTTAAAGAAGGAAAACAAATGTCCATTAGGTTTTAAAGAAGGAACGCAAATCTCCAGAAGGTTTTTTTTTTAAAACGAAAAATAACTTTCAGAAGGATTAAAATAGGAATGTGAATTTGCAGAAGGTTTCAAAAAAGGAAAAGTAACATTCAGAAGGTTTAAAATAGGAAATAAAATATCCAGAAGGTTTCAAAAAGGAAAAGTAACATTCAGAAGGTTTAAAATAGGAAAGAGAATATCACGAAGGTTTTAAAAAGGAAAAGTAACATTCAGAAGGTTTAAAATAGGAAAGTAAATATCAGGAAGGTTTCAAAAAGGAAAAGTAACATTCAGAAGGTTTAAAATAGGAAAGTAAATATCAGGAAGGTTTCAAAAAGGAAAAGTAACATTCAGAAGGTTTAAAATAGGAAAGAGAATATCACGAAGGTTTTAAAAAGGAAAAGTAACCTTCAGAAGGTTCAGAATAGGAAAGTGAATTTCCAGAAGGTTTAAAAAAGGAACGCAAATTTCCAGGTTTGAAAAAAGGAAAGACAATATTCAGAAGGTCTAAAAAAAAGAAAACATGTGTTCAGAAGTTTTGAAAAAGGAAAGTAAAACTCCAGAAGTTTTGAAAAAGGAAAGTAAAACTCCAGAAGGTTTGAAAAAGGAAAGTTAATCTCCAGAAGGTTTGAAAAAGGAAAGTAAGTCCCAAAGAGTTTGAAAAAGGAAAGTAAATCTCCAGAAGGTTTGAAAAAGGAAAGTAAGTCCCAAAGAGTTTGAAAAAGGAAAGTTAATCTCCAGAAGGTTTGAAAAAGGAAAGTAAGTCCCAAAGAGTTTGAAAAAGGAAAGTTAATCTCCAGAAGGTTTGAAAAAGGAAAGTAAGTCCCAAAGAGTTTGAAAAAGGAAAGTTAATCTCCAGAAGGTTTGAAAAAGGAAAGTAAGTCCCAAAGAGTTTGAAAAAGGAAAGTTAATCTCCAGAAGGTTTGAAAAAGGAAAGTAAGTCCCAAAGAGTTTGAAAAAGGAAAGTAAATCTCCAGAAGGTTTGAAAAAGGTTCAGAAGTTTTGAAAAAGGAAAGTAAATCTCCGCAAAGTTTGACAAAGGAGCCGCTGCACGCAAATCTCCACAAGGTTTGAAAAAGGAAAGGAATTACTAAAAGGTTTAAAAAAAGAAAGTTAAGGCTCCAGAGGGTTTGAAGAAGGAAAGTAAATACATTCAGAGGCTTTCTTATGCTGTGAATATCACTTGCTCTGATTTGGCGAAATGGCAATTTTCCATATATTTATTTCATTTGTTGTTTTTTAGAGTTTAAAAAAAAAAAGAGTTGTTGACGTGTGTGTGTGTGTGTGTGTGTGTGTGTGTGTGTGTGTGTGTGTGTGTGTGTGTGTGTGTGTGTGTGTGTGTGTGTGTGTGTGTGTGTGTGCGTGTGCGTGCGTGCGTGCGAGCGTCTATATTAAAAAAAATTACAAGAAAAGAACTTCCAGAAGGTGGGGAACTATTTGTACGAAAGAACCCCCCCCGTATCCCCAGGGGGGGAGGGGGGGGGGCACATGTGTTTCCAGTTTGCCTATTGGTGTGAACAAGGACATTTATACTAGAAAAATAATTTGGTCCAGAAATTTGGGTAAAACATAACAGAAAACAAGTTAAACAACATGTGTAGAATTTAAGCAGTGTTTTATTAGATTTGTTTATACGTCCATGAAGATAAATACACGATATAATAATATACCAATAGAACGTAGGCAAACGTAATTGAACGTGCATTTAAAAATGTTCATACTATCAAATTACTTGTTTAATTACGTTTAAATACACCGACAACAGAGTCATTATGATGTATGAATACAATGCATACAATGTAGTTTAGTTTCTACTAATAAGAACAAATAGATAAACATCTCCCACAATCACGCACGCGCGGCACGCACACAAAGAGATTGACAGAGAGATTGGCAGACAGACAGACAGACAGACAGACAGACAGACACACACACACACACACACACACACACACACACACACACACACACACACACACACACACACACACACACACACTCGTACACACACACACACACACACACACACACACACACACACACACACACACACACTCGCACACGCGCGCACGCACGCACACGCACGCACGCACGCACGCGCGCGCACGCACGCACACACACACACACACACACACACACACACACACACACACACACATCACTGATGTCATCAACCACCCATCTACAATACAAAATTATATACAAAAAGAGGTTGAGATACAGAAGCAGGTGATCTTTCGAAGTGGCTGGACTGGAATGTTGTTTAAGTGTAGTGGAGATGCCCAGGGTACATCCCCACCCTCTGGGCCAAAAGGACCTTGGGACAGCAGAGATTGGGGAAGGTCCCCAATGGCAAACTAACCCCCTTTGGTCAGCAGCACTAATGAGCACCAGTGCAAATACATCCCAGTTGGACAGTCACATTTCCCCCGTGGGGATAACTGGGGGGTCTTTCGTACAAATAGTCCCCCCTCCTTCTGGACGTTCTGTGCTTGTAACTTCCTCTAATCTGTTGCTCTCTTTGTCTCTCATCTTTCCCCTGTGCTTACTGTCATCTATGCTATCTTTCTGCCTGACTGGTCCATTCTCGTCCTCCTGCCTTTTTCCTAAACACTCTTAAACAAAGATTTTCTTCAGCCGAAGTCGGACATGCTGGGCCTAACTACTTCTTATCTAGGCGCATAACGGCAGCATGACGCATCTGCGCTCATATGACGGGAAACTTTCTGAATAGCGATCGAAAAAGAAGAAGGTCAGTCAAATTGTTTGTTGCTATTGTTGACGTACCCTGGCTTAAAGACTCCAGGGATCATCCCAACAGCTGAAGCGCCTGAACACAATGGTACAAATGCATCAGCTAGGGATGAGAACATTACGTGTGTGACCGTTTTTATTTTACTCCGCCACGTGGGCAGCCACACTCCGTCTTCGGGGAAGGCAGTCACAGTACTTCAGAAAAGACTGATTAGCAAAGTTGTATTTTAGACCCCCCCCCCCCCCCCCCCCTCATTTCTGCTTACGACCCTCAATCTCAAAGTCTGCCTCTTTGAGTTTTAGGAAAATTAATTTTGGGACTGATCCTAACTCTATCCCTTTCCCGAGAAAGACAGAATAGTGCTTCATTGTGAACATGTTCGAAGCGAAAATTTGAGGGGCAGGGAGGGGAGGGGGGGGGGGGGGGGGGGGGGGAGAAGCGTAAAGTAGGCCTATAGGATGACCGACTAGTCTGTGCCTGATTTTATCAATAACTAAAGTTACAGTAATGTCCCATATGGCCTTTGGCCTAGAGGACGTAAAACATTGATAATCGTGCCTGCTTTTCCATGACCAAACTTACTACTACATCACATGCCGATTCACAAAGGTGTGTTTTGGTACTCGGCATCTTCAACAAAAACTTGACTAATCGTTCCTTGGCTCATATCCATGTACTCGTTCTCCATAATACTGCAGCCCTCCTCATCCTTCTCCCCCTCAAAAGACGATCGTACCTCCGAACCTTCTCCTCCCCTTGTCACTACTCCGCTCTTCTGCACAGACGAGCCAGAGTTGTCTTCCGTAGTAGTAGTAGTGGAGAGTTCCGTGTAGAGTGAAGTCCCTTGGTTTATATCGGCCAGACGATCGTAGGTGTGCCCATTTTGGGATGATGATGATGAGGAGGGGTTGTTGTTGTTGTGAGGAAGTAGCTGGGATTGGGAGCCGTGGAGAACCAGTCTGTTGTAGCGGCTGATGGAGCTTCCATCTCTGGACAACGGTGCAGCTGATGGGGTGAGGGAGCTGTCGCCGGATGAATCTGCAGAATGAGAGCAATCATGAAATTTTATTATTGGATTGATTTTTTTGTTCTTTAGTAAGACGATACATCACACAAACAGATATAATATTACAAGTGTTAAAAAAGTGACTTATTTTTAATTTACGAGACAAAACAAAACATGAAATATTTTAACAGATAGTAATGTCTTTTTCAAACAACACAGAAAACACAACAGTACTTCCCTTCTTCACAGTCAAGCATTTTGTTGTTGTTGCTTTTTAAAGACGATACACGTTCAAGTTAAAGTATGCTTTAATATCTCCAGAAGAGAAATTCAGGTTAGGTGCAACAACACGTTGTTTATGAAGAACAAAACATCCGAAGGTGCTAACGGGACCCAGAAATGCAATAGGCACACCTGCCCTACCAACAGGAAAGCAGCCCTACGCCAGCCCTGGAAACCCGTTTTGTGTTATAAGAGCGTAAGCACAAACACACAGGATTCAACGCACATGCAAAGATGCCCAATTGCACATATTCATACACATTAATACAAGTGCGTATATGCGTACATTCACGCATCAACAAATACAGGCATTCACTTATATAGGCACGCATATTTGTAAGCCTTAACAAATGGAAGTATGCGTGCACACACACACACACATACATAAAGGCTGCACATGTTGACGCGTTCTCGCACATTTGTGAGGTTTTGCAAAGGCATGCATGCGCACGCACACACATAAGCCAGCTGATTTGAAACGGGAGACACTTTAATAATTATGTACCATACCTTAATTGTCAGAATAGGATATTAAAATCAATCAGGTATACTTCAATATTTATGCATAAAGTATATACAAAAATCTTTACAGGTAAAGGAAAGGAAGTTCATTACAACTGGGGAAGTTTATTTAATACATTCTTAATTAATGTCAAATACGCATTTTGTGTTGAACAAAACCGCTAACAAACGAAGTTTGCACAAATTTTGGTATCCATTTTTTGTTGTTATAAATTATCCCTAAAATCAACTTCGGCAGTTTCTTGTAACTGATTTCCTTATAGGCGGATGCCACTGGACCCAGCAGACTGATGACATTAGTCGGCATGTCACCAACACTGAACATAACCTTCAAAGGACCTGACTAAATGACGAGCAAGAGATGGAAACACCTCCGCCCATCCCTCTTCTTATAAACCAAACCTTTATCTGTTCTGAAAGGCTTTCGACATTTAACATGGTTAATAACAGAATGATGGAAGTGAGCTGACATAATAATATGACGATGTGCACAGAGACCTTGGAATCTTCTTCTTCTGCGTTCCCAGGCCATCAAATCATAGGTAGGAAACATATTATGTGCCGGTTTTCAGTTGTCACTGGTCTCCCTGCTGCATTCAGCTGACACATTCCGATTTTAGAGGAACTCAAAAGAGAAAATCAGTTGGAAGATTTGTTTTTTAAAGGCAGGAGAGTGGGCCCCAATAAGTCAGAAATATAGTATAGATGACAGAACGCAAAGGGGGAAGGCAGAGTCAAAGAGAGTGACATATTAGATCTAGAGGAAGTTACAAGCACAGAACTTCCAGAAGTTGGGGGAACTATTTTTAAAAAAGACCCCCACTCACCCCCACCCCCGGTATCCACACGGGGAAACAGCTTGGAATAAACAAGATAACTGTGCACTAAAATTCAACGAACTCTCCATCAAAGCCACCTATCTACGGCGCCACCCACCTAGCGCTGTGCAGATAACAGTACATAAGGCGGCTTCTCTTTAGTAACGTAGGAAATCTTGTTTTTGTTGACATTTTCTTGGGTTTTTTAGCATGAATTAGCAAAGCTATTAATATGGGAATAAAACTCGTTATTTCTGCTACCTAGCTGCATGTTCGTTGTTTTTGCTTTGGGTGGTTTTTGACACAAATCGGTATTTCTAAAACAAAGCATGCCGACAGATAAAAATTAATATACCGATCTTCAAGTAGCGCTAAAGAGGCCTGCAACCGTGTGATATAAAACAATGTCTTGACATATCATTTGCGTAAATTAACCCATAGGCTTTGTGTAAACGCGTGTAAGAATACACTGTTGCTATTAGAAACTTGACGTCACAGTTATTTATCTTGACATATCATTATCATTATCGTATTATATCGTCTTGTCGACGCGATCGAGATCTATGTCAAACATGGCTCAAAAGCGGTTTGCGTCTTTGTCCGACAATGAATGGCAGTAACGGGACATAAATCCGTCTCTTCCTTGGCAGTTTACCAGCACACCTCATCTTCACAAAAGATGAAGATGGGCAACACACTTGCAAGACACGTCGCCGGGACATCTAGGCCTAGGCCTATCGAACTCCATGACCCACAGCCAGGCGCGTCGACACCGGTAGCAGACGAACAATGGAAGGTCATCACAGGGAGTGTCACAGTTGAAAATGAGGACTCTATGCTGTCGCGAGAACAGATGGATTTGATCTTCTCATGGCTTGCTGTTTATCACACTCGGTCTCCGACCTCGTGTGATAAACAGCAAGCCACTCGAGATAGGATAAAAGCAATACCACACTCACAAATACTAATAACTGATAAAGTGTCACCTTAAATGGTGTACCCTAAAAACAACCGAAAATAGGTCACCTACCGCGAAAACTCATAGTGTCCATGAGCGGAGGCGTATGACAGTGAAATTTACACAAATTATAGGCGAACTCTCATTTTCAACGTCGTATAATTCTGCCGTTAAAAGATTAACCTTTTTATAGTGTTTTGTCATTCTCAAAAAAAGGCAAACTTCAGCAAAGAATTAGGGGAAGACGGGGTAAAAAGCGCATGGGCGGGTTGAATGTTTAATTATCTCATGAAATAAAGAAAAATTCAGTCAAATTTTTGAGACGAATGCTAGACATTAACGCTCGTCTCATGGGCAAAATGGGACTGAAATGATCTTTATTTCATTAGATAATTGGGGTGGGCTTCTACCCGCCCATGCGCTTTTTACCCCCTTCCCCTACGTAGGAAATCTTGTTTTTGTTGAATGTTTCTTTTTTCATCTCAAGCCAAATAGTCCTGTTTTTGAGCATGAATTAGCAAATCTATTGATATGGGAATAAAGATCGTTATTTCTGCTACACACACCTACACACCACCACCACACACACACACCCACCCCCACCCACACACACACACCCACCCCCCCACACACACGCACGCACACGCACACATGCACACACACACACACACACACACACACACACACACACACACACACACACACACACACACACAAATCAAATGATATTAACGGACACCTTGGAACCAACCTTGGTTCACAGGCACAACACGTGGCACGTTGTGGGCCAATGCTCCTGGCGAAGAGGTTTGAGTTGCAGGAATGCTGTAGTCCTCTGGCACGCTGTAGATATTGGCCGACTCGCCGGGACTGTCCTGCGTTACGTCACCAGTCTCGTCATCTCTTGCGTCAGCATGGGGGGTGATAGTGGTAGCGGTGGTGGTCACGTCGGCTAAAGAATTCGTGGCTCGGTCCGATCCTGTGAGTCGGATATAACTAGGATTGAATGTGACAGGATTTCGCAGGGGGATGTCACAAGCACGCACGCGCGCAAGCACACTCTCGCACGTACACACAACACACACGCACACGCACACACGGACGCACGCACGCACGCGCACACACACATACACACACACACTCACTGCATTATTTGTCATAAATCTATGAAACACACACGCGCGTGCGCGCACACACATACACACACACACACACACACACGTGCGCGCGCACACACGCGCACACACACATTCATGCGTTTATGCATACGGACACATATTCAAACACACTTGTGCACACACAATCATGCTAACAAATACAGGCTACATGTAGACAAATACACACACACATTATCTCTCTCTTCATCTTTGTCTTTTCATGCACGGGCGCACACTAGCTCGCATGCATGCATGCACAGGCACAGACAGACACTCGCAGTGGATAACTGTAAGACTATACCTGTGGTATTTAAGCAGTCCGAATCAGTTGTCATGTAAGTGCAATTGGTCATCGAGCGGGTTTTTGTTTGTAGTTCGTGGACCCTGAAACACACACACGCACGCACGCACGCACGCACACACACACACACACACACACACATACACACACACACACACACACACACGCTTCCAAACTTGTTATTGATTAGCATTAACACAATATAACACAATCAACGTTTCAATCAAAGCTTACAATAGATGTAATGTGCTTTTTTTAAAATAAAAAATACTTTAGAAACATCCACATCTTGTCGCCTTCATTGTGCCCTCGTCTCTATGTGTCACATTGTGCCCCCGTCTCACACATTGTGCTCCCCGTCTCTATGTGTCCACCCTCATTGTGCCCCCGTCTCTATGTGTCACCCTCATTGTGCTCCACCGTCTCTATGTGTCACCCTCATTGTGCTCCAATGTGTCACCCTCATTGTTCCCCCGTCTCCATGTGTCACCCTCATTGTGCCCCCGTCTCTATGTGTCACCCTCATTGTGCCCCCGTCTCCATGTGTCCCCTCATTGTGCTCCACCGTCTCTATGTGTCACCCTCATTGTGCCCCCGTCTCTATGTGTCACCCTCATTGTGCTCCACCGTCTCTATGTGTCACCCTCATTGTGCCCCCGTCTCTATGTGTCACCCTCATTGTGCTCCACCGTCTCTATGTGTCACCCTCATTGTGTCCCCGTCTCCATGTGTCATCATTGTGCTCCACCGTCTCTATGTGTCACCCTCATTGTGCCCCCGTCTCTATGTGTCACCCTCATTGTGCCCCCGTCTCTATGTGTCAACCTCATTGTGCCCCCGTCTCTATGTGTCACCCTCATTGTGCCCCCGTCTCTATGTGTCACCCTCATTGTGCCCCCGTCTCTATGTGTCACCCTCATTGTGCTCCCCGTCTCTATGTGTCACCCTCATTGTACCCCCGTCTCCATGTGTCACCCTCATTGTGCTCCACCCGTCTCTATGTGTCACCCTCATTGTGCCCCCGTCTCTATGTGTCACCCTCATTGTGCCCCCGTCTCTATGTGTCAACCTCATTGTGCCCCCGTCTCTATGTGTCACCCTCATTGTGCCCCCGTCTCTATGTGTCACCCTCATTGTGCCCCCGTCTCTATGTGTCACCCTCATTGTGCCCCCGTCTCTATGTGTCACCCTCATTGTGCCCCCGTCTCTATGTGTCCACCTCATTGTGCCCCCGTCTCTATGTGTCACCCTCATTGTGCCCCCGTCTCTATGTGTCAACCTCATTGTGCCCCCGTCTCTATGTGTCACCCTCATTGTGCCCCCGTCTCCATGTGTCCCCTCATTGTGCTCCACCGTCTCTATGTGTCACCCTCATTGTGCCCCCGTCTCTATGTGTCACCCTCATTGTGCCCCCGTCTCTATGTGTCAACCTCATTGTGCCCCCGTCTCTATGTGTCACCCTCATTGTGCCCCCGTCTCTATGTGTCAACCTCATTGTGCCCCCGTCTCTATGTGTCCCCTCATTTTCCTTCCTTATCAGTCACACAAAAGTCGCATGCCAAAAAAAAAAAAAAGGGGTGGCGCGCCACTGGCTGTGACGCGCTCTCCAGGTGGGAGCAACCCGAATTTTACAGAGACAACTCTGTGACTATAAAACAGCAAATACCAAGAATACTTATTAAGCTTACGCACGTCGCCTTTCTTATCAGCGTCCTCTTCTTTCTCCGCCAAAGGATCCACGCAACGACGACGGCGATGACGACGACGGCGACGATGAACAACACCACACTCAACACAACCCCGGCGTCCAGCTTGCCTTCGCCTTCCAAAGGATCTGGGAAAGCGAAGATATCTATTTAGAACAAATGTGATGGTGCAAGGGGAAAACCAGACATGTTTTGAATGTATTGGGTGGCGCGCCTGTGGCTGCGAGGCGCTCTCCATGCATGTGGGAGCAGCCCGAATTTCACAAAGCGCCTCTGTGACTATAAAGTACAAAATACCAAAATATCAAATACCCAATAAGTCGCTCAAAGTGTCTAGTTTGAGCCAAAGCTAAAAAAAAGTAGTCAACAATCCCCCCAATCTACCAAGTTTCTATTTAGGGCATATTTAATTTGTCTACTTGTCTTTAAAGTGTATTAGGGGAAGACGGGGTAAAAAGCGCATGGGCGGGTAAGAAGCCCACCCCAATTATCTCATGGAATAAAGAAAATTTCAGTCTCATTTTGCCCATGAGACGAGCGTTAATGTCTAGCATTCGTCTCATGGGCAAATTTGACTGAAATTTTCTTTATTT
This sequence comes from Phymorhynchus buccinoides, assembly GCA_017654935.2. Lineage (NCBI taxonomy): Eukaryota > Metazoa > Mollusca > Gastropoda > Neogastropoda > Raphitomidae > Phymorhynchus > Phymorhynchus buccinoides. The sequence continues at coordinate 19,252,651 of CM065701.1, read as the reverse complement.
CATGAGATAATTGGGGTGGGCTTCTTACCCGCCCATGCGCTTTTTACCCCGTCTTCCCCTATATCAGTATAAATGCCGAGAGAGAAGAAGAAGAAAGGAAACACCTTTCAGATTCTAGAATGTATTATTTTTTTAAAAGAAGAACCAGAAAGGCAGCACCTTTCAGATCCCAGAATCCCCCCGTGGGGATACCGGGGGGGTTCTTGTGCATAAATAGTTCCCCCACCTTCTCGAAGTTCTGTGCTTGCAACTTCCTCTAAATCTGTCACTCTCTTTGACTCTGCCTTTTCCCTTTGCTTACTGTCGTCTTTGCTCAATGCGATACTATCTTTCTGCCTTACCGATCCATTCTCTTGCCTTTTTTTTCACGAAACGCTTTCAAAAAGTTTCCTCCAGCCGAAGTCGGACTTGCTGGGCCTAACTATTTCTTAGTTAGGCGCATAACAGAAGCATAACGCATCTGCGCTCATAATTGACGGGAAACTGTCTGAGCGATCGAAGAAGAAGAAGAAGAAGAAGAAGAAGAAGAAGAAGAAGAAGAAGAAGATCACAGAATGTATTTTTTTTTTAAAGAGGCAACACCTATTTTTCTTCTTCATCAATCGCACAGCTTACTGTCATATGAGCGCAGATGCGTCATGCTGCCGTTATGCGCCTAATTAAGAAACGGTTAGGCCCAGCATGTCCGCCTTCGGATGGAAAAAGAAATCCTTGTAAGAGTTTCTAGAACAAAGGTAGGAGAATGGGCCAGTGAGACAGAAAGATACGTAGAAGACAGAGCAAAGGGAAAAGGCATAGCCAAAGATGGTGACATTTTCGAGGAAGTTACAAGCACAGAACTTCCAGACAGTGGGGAACTATTTGTACGAATGAACCCCCGGTGTCCCATCCCCCCTCCACCCCCCACCCCCCTGGAGGGGTTTCCATTAATTGTGTGAGATGGGAATGTAAACGAAATTTGATACGTACGTGCGCGCGCACGCACACGCACACGCACACGTACACGCTCGCGCACGTGCACGCACGCACGCACGCACACGCACGCACACGCACACGCACACACGCACACACACACACACACACACACACACATACACACACACACATTTTGACTTGACTTGAGTTGACTTGACACATACCCATTTACAGCAACTCGATGGCTTGCAGTCAATAATAATTGATGTATTATTGAACATATTGTGAAAACTAATAACTTGTTTTTAAAAAAAAAAGCAGAAATATAAAAATCATAATCCCCATTTTATATTATTTGCAGTCTTTTTTAATACAAGTTCTTAGTTTTTGCAATAACATCAATAATAAGTCAATGGACTATCTTAAGATAGTCCGTTTTGACTCTAAGCCATATTATTACTATAGAGACTTTGCTGTCTAGTTGTAGTGGGCATTAAAGACCCCCCACGTCACGTGTCACATTCCCTCTTATGCTAGGAAGATTTCTTAAGATTTCTTACCCGCCATAAGAGGGAAAACATGTGAAAACCGTGAATTTCACACGTGACGTGGTGGGTCTTTAAGCATATAAACCTTACTTGGAAACGAGGAGCAGTCGTGGTGTTCTGTTGGCGTCACGATCACGTCACGAACAATGATGTCATCAATGTCGATCTCGTCAAACAAGTTTCCGCAGGGTTCGCTGGTCAGCTTTTGACCGACAAAGATGATCTGCGATAAGACAATACTCATTGTCATCACGATCACTTATGATAATCAATGGTCACAATTTTCACTAGCGTGGATCATGAACATCATCATCATCATCATTGTGCGGGTGAGTGCCCTTCAAGACGGCGCCACACACGCGTAAAGCCGGCGACAGACTATGTGACTGCCTCGTGTGACTCGATCAGGTCGTGACGCTTCACCTCATTTGCATACCATCTAACTCGATCAGTCTGACTCAGTCGGGCCCAGTCAGGTGACAGGGCCGAATAGGGCGGGTTCTACATTTCACTGATCGAGTCTGATCGAGTCAGATGGCTTGTGACCTCTTCTGTGCAGGACACAAAATTTGATCTACGTCACGACTTGATTGCGTCATATGAGGCAGTCACATAGTCTGTCGCTGGCTTAAAATCGTATGGGGATGCGATGCGATTGGATCATGTGAGTCGTGAATTAATACTTCCGTCTAAAAATAATTCTGCCATTTTCGCTCACTATGCTCAAGTACCCAATCATGACTCACATCGTCAAATTGCAAAATCGCATCGCATTCAGATCCGAATCGCATGTGTGTAGCAGTCCCTTCAGTCGTCTTCACCCATAACGTTTTAGATAGTATGGATAAAGGAGGCGACTGCTAAGCTTATGGAGGAGGAGGGGAACACTGGGCTAAAATGTGTTCGCAGAAGAGAAGCCTTGCCAAGGGGACACCCCTACTCTCTATGCCAAAAAGGACTTCAGGGCAGCTGGCGTAAGGGGCACTTCCTAAAGGCCAACTTATCCCCTTGGCTGCAACACTAATAATAGCCCGTGCAAATGGCTCTGAGCGAAGGTTCCTCAATGCCAACTTATCCCCTTGGCTGCAACACTAATAATAGCCCGTGCAAATGGCTCTGAGCGAAGGTTCCTAAAGGCCAACTTATCCCCTTGGCTGCAACACTAATAATAGCCCGTGCAAATGGCTCTGAGCGAAGGTTCCTCAATGCCAACTTGTCTCCTTGGCTGCAACACTAATAATAGCCCGTGCAAATGGCTCTTAGCGAAGGTTCCTAAATGCCAACTTATCCCCTTGGCTGCAACACTAATAATAGCCCGTGCAAATGGCTCTTAGCGAAGGTTCCTAAATGCCAACTTATCTCCTTGGCTGCAACACTAATAATAGCCCGTGCAAATGGCTCTTAGCGAAGGTTCCTCAATGCCAACTTATCTCCTTGGCTGCAACACTAATAATAGCCCGTGCAAATGGCTCTTAGCGAAGGTTCCTCAATGCCAACTTATCTCCTTGGCTGCAACACTAATAATAGCCCGTGCAAATGGCTCTTAGCGAAGGTTCCTCAATGCCAACTTATCTCCTTGGCTGCAACACTAATAATAGCCCGTGCAAATGCTCTTAGCGAAGGTTCCTAAAGGCCAACTTATCCCCTTGGCTGCAACACTAATAATAGCCCGTGCAAATGGCTCTTAGCGAAGGTTCCTAAATGCCAACTTATCCCCTTGGCTGCAACACTATTAATAGCCAGTGCAAATGACTCACAGTTTGAGAGTCAGTCGTCCACAGATCACTGAGCTGTACTATGATTTTCTTTTACTGTTAGAGAAAACAACAACTTATTGCAGGCCTAAAGCTCTCACACTACTTTTGGTCCTAGCGTGGGGTAATCGTCAACCAATGATAAAAGCCATTGGAGTACACATCCTAAGCCTTTTAATCTAATTAAATCTGCATACATTTCTTTGCTTGAAATTAATATCTTTATGCTCTATATCGATTAAACAAACAAACAGCGATTGCTAAAACAAACTACCTGGAAAGACAAGACGAGAACATTGCAGGTAATAATATCGTTATGCTCTATATCGATTAAACAAACACACAAACAAACACACATACATAGGGTACAAAAACAAACAAACAAACGCGGATTCGCAATCGTTTGGGGCACGCCCAGCGGTCCATTTTTACCACTCCAATCATTACATACACTGAGTCGCCTCCCCTGGCTTTTCAATAACTTTAATCAGTAAACCAGAATGTCATCTCTGCACCATTTCGTAACTTTTTATATCTTTTGGAAAACATTTAAAACTATTTATCCTACTTATGCTCATCGAAAGAAGCACCGCATACTCGTCGTGTCTGTTGCAGTGTCTGTATTACGTATGTTTATTATTTTGTACGCTTTAAAATGAAGATTCATGTGCTCTGTTCAGTATACAATTCTTTCCATACTTTAGGACTGTAGATATGTAGATATGACAACTGAAATGTTACTTTATGCCCAAGTATTTTTTTCTCTTTTACAATATGTGCGACAATTACAGACAGACAGACAGACAAAGTGAGTTATAGGTTTGTGGCTTGAGCCACAAACAGAAACTACCTGGAAAGATAGACAATAACATTACAGGTAACAATATATTTACGCTCTATATCGATTAAGCAAATACATATAGGATACAAAAACAAACAAAGAGCGATTGTCAAAAAAAAACCACCTGGAAAGATAGACGAGAACATTGCGAATAAAAAACAACCAACCAAACAAACAGCGATTGTTAAAAAAACAAATACCAGGAAAGATAGACTAAAATATTGCAGGTAAAACAACAATATATTGACGCTCTATATCGATTAATCAAACACACATAGGATACAAAAACAAACAAAGAGCGATTGTCAAAAAAAGCCTACATGGAAAGATAGACGAGAACATTGCGAATCAAAAACAAACAAACAAACAAACAGCGATTGTTAAAAAAAAAAACTACCTGGAAAGACAGACGAGAACATTGCAGGTAAGAAAGAAACAAACAAACAGCGATTCCTAAAAACACACACACCTGGAAAGATAGACGAGAACATTGCAGGTAAAACCCCCAAAAAACAAACAAACAAACAGCGATTGTTAAAAAATAAACTACCTGGAAAGACAGACGAGAACATTGCAGGTAGATAGGACCGACTCTGTCGGAGAAGGACACCCCCGTTCCTTCCACGCTTTCCCACACTTCCTTCCGGTGGCCATGTTTGGTGGCTACCACCACAGCCACTCGACAGCGATCGCTCTTCTGTACGGAGTAGCGGAAAGTCAGGGAACGCAGCCTCGTGGTCTCGGGTCCAGTGGCACACAGCCAAGGGCTGTGAAGGCTAGCCACGCTTCCGGCGGAAACGCCTGTCATATTCGCCCGGATGTAGCTGTTCTGACCTGCGAGGACAACAGACTTGAGAGGACAGTGGACTTCGTCATGGCGACCAACTTGAAAGTCTGACGCTGCCAGCTACATCGACCGCTGAAGAAGAAGAGGAAGAGAGATAAGTGTAGTGGGACTGCATAGAAGTCATTTAAAGTTATGGGTCGCATTTTGAATAATTTGAGAAAGGGAAGACGGGGTAAAAAGCCCATGGGCGGATAAGAAGCCCATGCCAATTATCTCATGAAATAAAGCAAATTTCAATCATATTTTGCCCATGAGACGAGTGTTAATATTTAGCATTCGTCTCATTATCAAATTTCAATTATCATGGGCGTGTTACCCCGTCTTCCCCTAGTGGGATTACACACAAGTCATTTAAAGTTATGGGTCGTGTATTTTGAATAATTTGAGCGTTAAGTGTAGTGGGTTTGCATACAAGTCGTTTAAAGTTATGGGTCGTGTATTTTGAATAATTTGAGCGTTAAGTGTAGTGGGTTTGCATACAAGTCGTTTAAAGTTATGGGTCGTGTATTTTGAATAATTTGAGCGTTAAGTGTAGTGGGATTTGCATACAAGTCATTTAAAGTTATGGGTCGTGTATTTTGAATAATTTGAGCGTTAAGTGTAGTGGGTTTGCATACAAGTCGTTTAAAGTTATGGGTCGTGTATTTTGAATAATTTGAGCGTTAAGTGTAGTGGGATTGCATACAAGTCGTTTAAAGTTATGGGTCGTATTTTGAATAATTTGAGAGGTATGTGTAATGGGATTGCATACAAGTCGTTTAAAGTTATGGGTCGTATTTTGAATAATTTGAGAGTTAAGTGTAGTGGGATTGCATGCAAGCCATTTAAAGCTATGGGTCGTATTTTGAATAATTTGAGCGTTAAGTGTAGTGGGATTTGCATACAAGCCCTTTAAAGTTA
>CM065701.1:19221846-19239346 GCA_017654935.2 Phymorhynchus buccinoides | reverse complement strand
TCTCGTCTCTCTCTCTCTCTCTCTCTCTCTCTCTCTCTCTCTCTCTCTCTCTCTCTCTCTCTTGATCGCGCGCACGAGCAGCAAAACTAGATTATGCCTTCTGACTACTTACTATGTGAGCAAAGGAAATACAGTAAAATAAAGCAGGAGACTGTTTATCTGATGTAGCCTCATACACCGTGGCGTGGGATAGGACAATGAGAGTTATCACTCTGCTAACATTGAAGAAAGATGAGAACAATGGTCAACCTATGGCGATATTTTTCACGCCAGAGGGCAGCCAATGCACTAGGGGCTTATCACGCGATTTTCTTACTTGGGCGTAGTGAGAGAGAGAGTGATGGTAGGACCACTCACTGTCTCTCTCTCTTTCTTTATCCCCAACTAATAATATAGAGAGGATTAGCCCCACACGAGCGTCATGCCCTCTGGCGTGAGAAAAATCGCACTAAGTCTCTCATTGTTTTGTTCTTGGAGGATAAAAAATATAGCAATCTAAATCCGTCAAGTCCGCAAACATTCACTTGCGCGCTGCTTCAGAATTTGTCTTATGACAAAACTTTTTCGGCAAACAGCAAAGGGGGGTAAAGCATTAGTAGAAATTGCACCCCTTTACTAACTATTAACCAATCACAAAACAGGAAAACCAAAAATAGCCACAACGTTCTGCGTAACCAAAACAGATGGAATCTTCTTATTCAGAGAAACAACGCACTTCACCTGCCAAAAGGAGAAGAAATCTCTCTGTCTCTGTCTATGCCTCTCTCTCTCTCTCTCTCTCTCTCTCTCTCTCTCTCTCTCTCTCTCTCTCTCTCTCTCTCTCTCTCTCTCTCTCTCTCTCTCTCTCTCTCTCTCGGTATATCTACAAAAACGGTCAAAATTCAAGGTAGCAAAAAACCAAATGCATATTTATAAACAAACCCGTAATAGAAACTCACATGCAAAATTTCAGTTAAATCTCTTCAATAGTTGATAAAATAATTGCTTATAAATATCCAATGTTTTGCGCTATTTTGGAAAATTAAACGCTAAACCCGTTTGTCAGGAGAAGCCGTTTCTGGTACGGGCATAGTAGCGTCAAAACTTAGGTCATGCCGTGATTTTTATCGTCACCTCCGTCTCCTGTCATCGCTAGTTGTTCAAAGTAACCAACATTCTTCCACACAGAATCCCCATCGACGTAAGCAGCAAGGATTGTTTTATTTATCGACATGTGTTTCTTTGGCATGTATGGAGTACTCAGTAAGAAATCAGAAGTTGAAAAGTAGTGAAATTTGTAGCAGTCGGACAGTGTTTCACAGCGTCATTAGAGACGTGGCCCTACCTACTCTCTCTCTCTGTCTCTCTCTCAAATCACAAAGTGGCGGGCTGGATAGAATTATCCAATCACAAACTTTGTCGATACGAGTAGCCTACTTCGAGAAAGTTTTGAAACTCTACCTAACCGCTAGCTAGAGTATTGAAACTGCACCCAGCAGTTCGACATGGTTTCCAAACTCTATGGAACACCTATAGATTTGTCAATTTGGCGCACCATAAAGATGGAAGGAATTGACAATTGTGATCCGATCCGAAATTTTTAGCACATCTGTGGCGGTACCATAGCCGAGGCGTGGTTACCGCTACACTTATCTATGTTGCTAAAAACTCGGGACTTTACTGGTGTTGCACTGCCTCCGGGCATTGCAGCCAGTATTGTTCCCACCATCTTTGTATTTACAATGACCGAGAGGACGTAAAACATCATTTTCACCACATCCGATCCGACATAGGGGGCCCCAGAGACGTAAAAAAGGGCTTCATTTTACGTCATTTGGTTCCCTGAGAGGAACATGAAAATCTACGTCATTATACTTACTACGTCATACTTTCGCCGAAGGAGACGTTTGCAGAAAGTTGTAAATGTCTATGAAATAAATGCTGTCCATGATAATTATCATGGCATGATCTTGTCTGTAGCATTCACAATGCTGTGCTCTTCAAATGTTATTCTACAGTATTCAATCCTGTCTTTGATCATATCAAGTAAGTGTAGACAAAAACACGCTTCAAGGACGCACTTTTCAAAAACTGTTGGTGATTGACAGAACTTTCAAAGTTAAATTTAAAATTATCAACCATTAATTTTAGTCTATGTCCTGAGAGATTAGTCCACACATAAATGGTTTTTTTTATGCTAACAGGTTTGCCCCTCCCCCACACAAAGAGTGGGCGAAGGAGTATAAGTTTGCCTTGGTCTTTTTGTGATTTGCGCCAATACAGTGAATACACTGACAGAACTTTCAAAGTTAAATTTAAAATTATCAACCATTAATTTTAGTCTATGTCCTGAGAGATTAGTCCACACATAAATGTTGTTTTTTATGCTAACAGGTTTGCCCCTCCCCCCCACAAAGAGTGGGCGAAGGAGTATAAGTTTGCCTTGGTCTTTTTGTGATTTGCGCCAATACAGTGAATACACTGGGTAAAGCTATAACTTTGTACAAGTGTAGCGATGTAAATTATTGTGCTTTGCTCCAGTATACACTGGGAAAAGGAGTATACGTTTGTCGCAGTTTGTTTGCTTGTTTCTGTTTCTTTTGTGTGTGTGTGTGTGTGTGTGTGTGTGTGTGTGTGTGTGTGTGTGTGTGTGTGTGTGTGTGTGTGTGCGTGCGTGCGTGCGCGTGTGTGTGCGTGTGTGTGAGTGTGTGTGTGTGTGTGTGTGTGTGTGTGTGTGTGTGTGTGTGTGTGTGTGTGTGTGTGTGTGTGTGTGTGTGTGTGTGTGTGTGTGTGTGTGTGTGTGTGTCTATCCCAAGAATATATCGTGAACTGTCAGACGGAATCACTTCAAATTTTGTGTTGGGGTGTAACACCAAGAGCAAAAATACATTGGTGCATACATTATACCCTAGCGGCAAACATTGTCTCCATCCGTTCGTGTGTCCGTCTGTCCCAAAGATATCTTGTGAATAGTTGGACAGAATCGCTTCACATTTTTTATGTTGCTGTATTATTAATACGAATAGCCTAGACGACATCCGTAGACAAATTAGAAACGTGCTGACCTTGACCTTGAAGCTTGACAGTGAACACGTACATTGCTTTCGGTGGCCATATCTTTCACATCATCGGAGTTACGATGTCCAAACTTGGTGTGTGCGTGCATTGGCTTATTGAAAATTAATATCCAAACAGAAAAACTTTTGTTTTGTAGTGGCGGCGGTGGGGGGGGGGGGGGGGGGGGGGGGGGGGGGGGGGGGGGGGGGGGGGGGGGGGGGGGGGGGGGGTGGTGTCAGGACACTTATTGTTGACATCAAACTTCCCGAACAAGCTTTGGAAGAAATTGTCTTCAAAACTTCGTAAGCGAAACATTTACCAATAACAACATTTTTGTTGGGGGGTGGAGGGGGGTAGGGGAGAAAAAAAAGGGGGGGGGGGGTGCACTTTTTACGTCAAGAGTTCTGTCAAAGTTTTCCCACAAAAGCAAGTCATTGCTTTGAAGCCCTCTGGGCTGGAAGTTGAAAATAAAACTTGAAAATAAAACTTGACACCTGCCATATAGATTTTACACAAATCTCTCAAGTCTCATCCTGGAAATTTATCTCGTGAGATAAATCCCGTTTCCTGTTTCGAATTGTTTGATGTTTGGGAACAATTCGGACCTGGATACATTCAGAGGCGTCTTGTGGCGTGCAGGGAGAGCATAGGATTCATTACTAAATGTTGAGAAGTCGGTGATAGGTTTCTGAAATTCATTATTACTTATTTTTGTCTGAATGGTATCGTCCACCATTTTGGAAAATGGCGGAAGCAAGACAGTGCAAGGGTCTGTACATCGATTTCTCGGCAAAGATGTAGATTTACACCCTCCCGCTCAATTTCTCGGCTCTTTCCGTGTAGATTGACTCTTCAATCTCAATATTTTAAAACATAATTATCGTTATGGTTGTGGCGCGGCATGCATATTACGACGACCGGGATTTATTTCACGGGAAGGATTTATTTCTCATGACACCGGATTTTGTTTTACCACAATAAACTAAAAAAACCAGGAAACCACAGTGCCCAAATCTGAAGCAACAATTTTTGGCTCTCCACAAAGACACATTTTTGTCCATTCTTAATACAGGAAATCAGGAGTACGCCAGAAATTAGTAGACCTACCCCTACTTTAAAAAAAAGAAGAAGCTAAAACTATTTGGAAAACAGAGATAGAATTTGCTTAGACCTACTTGGCTGCCATGTCAGATTGACCTGATTGACCTGACAGCGATTGGCATGTGATAAATCCTTAGCCATAATCGCCCATGTAACGCAGCAAGGGAAGGAAGAAAAAGGTGGGTGGAGAGAAAGACTATGATAATTGAGCTAAGTAACCATGGGTGGCAAAATGAGGTGAAGGATACGTGAGCCCTTCTTAACATTGAACCTTCTTTCCGCACAAAAGTTGGGTTAATTAAGCGGGATGTTTTGACTCACAGTCTGTGACTCATGGTTATGTCATGTTTCCACGTGCAGCAGCTCACGTGGATCTGGCACAGGGTGATGGCGCGGGGCAGAACGATCCTTTTGATCGAGGCAAGAAGCACGAAGCGACCGTACTCCGTGAGTCTTCTGGGGAACATGGTGATCCGGAAAGAAGGCGACAAAGTCAACCGGATGATCACTTCATCATCAAAACGATCTTGCCTCCTGATCCGGACGACCTCCAAGGAGCTCAGTCACCAAAGGGTCGAAAGAATGAAGGGATAATCAGCATGCTCACTCCCCCAAACAGTACAGGCAATGGAAGTCAGTTATCTGGGGTTCCAAAGAATGAAGGGATAGTCAGCATGCTCATCCCCCCAAATAGTACAGGCAACGAAAGTCAGTTACCTGAGGATCAAAGCAATGAAGGAACAGTCACCATGCTCATTCCATCAAACAGTACAGGCAATGGAAGTCAGTTATCTGGGGTTCCAAAGAATGAAGGGACAGTCAGCATGCTCATCCCCCCAAACACTACAGGCAATGGAGGTCACAACCGATCTAATCCTCATGGCGGCGAACGTTACAACGCCTCTAACCTCAACGATTCAGATAACACTTCACCCGGCAAAACAGAGAAACGGCCCACCAAGAACAACAGCAAAGCAAAAAAAACTGGAAGTGTAGGTGTTACCCAGTCACACGGAGTAATGATGGATGCGATTGATACCTTCAGCTCATCGATCATCAAGAAACAAGGCAAAGCGTGGGAATCATTGACAAGAGCTTCAGAGCACCAATTGTCCAAAGAGGAGAATGTGAAGTCCACAGTACCAGGAGGCAGAACCAAGAAATGGCGAGTTGGGGTTTCTGAACTCTTCTCGATGCTATTGCGGAAAAAGCGTACTACTAAAGGTATGGATAAATCCCAACAATGTATGGAAGATTTACGTACTTAAATGATAAAAAAAGTGGAAATAGTTTTCGTAATTTGTATTGTTCATTAAAAAAAAAATACTTAAGAAATCGAAACAGACAAAAAAATAGAGTAAAGGTAAAACAAAGAAACAAGCAAAAGCATTGGTGATGTTTGCATTATCTAGATCACAATAATTATGAACATTTAATAACATTCTCATATTTTACGTGTAGGATGCAAACTTGAAGATGCAAATTTACTGTATTTGTCTTGCTGTGTGACTTGTATATTACGGTAATGTATTTTTTTTTTTAAACACCACATTTCTTTAACCCTTTCACTGCCAAAGTCGCATTTTAGCACCACAGTGATTTAACACCTATGTCACTAAAAGGCATCAAATTGGGGTCTATTATCCAAAGACCCTATTGTCTTAGTTTTGGGAAGTAAGGATAGACATTATGTTGTATATGTCACAGAAGAATCCCCAATACTGCAGATGGATTTTGTTCTCTACCCAGGTAAATTTAATGGACATTTTGGGCTGAAGTGTGGCTGGCGGTGAAAGGGTTAAAGTAGATTTGGAAATGAAAACACAAAACACAAAGTTGTTCTTGGCTAAAGGTCCAAAATGCACGTTGTTAGTTTTCACTCTTTCCCTATGGCAACGCAGTGATATGCGAGCACTCTCATTACTAGAGTATCACTGTGTTGCCATGGGGAAAGAATGAAAATTAACAACGTGTATCTCGACCTTTAAGAAGGAAACTAGAGTTTCAGTCTTGATAGAAAGGTAACCTTTAAATCAGAAACAACCTGTTTGCTTTCACAAAGGGTGTGCTCTCTCTCTCTCTCTCTCTCTCTCTCTCTCTCTCTCTCTCTCTCTCTCTCTCTCTCTCTCTCTCTCTCTCTCTCTCTCTCTCTCTCTCTCTCTCTCTCTCTCTCTCTCTCTCTCTCTCTCTCTCTCTCTCTCTCTCTCTCTCTCTCTCTCTCTCTCTCTCTCTCTCTCTCTCTCTCTCTTATTTTTTTTTTTATTTTTACGTTGACCTTTTGCATTGCCAAAAACAACAACAACATGACAACAACAACATCGAATTCTTTCGTTCGCACTATAAAAAAAACCAACAAACCAACAACCCTTTTTTCTTTTTCTTTGTTTTTCCTTTTCTTTAATTAAACATGACCAACTTTTGTTGCATTGCAGGACACATACCGCCCAACGTGGAAAACGTGGCTCTGCTGAAGCACTCCTGGATGAGTTCCAAATTGTTCAGAGCCAGACTGGCCAATGACGGTAACTACGATCAGGTGATAACAAACTGCGCTCAGACCGCTCAGAGTTTCAACGACTTCTTACCATACCGTTGGTGGCGCGTGGACCTAGGCGCTCAGTACAAAATCTACTACGTGAAAATCTGGAACCGGGGGGACTGCTGCGGTGAGTTGTTGTTGTTGTTGCCTGTCTGTCGTTTCCGACAATGGCTGCCAGATAGCAGAGGGAGCAGCTACTATTCTGGATCGTGCATAAGGGTCTCTGACCGATTGAACGCTAATCACATCACCATCCTACTATTCTGGCGGGCTGGGCGAGAATTAGTTTATAGTGGATATGCTTTGTCCCAGGGTACATCCCCAACTCTCTCGGCCAAAGGGATTCGAGGACGAGAGTTGGCGTTGGGGAAGGTCCCACCCAAAGGCCAACCAATCCCTTTGGCTGCAGCACCAGAGCCGCCGGTGCAAGGGCCCCCCTCGTGTGAGAGTCACAGTCTTCCACGAAAGACTAAACTGTAGCATGATTTTCAAATACTGTAGAACATTGTGTATATCACAGCTCTCATTTACTATTGGCCCTTCCTACAGGCTAATGTCAGCCAGTGATAAAAGCCATTTAAGTAAACGGCTGTCGTGAGTACCTTTTGGTAAAAAGCCTATAATATATACAAAAAGCCTGACTGAAGCCAGGTGGGTTTTTTTTTTATACTCCCACCCTTTCAGCTACACTACAGCTGGGAATCGTGAACTCACTCACTGCTTTACAACAACACCAACACTTCTCACCTTCCGCCTTTTCACCTTCCAGGTGGGAAGTGAGAAAGTTGGCTTCATTCTTTGCCAAGGTTTGTAGGCTGCGAAGTTATCACTTTTTGTAACATTTAGGCTTTTTGATATTCATACTACTTGCGATTTTTTTTTAACCAGTCGTACAGCCAAAGTTGGATAAAACCCTTTCAACGCCAGCCATTTTTCAGCTTAAATTTGTCTGTCAAACTTACCATAGAATATTAAATTAAAGGGCGTAGAGTGGCACAGAGGTAACGCGTTCGCCTTGTGTCAAGTAAACCCGAGTTCGAACCTGGGTACAGGGGATTTTTCCTCTCACTTTGCACTAGGCCTTACGGTCTGAACGTGGAGTCTTTCGGATGAGACGATAAACCGAGGTCCCGTGTGCCCATGCATTTAGCACACGTTAAGCACAGTGGCAACAACAATGTTGTCATTAGGTCAACATTTACCCCCACCCCCACCCCCTTTCCTTCCTCATCAGTCGCACAAAAATTGCACGCCAAAACAAAATATTGGGTGGCACGCCTCTGGCTGCGACGCCCTGTCCAGGTGGGAGCAACCCGAATTTCACAGAGACGCCTCTGTGACTATAAAGTACCTGATCCCTAATACCTAAGCATTGGGTACGCAATCCACCAGATTCCGTTATATTATAATAGCATGTATAACACTAACAGTAGGCCTAGCCATATCACTCTTGAAAAGTAAGAACAAAAAGCCTTTGGACAACAGACCCTGACTGATGCCTTTCAGTGACATGTTGTTAAATCAGTGTGGTTCCGAGCGGCTACACTGGCGATGAAAAGGTTCTAATGTTTTCGGAACAGTCCGTTTGTTCCTATGTGTCTATGTGTCTGTGTATGTTACCACGATAACGTTTGAATGGAGGGACCTAGAAGGCTAAACATTTTTGCATGCGGATTGGTATTTAGGATACTAATGCTAAGTACGAAAATAAAGGTAATTGGTTATTGTGCATGAGAGAGAGAGACACTGGACACTGGAATGTTCAATGATTAGGCCATAGGCCCATATCACTGGAGTGTTAGCGAAGCTTGTTATCATGCAGAAACAGACAAAAAGGTTAAGGTTTAGACATAATTAGACATTATTCAACATACAACATACATATTTTCTCAACAACAACAAGAAATGCCACAAAGACTAATAAATGCATGAATGAATCAATAAACACACCGATCAACCAATCAAGTTACTATAGATCTTCCATACAGAGAGAGAGAGAGAGAGAGAGAGAGAGAGAGAGAGAGAGAGAGAGAGAGAGAGAGAGAGAGAGAGAGAGAGAGAGAGAGAGAGAGAGGGGGGGGGGCGAGACAGAGAGACAGAGGCAGAGAGATACAGAGATAGAGTGACAGACAGGTTTTGTTTGCTTTTTATAGTTCAGTAGTCTTATTTTCAAACAAGTTATTAGTTTTCGTAATAAGTTCAATAATATGTCAATGGACTATCTAAAGATAGTCCGTTATGACTCCAAGCCATCGAATATGGTCTTGCTTCCATTCAAATCTTCTTCATTGTTGTTGTTGCCGTCCCTACACTACAGGTCAAAGATTACAGGACTTTTACATTTACGTGGCCCAAACCATGAGCGGCAGAACTGTTCCCCACCTGGACAAGGAGCAGAAGTGCCTCCACCACAAGGAACCAGTGGGCACGGGAGACATCCTCACCCTGTACTGTGACGCCGCAGTCACTGGCCGGTTCCTGACGCTCTTCATGCTAGGGCGCAATGTCAATGAATACGGCGGCCAGTACAACGCCTCTCTGCACCTCTGCGAACTAGAAGTGTACAGTTTGCCCGTAAGGGGTGAGTACCGACTGAATTTCGAAGGGTGCCTGCAATATTTCGCGCTTCATGCTAGGGCACTATGACACCGAATTATGGTGGCCAGTATAACGCCTCTCTGCACCTCTGCGAACTAGAAGCGTACAGTTTGCCCGTAAGGGGTGTGTATCCACTGAATTTCGAAGGGTGCCTGCAATATTTCGCGCTTCATGCTAGGGCACTATGACACCGAATTATGGTGGCCAGTATAACGCCTCTCTGCACCTCTGCGAACTAGAAGCGTACAGTTTGCCCGTAAGGGGTGTGTATCCACTAAATTTCGAAAGGTACCTGCAATATTTCGCTCTTCATGCTAGGACACTATCAAACCAAATTAAGGTGGCCAGTATAACACCTATCTGCACCTATGCGAACTAGAAGCGTAGGTTTGCCCGTAAGGGGTGAGTATCGACTACATATCGAAAGGTACCTGCAATATTTCGCTCTTCAAGTTAGGGCACTATGACACCGAATTATGGTGGCCAGTGTAATGTCTCTCTACAACTCTGCGAACTAGTCTAGAAGCGTACAGTAAGGGGTGAGTATCGACTAAATTTCGAAAGGTACCTGCAATATTTCGCTCTTCATGCTAGGGCACTGTGACACCGAATTTATGGTGGCTAGTATAACGCCTCTCTGCACCTCTGCGAACTATGTAGAAGCGTACAGTTTGCCCGTAAGGGGTGAATATCGACTACATTTCGAAAGGTATCTGCAATATTTCGCTCTTCAAGTTAGGGCACTATGACACCGAATTATGGTGGCCAGTATAACGTATCTCTGCGAACTAGAAGCGGTATATCGACTGAATTTCGAAGGGTGCCTGCAATACTTCGCTCTTCAAGATAGGGCACGATGACACCGACTATGGTGGCCAGTGTAATGTTTCTCTACAACTCTGCGAACTAGTCTAGAAGCGTACAGTAAGGGGTGAGTATCGACTAAATTTCGAAAGATACCTGCAATATATCGCTCTTCATGCTAGGGCACTATGACACCGAATTATGGTGGCCAGTGTAACGTCTCTCTACATCTCTGCGAACTAGTCTAGAAGCGTACAGTTTTCCCGTAAGGGGTGAGTACCGACTGAATTTCGAAGGGTGCCTGCAATGCTTCGCTCTTCAAGCTAGGGCACTGTGACACCGAATTTTGGTGGCCAGTATAACGTCTCTCTACATCTCTGCGAACTAGAAGCGTACAATTTCCCCGTAAAAGGTGAGTACCGAACTATTCTTCTTCTTTGATCACCCAGACAGTTGCCTGCAAATTATGAGCGCAGATGCGTCATGCTGCCGTTATGCGCCTAAGTAAGAAATAGTTAGGCTCAGCATGCCCGACGTCGGCTGGAGGAAATCCTTTTGAAAGTGTTTCTTGGAAGAAGAAAAAAGGCAGGAGAATGGATCGGAAAGGCAGAAAGATAGTAGATGACAGTCACTGAGTAAGCAGGGGGAACATGCAGTCAAAGAGAGTGACAGATTAAAGGAAGTGGCAAGCACAGAACTTCCAGAAGATTGGGGAACTATTTATACAAAAGATCACGGGGGAGTACTGACTGAATTTTCGAGGTCTGTTGACCTTGCAAGAAGTGCCTATGGCAAACATAATAAAGAAAGCAGATAGGCAGTTCTTGCTGGCACCCCTCGAGATAGTTTGTTCAAGGCAGTTCTTGCTGGCACCCCTCGAGATAGTTTGTTCTGTCCCAGAGATAGCTTTTGTTTTATGTCCCAACTTCTGGGCCTTGTACTTTGTAGTGGCGTTGCTCACACGGCGCTCATCCCGAATCCCAACTCGCAGCCATGCCTTGGCTTGTTAGGTCGCAGAATACGAAATCTGCAGTCCAAAGTGAGCGAATCTATTGTTAGGCCGTCAGGAGGCAACCAACCGAGGAGACACTGCACTGCTGCTGAGTCACTTCGGCGAGTGGAGCATGTTCTGAGCTAGCATAAGCAGAACACCACCTACTAAGTCCCCTACTGACGACAATAATGTCTTAGTCGTGGAGCCAGCGTGAGTGAGGTCCTCCCCTGAGGGCGCCATCACGACCGTTCACCAAAAGTTCCCCAGAAAGTACTGATCCCCATGACTTTGACCTGAACGCATCAAGGCATAGACTGGATTAGAAAAGGAAGACCTTTTTTTGTGCTGATTTTTTAAGGTCTTAACAGGAAGGTTTCTGTGCTCTGCACCATTTGTTTTGCAATACCTTTTCAATGCAGCACTTGTTCTGTTCAGCCTACAACAGAACCATTATGTTTTTAGTGGATGGTTTGGAATTGTTTTAATGTTGTTTTTCCTATGCTAAGGTATTATGATGGCTTTGTGATTGTGTGTCATTTCCCCTAGTCCACACCATTGACCAGGCGTGTGGTGACAGCTCCCCCACGAACCCGACAATGTGTGAGCCGGGAACCATATGCTCGGATAGTAAATGCAGTAAGTGTGATTAGAAATCCACTATCAGGACTAATTATTGTGACCCAGCACCACTAGTCAATTTTGAGTTATGGGTATTTTCGTGGTTTTTTTAACATCTTGTCTTTCATTTCTATAAAGGATAATCTTTAATACTATGGTCTCTAAATGGCCTTATAAGTGCTTTCAAACGAGTAGGGCAATGCATTTTCTTCATCTAGGCTAGTTAGACAGTGTGTTCTCAAAATGGCCGACGCTCACCCTACTGCTCATATAACTCTGGAACGGAAATATACCAGAATGGTTCTTGTGTCATAAGAAATAGAATTGTCTGAAGTTTTTAAAGGTATATGTTTTTTTAAGAATGGTTAGTTTGACACTTAATGTCCCTTTCGTGGTGCTGGGTCACAAACTCAGGGCTCCCAATTGTCCCGCAAAACAAGGGGTCCCAGGGACTCCTTCACTTACATTATAAAGGGTCCTAGAGGCGGGATAGAGGGTCCCAGTGGCATAGCGAATGCTATAAAGAATTTTTCTAGTGCATCCCTGGGACCCCCTGCACGTTCTTTTAGAGGGTCCTGTAGAATTTTAGTGCTTCATAGACTCCCAAATGGGGGTCCCTGGGAGCCCTGACCCTTTATTAAAAAAATATGTCAGAAGTGGATACACTGAACAAAAGCATGAAACTTGCAGCATGAAGCTTCCTTACACTGCAGTGGTCTCAAAACAGGTCAACATTTTTCACTCTTTTCCGCATGTTTTCCTACGACAACTAACTATATTATGTGTAAGTCAGTCTATGACTGGGGAAAGAATGAAAAATGTTCACGTGTATTGAGACCATGGAGGTCCAATTTAGATATCGGGACGAAGTCCAGTGTGCAGTTTCTAAACTATACTCACACCGGAAAACACACACTCTCACGCACAAGCAGTAGGTATTGCACTAACACAAACACTAGCACACAGATAGATACACGCAACCCAATAAAGCCGGCGACAGACTATGTGACTGCCTCATGTGACTCGATCAGGTCGTGACGTTTCACCTCATTTGCATACCATCCTGCTTGATCAGTCTGACTCAGTCGGGCCCAGTCAGGTGACAGGGCCGAATAGGGCGGGTTCTAAATTTCACTGATCGAGTCTGATCGAGTCAGATGGCTTGTGACCTCTTCTGTGCGGGAAACAAAACTTGGTCTACGTCACGACCTGATCGAGTCATATGAGGCAGTCGCATAGTCTGTCTCCAGCTTATCACACACTCAAAACATGCTAACTGTACGACGGTTTGTAACAAATCCGCCGAGGTTTGGTATTTGGTATCTGGTATATTCTAGTCACAGATACTTATCTTTGTGAAATTCGGGCTGCTCTCACCCGGATAGCGCGTCGCCGCAAGTGCAGCACCTACCGATTTAAAAAAAAAATTTTTTTTCGGGGGCACAGGGTGAGGAGGGGGTGTGGGTTCACTATGCAAACCTAGCTATCAACTGAATTTGGCCATACCAGGCAGCGGGGTTTCCCATTGCTCTTACCGACTTTCAACTGCCGTGGGATTTTTACGTGCGTAACGCGCACGGCTCAGACTAACTTTAAGTCCCCATCCGAAGGACTCGACGTTCCGTTCGATTTTCCTGTCAAACTAGAAAGAAAGGGCGAGGAGGCCGGGATTCGAACCCGGGTCACGCACGCTGCAGTCACGCATTACATTTGGCAGGCGAACGTCTTGACCACTCTGCCACCTGGGTGGGTTGTTGCCTAATGCAGGCGATGCAGTCTGACCCCGGGGAGGTTCCCTAATCCTGGCACCAAGGGGTTAGAGGGAAAACGGGAGTACCCTGAGAAAAAAAAAAACCTCTAGTCGGACGCACCCAATACAAAATATAGCTACGTGGAGGAGATCATTGATGGAAGGCGTTTCAAACGTTCAAAGTGTTATGCCTGTAGCTCAATTGGTTACTGAATAGCATCCGATAGAGTGTTGGCACCGGTGTTCTGGGCGACCCTGCCCCCTGGAAACGCTTGAATTATTTTAATTAATTTTGCAATGCTTGCCTATGATTGGTCATTCCAGAAATATGTTCCAGTAACTTCTAACTTACAAGAATTCTTTTTGTGTGTGTGTTAGAGGGGTATTGCTGTCGTATGCTATTGAAAACTCTGTGCTCCTAAATCATTTCATATTTGTTATTGACAAACACAGTCCAAGGCTGCCATTGCTGGTGTTGATTCCAGGCCTATAACTGAACATGACTGTACCTGCATGAATGAAAGTTAGGGTTTACGTCCACTCGGCTGCAAAACAGCACATATGGGACGAACCATCAACCAATCATCATTCAAAGCTCTGAGCAGATACCGGAGGTACTGCAATACCAGGTCTGATCTCAATAACAAATAACAGATGTACGGTATGTGTGTGTGTGTGTGTGTGGGGGGGGGGGGGGGGGGTATGTGTGCGCGGTCAATACGCGCGCGCAGGTGTGTGTGTCTTTCAGTAGGCATGGGTGTATGTGTTTGTTCTTTGTGGATTTGCTATAATTTATGCTGGTTTGTGTGTGGATATGTTTGAGTAGGTGCACACGTATCCATTTTTTATATGAATTATGTGGATATGTTAACTTGTTAATGTGATAATATATGACTTTGTTTAAATATAAAGTATGCGTGTTTTGCTATAAATAAGACCATTGTGTGTGTTGTGCATTTAAAATTATATAATGAAAGTGATTTATTTTAAACGGTAATATTTTATGTAGTGTTTTATTTTATTTTTATTATTTTTATTTATTTTTTTATTTTTATAATATTGGCAACATTTTGTTTTAAGCACTGCTGTTTTGCTTTCAAGTGATAATTATCATCATGTGTGTTTTGATTTAATGGTATTGTCATTTATGTTTTAGAAGCACATCTTGTTTTTAATGTATATTATAATGTGTCTTGTTTTAA
Organism: Phymorhynchus buccinoides; assembly: GCA_017654935.2. Classification (NCBI taxonomy): domain Eukaryota; kingdom Metazoa; phylum Mollusca; class Gastropoda; order Neogastropoda; family Raphitomidae; genus Phymorhynchus; species Phymorhynchus buccinoides. The sequence continues at coordinate 19,224,704 of CM065701.1, read as the reverse complement.
CTGTGTCAATCGCAGACATCACCACACTAAATTTCTCTCTAAGAGATAATAAAGTTGTTTGAGTGAATAAGACATTGACTTTACCTACTCTTTTTGACTTGTGAATCGCCTTAACTTAAAAAAATCTGGGATCATGGAGGCAACGGATTTACGGAGTGAGTTGCGGGATTTCCAGACTTGAATCCTGTAAATGTATCGTACGTCGTTGAGGAAGGAACTGATTTCAAATGTTCATTTGCAGAACTCTCTTTGGGTGGTGACTGCAGCCACAACCGCTGTGCTTCTCCGTTAATCTGCAACAACGGAGAATGTCGTGAGTTAAGAGAGAAAAATAGAGATTTAACGCCTTCTGGGTCAAAAGACCATTTGGGGCATTTAAAATTATACAGATTCCGTCGTGAGTTAAAGTAGCTTATTTCTAGTACGTTCTCAGGGGCGGACCAAATGAGTCGTAAGGGGGGGGGGGGGTCCGTGGGGAGTCCAGGGAGCCGCATATGGCCCATGTTAAAGTGTAGTGGTTTTGTGGGGGGCCAGGGGGCTAAATCCCTTAAAACGTTAGTAATTTAGTGATTATTAAAGCAAACAGTTACCCATTTTCTTACTTTTTACCCTTGTATAAGGATCACACTTGAGGCTAAGGGGGTTGGGGGTTTCCGGAGACCCTGGAAACCCCACTCAGATCCGCCCCTGGTTCTGCAGGAATACTAATGATAAAATGTCGAAAACAGTATCATTATAATAACGGTATGTAACTCAAATATTACGGACAAATAACAGATGTGTGTGTGTGTGTGTGTGTGTGTGTGTGTGTGTGTGTGTGTGTGTGTGTGTGTGTGTTGTGTTGTGTTGTGTTGTGTTGTGTGTGTGTGTGTGTGTGTGGTGGTGGTAGTAGTAGTAGTAGTAGTAGTAGTAGTAGTAGTAGTAGTAGTAGTAGTAGTAGCAGAAAGCTTATATCTCTGGTAGTAGTAGTAGTAGCAGTAGTAGTAGTAGTAGTAGTAGTACTAGTAGTAGTAGTAGTAGTAGTAGTAGGCCCCAAAGGTCTCTGTACACGTGAACATTTTTTACTTTTTCATCATGGCAACACGGTGAAATGCAAGTGATCGTATGACTGGCTATCACTGTGTTGCTATGGGAAACATGTTCACGTGTATTGAGACCATTGGATTTCTAAAAATAAAAAAACCAGGACATGTTTTCAATGTATTTTATTTCTTCGTTGTTTTTTGGGATGATGGGCGTTGCTGTTTGGATAACGGACAGTGTTCTTTGGCACAGGGGTTGATTACATGGGAGACTGTAGCGGGGATGCTAAGCAGTGGTGTAGACCAGATACGTCCTGCGAAGACAACACATGCAGTAAGTATGACCCCGCTTTTAGAGAGGTGTGTGTGTGTGTGTGTGTGTGTGTGTGTGTGTGTGTGTGTGTTTCTTTGGCTACAATTAGGCGAATGCATGACTGTCGTGATTGTTCACAGTGAAACGTTGATTTGTTAATTGGTGGTCTTTACATTCCAGTGCTAATGACGTTATTATTTTGTTGTTGTCTTTAACGAGTTCAGAACAGTGCGGCTTGTCTCATTTTGCAAAAGCATATCAAGCGAGAGCATGTTACGCCACTCCAGAGTGAGCTGCACTGGCTACCAGTCCAGTTTCGCCTACAGTACTTCTTCTTCTTCTTCTGCGTTCCCAGGCCATATGACCATCATGGGTAAGGTACATATGTGTCCGGTTTTCAGTTTTCACTGGTCTCCCCGCTGCGTACAGCCGACACATTCCGATTTCGGAGGAGCTCAAGGGAGACAAATTATTTGGAAGATGTTTTTGAAAAAAGGCAGGAGAATGGGCCAATAAGTCAGAAAGAAAGTAGATGATAGAAAGCAAAGGGAAAGGCAAAGTCAAAGAGAGTGGCAGATTAGAGGAAGTTACAAGCACAGAACTTCCAGAAGGTGGGGACTATTTTTACGAAAGACCCCCCGGTATCCCCACGGGGAAGCCTACAGTACAAAGGTGCAGTCCTTGCTTTCCGTCATTTTGAGGAAACCCTTCCGTCTTATCTCTGAAATGCTCTCCATACATACACTCCTTTTCGCTCACCCCGATCTACCAATGCCATGCTATTAAAGGTACCCCAAACTAATTTGAAATCTTTTGGTCAGCGCAGCTTCAGTTTTGGTGCCCCCACTGTCTGGAATTCTTTCCTTGTCCACCTCCGTCACCAGCCAACCCTTTCCACTTTCAAAACCCAACTCAAGACCCATCTATTTCAGAAAGCTTTTCCTCTGTGATTTCAAAGACATAGTTGTATGAATGTGGGAGAATGCTTCATCTAAGTGTATCTGCGTCAGATTCAGTGAATGTGAGCGCCTTGAGTCTATTCCGTTAGAAGAAAGGCGCTATATACATGCTATGTATTATTATTATTTATGTATTAGGCCTACTGCGAAATACATTTTGGAATTTTTGATTAACTTACACCTTAGGGATATGAACTGTACAAATATGTCTGCGAATTATCAAGAAAATTCTTAATTTAGGCCTACGTCTACGATTGCTGAAGAACGTCATGACTGAACAGATATGGTGTTTAAGAAGGCTTAGATTCATACTAAAGAAAGTTCGATGGAAATGTGGGAATAGTACGCACAGCTTGTTTCTTCGGCTCTTACGATTGTGATGGTGTGTGGATTCCAATAGGGTATTGGCCACGTGAGGGCGACCTTGAATTTCACTGAGTTGAATTAGAAAGGTCAGCGTAACTCGGGCAGAACGAGTGCGGGCAAATTAGTAGTCTAGTATAGAGAATGAACACTCGTGGCATATGCCCTATTCCTATTATATATTTCCGTCTCTGCAAGCCG
>CM065701.1:19201846-19219346 GCA_017654935.2 Phymorhynchus buccinoides | reverse complement strand
TTTTAGGGGCCAATGTGTTTTGTTCAAATTCATTAACATTGAAAACTATCTACAATTCTTGAGTCATTCTACATTTGACTGACATGTCTTTCACCTGCAAGAAGTTATGTTGATATTTGAATACGTAAATGTCTAACTTGATGTTATCATTTCAAATGTTGGTATTTTGGTTTCTGTAAGTGCATTTCAAACGCATAAATGTTTTCAGTATTGGCGTGTTTCTGTTATGTTGTTGCACCTGACACGAATGTCTCTGTTTTGAGATAATAAAGTAATTGTATTCATGGAATTGGAATTGGAACTGTATTGGCTTTGTGTACAATGACAAGGTTTTCACCACGAGAAAGCAGCACAGGTCACGCACCACACTTCGTGGAGATAACACGATGATAAGGGAACAACGTGCACAACCTTTCATCTTTCTCTTTCTTTCACTGAACCAAACTAGCTGCATCAGATGTCTGTTTGATGACTTTCGCTGAAGCAAAAGTAATATAACGTAAAGACTCATCTGCAGCAGGCATCAGCCTGTATCCTGATTATTGATTGTGGTGACAGCCCCCACAGAGGGCTGAACAAACTAACATACCTAGTGAGCTGTAGCATGCACCAGACTATCCTGATGATTGATTGTGGTATCAGTTCCTGAACAAACTAACGTACTTACTGACCTGCAGCATGCATCAGACTGTATCCTGATGATTGATTGTGGTGTCAGTTCCTGAACAAACTAACGTACCTACTGACCTGCAGCATGCATCAGACTGTATCCTGATGATTGATTGTGGTGACCTGCAGCATCCTGAACAAACTAACGTACGTACTACTGACCTGCAGCATGCATCAGACTGTAACCTGATGATTGTTTGTGGTGCCAGCTCCTGTACAAACTAACGTTCATATTGACCTGCAGCATGCATCAGACTGTATCCTGATGATTGATTGTGGTGTCAGTTCCTGAACAAACTAACGTACCTACTGACCTGCAGCATGCACCAGACTGTAACCTGATTTATTGTTTGTGGTGACAGCTCCAAAAGAGGGCAAAGTGGCAGGGGCCTGTGCTGGAGGGCAATGTGATGACAGCAATGCACAGTGCGTGGACGGTGCCTGCTCCTGTGGCAACAAACCCGTTTTCTGGAACAGCTACACTTGTAGTAAGACACCCTTCCAAGTGTCCTTTATTGTACAACTCCTTCCTCACTAATAATTGTCTAATTGCATAGTTATCTGAACTCACTCAACTTTTTAACTTTGTACACTATAATAGTAGGGGTCATAAAGAGTAAGGTGTCACAAAGAAAGTTTCTGTTGCAAATGGTGATTTTTTTTAATAGGTGTTTTGCTTTAGAAAGCAAAGTATTTGTATACCAGCTTGTCGAACATGTGTTTAAGGATATTTGTGCATATTTATGGGTTTTTTTGTATTAGTCCTCGAGCCGAAGGTTCGGGCGCTATTGTTTTTGTCTGGTCCGTCCGTCCGTCCTGTGTCCGTCCGTCCGGCGTGCCTCCTTCCTTCCGGCGTGCCTCCGTCCGTCCGGCGTGCCTCCGTCCGTCCGGCTATTCGTCCGTTTTTCTCAAAAACTATTCAGTGTATCATCATCAAATTAATTTGGTATACTAGTTTGCCAAGATGCAAGCTATCCACTGATGTATTTAGTTTTACATTAAGGTCAAGGTCGCGCCAGTTACGGGGTTCAAACCCCGAAACACATAATCGCTAATATCTCGCGAAGTTTTGCATGTATTTCAATGCAGTGTTTTTCACAACATTTCTTGATGAATGGTCTATAACACAGTTATCATGAATTTTTCTGTGCGCTCGATCGCGCGCGCTCAAATCACGGGTCCGAACCCCAAGGCTATATATAAAAAAACTATTCAGTTACGTCCTGTTTTTATGTAGTTACGTGCTGTTTTGATGCGTTTTTATGAATGTGTACAACCGACACATTCCGATTTCGGAGTAGCTCGGCGATGCTGCGAGGGGACTTTGCAGCCGCTCGGCGTTGCACTTGTATTAATTTATTTCCTACTAACTTTTGTTTACTGTATCTTACTAACGTTATTAATTTTTAAAATTCTAGATGGTTTTTAACATGTTTTGAGTGTTTTGGTAGGGCTTGCAAGAATTTCATTTTGTGTTGTTACAAAAGTGTGTACATGCGTAGTCACAATACCAAAGACTGTACAGGGGAAATAAACATCCGGTCTCTTTTCCCTATATGAGTAGTGAGGACAGAAACACTGGTTATGTCCCTTTGAAACGTGACACATTTTACACGTCGATAGGCCAGTTGAATTCTCCGTTCAAGTTCCAGTCCGAGTTTTTGGATAGCCTCCACTGTGAATAGTGTACACGCCCCCACTAACGATAACTCTATCAGCCCGGTTCGCCGAGCTTTTAAGTAATCCATCTTACCCTTTTAGAATATCTTTGATAATACTAACAGTTAGGGCATTTTTTATATTTCTTATATTTTTTGAAATTGTTATTGATTTGCGAAAGACAAGCCTTCTTCTGATAGATACTCTCTCTCTCTCTCTCTCTCTCTCTCTCTCTCTCTCTCTCTCTCTCTCTCTCTCTCTCTCTCTCTCTCTCTCTCTCTCTCTCTCTCTCTCTCTCACACACACACACACACACACACACACACACACACACACACACACACTCTCTGTATCATGTGTGTTTGTGTGCGCACATGTATGTATGTATGTATGTATGTATGTATGTATGTATGTATGTATGTATGTATGTGTGTGTATGTGTATGTATGTGTGTGTGTATGTGTGTGTGTGTGTGTGTGTGAGTGCGCGTGCGTGTGCGTGTGCGCGCGCGCGCGCGTGTGTGTGTGTGTGTGTGTGTGTGTGATACGTGTTGTGTGTACTTGTGCGTATATTCTTATTCAGACGTGGATTCCTCTTGCACGTCTGACGCACGTTGTGGCCATGGTAATGTGTGTGAAACTCCTGAGCAGTCCAACACAAAGTGTGGTAAATCACTCACCCCTTTGCATTATATTACAAAGTGCAGTGCGCTTATTTTATTCTCTACTCCTTTGGTGTGTTTGTTTATCTAGCGTAACTTTATAGTGTCCGTCTTTTCATTCTTGTGATTTTGTTTATGCCATTTATACATTGGATGGAAGTTCAGTTTAACGTCGCGTATCGGCTTTCGCCATGTACGACGGGCTGAACAAACCAACCAGGGTATAAACACAAATTTATGTTCCTGAATCACTGTCTTAGCCAAAAGGCCGAGAAGCGATCAGAATTCCATATTTATACATTCAGTGGAACCTCCCTTATAAGACCTCCCATGATAAGACTCCCTCCCACATAAGACCTACTTCTCTGATACATTGCCCTTCTTTGTAAGTATTAAAATTACCTCCCTTATAAGACCCTTCCCTTATAAGACCTCATTTTGTATGATTTTTGAAGTTCTTATAAGGGAGGTTCCAATGTACTAGCACAAGATCCGACCTTAACAACATAATTCATCATACAAAATACTTCAGATCAAATGTCCATCTGTAAAACTTTCCTTATTGAGCATAAGCATACAAGACCACACGTGAAAAATCTAGGGGTGAAATAGATTTCTACAGCTTGGGGTCAACGTTCACCTTGGTGGACATTTTTGTTTTGAGGAACGGTTTGGCCCTCGGAAAAATAATGAAAATGTGGGAGATGTGTACAGAATAATGGTCTAGACTATCTCTTGTAATTTGTGTGTGTGTGTGTGTGTGTGTGTGTGTGTGTGTGTGTGTGTGTGTGATTACACCAGAATCTTCACATCCAGAAACTTATGGAAGCACCCTCGTACTGCTAACAAGTAACACACGCATAAAACACCACGCAATGTAACAAAGATATATATTGTTTGTGGGGAGCAAACAATAAATGCGCCTCAATAGACGATTTTCCGAGAAAAAAACAACTAGGGGAGAGCACTTCGTGAAAATTAAAGTTAATTACCCCGACTTACTCGGTCAAAACCATAGCAACAATGGCGGCATGGCGTCGAAGCTGGAAACCGGAGGGTGCGAGTCAGCGACTTGCAAAAATGTGTTTTTAGAAAAATGAGGGGCCAGTATCCGCAAATGCCAGTATCTGCAAACCGATAAAACTTGCAAAATGTGAGGTAAAAATATAAAAGACATCAAATTTAGAATGACGCACGGTGTTCTAAGTGATGTAAGTCTGCTCAAACACACGAGGCGAGAGCTAGGGGATCTACCTGATGGTAGAGTAGCTCCCCCTGTTTAACCGATTGAATTTGGCAAGATCACTTCCACACACACACACCATGAAATTACTCCCCCTTAGTTATTTCGGAACAATTCCTATTCTGTGCGTGTCTCTCTTTCGTTGCAGCGCTGGGCTACAACCAAACCTGTCCTGATAATAGATACAGCTTCGAGTGTATCACAGGTGCAATCTGCGACGCTGTCATCTCTACTTGCAGTAAGTCTCCCACTGAGCCAAAAGGTCATTGTTTATGTATAGGAAATGCGTCAATGATTAGCGTTCCACAAGGCCACTATTTTGTCGCGTGCACTTTTGGGCCTGTAGCAAAGTATTCGATTAATAATTGTTCATAGCCCATGAGGTAGAACAAGGAGCATAGTTTTGGTTTTATGTATCTGTCTTTCTGTCTGTTTCTGTGTGACACAGTTTCTATAATTCCAAACCTTTTGGTCGATTTAAAAAAAAAAAAAGATATAGTCATAGCAGTTATCCTAATAATTATATTGCTAATATGTTTTCAGTCAGCATGATTTCTTTTGTAGAAAATATATTTATGTTCCTTTCTTCACACGTTATATTTCTAAATATTTAACCATTAATGATAATTTGATGTAAAAAAGCACCAACACGTGATTCTTTAATATTAACTGACAATAAGGTTGAGTTAACGCATACAAATATGTAATGTCGGGGAAAAGGGCCCACCATGAAATAAAAGCAAGCACTGATTACCCTTTCACTGCTTGATAATTTTTATTTATTACAGAATATTATTTTTAAATTATGAAACAGAAAAGATACCTGTTAGAGTCTACTCGGCACAAAATATTCGTGTTGGCTGTTCTGAAGCAAAAATGTTTATTTCAGCATCATTGATATTGAAATTTGACACCATCAATGACACCATTTTGCACAGAGGAATAGCAGGCAAGAGTTTATTAGTAGGGAAGCTATTGATCAAAAATCAAACAGAATTGAACACATTGGAGAAAAGCACGAAACTTTGTGTGATGCTTCCTTGTTCTTCCGATTTTGTTGACACTTCTTCTGGTTTTGATGACACTTTCAGGCACGTTCGAAGACAATAAGGACATGGGAACTTTGTAATGATCTTGCCTTGTGTGGTTTTATATTGTCATTACACGTTTCCTTACTAATGGTTGGCGGAGCGTTTTACCCCAGGAAGGGACCTTTACCTCACACTCCCCTATATTATGTGCGTGTCTGCTGCGTGCGTCTGCACGACCGTTTATATGAATATTTGCTAGTTGACGTGTGCATATATATATATGTTTACAAACTTCAGAATACGTATGTGCTTGTTGTGCGTACAATGTGTGTATTGTGTGCGTATTGTGTATGCAAATGTGTTCAAATGCGTGTTTGTGTTTTAAACAAAGTTTATTGACATAATACATTGCAGTGTACACAAATTATGTCATGAGCACAACAAGCTATAAGTTTATAAGCGCACTCAAAAACGTTTCAGTTACAAACATAAGGCTGCATCATGAATGTACTTGAATAGCTATGAGGAAATCAATTGCATTGGAATAAGAAAAATAAACTAAGCAAAGATAACAATACATCATGCACCCATTTATAACTAGAAAAAACAAACAATAGAAGTAAAAAAGAAACCAAAAAAACAAGAAAAGGGAAAGAAGAATTTTTTTATTTAAATGCGTGTTTGTGTGTGTGTATTGTGTATGTAAATGTGTTCAAATGCGTGTTTGTGTGTGTGCGCGTGTGTGTATGTGTCATGTGTATGTGTGTTTGTGTGCTCACGTGCATACCTGCACACTCACGCGTAAACCCGTTTGTGTGTGCATGTTCACGAGAGGAATTGCACTGAATCAGGACTGCACTGAGCGGCCTAGCTCATGTATCAAGGGAGCAGTTTGCGACAATGGAAAATGCAGTAAGACTTCTTTCTATCCCTGCCTTGTTTTTGTTCTTTCTTCATACCAGTCCATTTTGACACACACTATTGTCTTAGCAAAAGAGGACACATGTAGCTGGGGCAGTGGGTGGATGCCTTGTGCCTCCACACGGGGAGCTGGACGACCCCGCACCCCTCCACGAGTCTCTCTCCCCGTGGGGATTCCGGGGCGTTTTTTTCTCTCTCTCGTAAAAAGGGTTCCCCCACCTTCTGGAAGTTCTGTGCTTGTAACTTCCTCTAATCTGCCACTCTCTTTAACTCTGCCTTTTCCCTTTGCTTTCTGTCATCTGCCATCTGTCTGACTTATTGGCCCATTCTCCCACCTTTTTCAACAAATAATCTTCCAAATAATGTCTCTCCTTTGAGCTCCTCCGAAATTGGAATGTGTCGGCTGTACGCAGCGGGGAGGCCAGTGAAAACTGAAAACCGGACACATACGTACCTTACCCATTATGGCCATATGGCTGGGGACGCAGAAGAAGAAAAAGAAGAAGAAGGACACGTGTAGCAAATGCTGACTAATATTACAAAGCAACTGAAAAAAAAGAAAACGATTATGAAAAGTATCCATGAAGTTTGTAGGGGAACAGGGTTTGGGAGTGGGTTCGCCGCCTATAGCATCAAACCCAGTTCTAACCCCAAAGTGGGTTGCCTCACCTTGGCACCGAGAGGTGAGGGGAAAACTGATGAAATTCTCAGATAATTCTTCTTCTTCTGCGTTCCCGGGCCAAATGGCCATAATGGGTAAAGTATACTTACGTATGTGTCCGGTTTTCAGTTTTCAATGGTCTCCCTGCTTTTACAGACGACACATTCCGATTTCGGAGGAGCTCAGAGAGAAAAATTATTTGGAAGATTTTTTTGAACAAAGGCAGGAGAATGGGCCACTAAGTCAGAAAGATAGTAGATGACAGAAAGCAAAGGGGAAAGGCAGAGTCAAAGAGAGTGGCAGATTAGAGGAAGTTACAAGCACATAACTTCCAGAAGGTGGGGGAACAATGTTTACGAAAGATCCCCCGGTATCCCCACGGGGAGAGACACATGGAGGGGGCGGGGTCGTCCAGCTCCCCGCATGGAGGCACGAGGCATCCCCCCACTGCCCCATCTCAGAGAATAACAAGAAATTCGGTTGATCAAAGATCAACGCGAGTCCAAACAGTGTTGACATTATGTAGAAGAGTGTATTGCACTTCAAAAGTGTAAAATAATTATGAACATGTTTTTTCAAAATATCTTCAACGTGACGAAGTTGGCTGCCTTAGAGAAGAAGAAGAAGAAGAAGAAGAAGAAGAAAAGTTGCGTACAATATGAACTTGTCATAAAAGACGTTCCTCATCGACCACTCAGACAGGAACAAAAAAGAAGTTCAACACAGTAAAGCGAGATCATATTGCTGAAAATGTAGGTTTAGTTCTGTAAGCAGATGAGATTCTTCTTCCAAAGTATTTGTGATTCCAGGTTGTTTAAAAAATATACTTATGGAGAGTTCACGTTTGGCTGCTCTATGGTGGCTGTTGTTGTTAAATGGTGCACCCTGACGGATGAGTTTTTGCAAGAAACACGTCGAGATCACCAGAAAGACAGCCTTTTCAAGGATCGGAACACTCACTTTGCTCTGGTTTCCTATGAATTAAAGCGTCAAAACGGCGATTCCTCCTTGGCGGAGATGCCGGAGAGAGTAGGCATTTTGGATGGGTTGGGTGGAGGACACTCATTGTGGTTGAAGCGTTTTCTTTTTTTGTAGTGCAATAACAAAAAATTGGAGCTATTTCCTTTGTTGTGAGCGAAACTCTTTTAGATAAACTGTTTAACAAAAATGTTTAAATAATAAAAAGGCTTGCATTGCAAACAATTCGTGCAAACGATTTGGCGGCCATTAGAAAAGAGACGGCACACGCCTTCTCTTTGAGTGAAATAATTTGACTTCCAGCACCTCCGCCAAGAAGGAATAGCCGATTTGACGGTTTGATTTCTAGGAAACCAGAGCAAAGTGAGTTGCAATCTCTGTAAAGGGTGTTTTCCTCTTGATCTCGACGTGTTTCTTACAAAAACTCCTCCGCCAGGGTGCCCCTTTAATAGTGTTTCTTGTGACTAATACAACAGTGTAGATGCGTACGCCGGGGACGGTGAGCGTTGTTGTTTGGATAATGTACAGTGTTTACTACTGCACAGGGATTGACTACATGGGGAACTGTAGCGAGACAACCGGGCAGTTGTGCCGATCAGATACGTCCTGTGAAGACAACGCATGCAGTAAGTGGACCCCCGCTTTTGAGGGTGTGTGCGTGTGTGCAGTGTTGCGTTATTGCTTTGGCTACAACAGGCGAATGCAGCATGACCGTTTGTTTGTCTTGTAAAGCTACGTACGTACACGCGGAAATTACATACGCAATCCGTAAATAAGTAAAACTTTTTTTTTTTTAAAGGAAAAAACAAGTGCACGTGTCCGTATTTCCCCTAATCCGAATATATCTTTGTTCTCCTTCTTTTTAGGGGAAGACGGGGTAAAAAGCCCATGGGCGGGTAAGCAAATTTCAGTTACATTTTGCCCATGAGACGGGAGCATTCGTCTCATGGGCAAATTTGACTGACATTTTCTTTATTTCATGAGCTTCTTACCCGCCCATGGGCTTTTTACCCCGTCTTCACCTACTTATGGGTTTCCGTGCGTAAATTCCGCGTCTAGTGTGTCCCCGCCCTTAGAGTCAGCGAGGGAGAAAGAAAGATGAGAGAGAAAGAGGTGTGGATCTCCGCAACTATGTAGGCCTATAACTATAAGGAAAGTTTCTGAAATATTAAAGTTTTACTAAGTTTTCACCTTTCGTGTCCCCTCCCCCTCCCTCTTCTTCCTAAACACTGACGCACCACGATTAAGTCCCTTGGGTTTTTTCTGGGTAGCTGTGACCCACATACAAATGTCCCCAACTTCAAATTGAGGCTTCTCTTTAAAATGATGTTTCGTTTCCAATTTGGGGACATTTGCATGGGAGTCAAACCTGGTCAAAACAAGATTTTTTACCAGCTATAAGAGGGAAAACACGTGAAACCCGTGATTTTGACACGTGACCTGGTGGGTCTTTCAAGACAAATTGACCCACCACGATTAAGTCCCTTGTTTTTGTTCTGGGTAGCTGTGACCCACATACAAATGCCCCCAACTTCAAATTGAGGCTGCTCTTTAAAAATGATGTTTCGTTTTCGATTTGGGGACATTTGTATGGGAGTCAAACCTGGTCAAAACAAGATTTCTTACCAGCTATAAAAGGGAAAACACGTGAAACCCGCGATTTTGACACGTGACCTGGTGGATCTTTAAAGATTAGAAAGCAGGGGGGTGGGGGTGGGGGGGGGGGGATAAAATGCGCAGACTGTGAAAAGTGCACTAAGCATGTGGGATGTGTACAAGGTGCCGTGCGTGACGCAGGATCCAAGAAATACATGCAGTGAGCATCCATCCACTTCAGCCACAGTTTGTGCTGTACTCTGTTGCGCTTGTAGGGTTAACATTCCTAGCTCGTTAAAATTCCTAGCTCGCTACTATGAGAGTGACTATTTGCGACAACCACAAATTTCACTTTTTCGTTACTTGAACCATTTACCTAACCCTAAAAAAAAAGTGAAATTTGTCGTTCATGCTCAATGTCGCAAAATGCCGCAAATAGTCAGTCTTATAGCATAGCGAGCTAGGAATTTGAACGAGCTAGGAATTTTAACCCGACAGCGCTTGGGTTGCGCTGGTAATGTGAAGTGTGTGTGTGTGTGTGTGTATCATTTTAAGTGACACACGTAGACCTATCTTGAACTAGAGCGTTAAGACGCTAAATCACCAACCGCGCGGCAGCGTTATTCGGCTCCAATGACCTTGACCTTTGACCCATAACCTTCATGATCAAACTTGGCCTATATCTTCCTACTACCTACTACCCGCATGCAAAATGTGAGCACCCTAAAGTCCATCCGTTCAAACGCTTAGAGAGGATACATACAAACATACAAACACCACCTCAGACACGAGTGGAAACATTACCAATCCGCTCTCTACGATCACGGTTGGTAATAGTTATATCACTGCATGATGTGTGTTTGGCTGGCTATTCTTCACACGGGAAGAGACAGGGACAAGAAGGGACGGGGACAAGAAGGGACGGGGACAAGAAGGGACGGGGACAAGAAGGGACGGGGACAAGAAGGGACGGGGACAAGAAGGGACGGGGACAAGAAGGGACGGGGACAAGAAGGGACGGGGACAAGAAGGGACGGGGACAAGAAGGGACGGGGACAAGAAGGGACGGGGACAAGAAGGGACGGGGACAAGAAGGGACGGGGACACAGTCATAGAGACGGGGACACAAAGACACTATTCTGTTCATCTTAAAACGATCATTCCTTTTTGTCTGACACAGAAGTACAGCTGGGATTCCATTGCCAGCGAGGATCTGAAAGCAGCTGCATTTCAACAGCACTATGTGATGAGGACTATACATGCAGTCAGTTCCTGAGTATTCAAACACGCCCGTGTGTGTGTGTGTGTGTGTGTGTGCGTGTGCGTGTGCGTGTGCGTGCGTACGTGTGTGTGTGTGTGTGTGTGTGTGTGTGTGTGTGTGTGTGTGTATGTGTGTGTGTATGTGCGCGTTAGGTAAAACGATTGAGTATATGTAAAAGTGTTTGTGTGGGTGTGTGAAATGGATGTGGGTGTGTGGTGGTGGTGTGCGTGCGTGCGTTTATGTGCAAAAATGCCTCTCTAGGCTTTTTTTTAATAATGTCTTAAATCAAAGTCAAGCACGCTTCAAACTGAAAATATAATCGCTATGTGTACCAACATAGGTCCAAACAAAATAAATTCGAAGCACCTAGCTACCTCATACGATTCAACGCACATAAAACCTGTTAATTAAACCGCTATATTATTTCTTTCAGTTGGCATGCGATAGAATGCTCAAGTTGGTATGACTCTTGGAATGAAATACTTTTTTTTTGTGGAGATCCCCTGCATAAAGTAGGCCTAAGCAGAGATTGTGCGTATTTCCTATAAAACATTTCGTTAGGTGAAGAAGGACCAGATGAAAAGCTGCTTTACACTTAGAAGGTTTATCAAAATAATTTGTTTTGTTGTTTTTAGCTGCGTAATGATTGCTCAGTTTCATTTGTGAATTTCTTTTTTTCGGTGACCTTTTTGGCTCACTCGTGTCAACGACACGAAGTGAGTCTATGTTCCAAAGACCCACCAGATCACGTATCAAAATCACGTGTTTCACGTGTTTTACCTCTTATAGTTATAGCTGGTAAGAAATCTTCTTTGGACCAGGTTTGACTCCCATACAAATGCCCCCAAATCGAAAACAAAACGTCATGATAAAGAGCAGCCTCAGTTTGAAGTTTGGGGCATGTGTATGTGGGTCACGGCTACCCAGGAAAAACCCACAATGGACTTAATCGTGGTGGGTCAGTGGCTCTTTAAAGTCACCGGACGAGAATTTTGTTTAATGCAAACCGCTTTTTGATTGGCTCAGACATCAAATTGGAAGACCGAAAGCGCTCGTTGGTTGGAGCATCACTTCTGAACGATGTTAGTAGGCCTAGGCCTAAGCTAGACGTACGTTTGCAGAGCTGAATGCAATGTCAGATTGGGTCTGTTAGAAAAAAGAGCAATCGGTTTTGATTTCTTCTGCGCCAGTTTTGCCCATGTTGCTAGGTAGGTGTTCACAGTGCAATCTGACCTGCTAACACGGATGCAACCTTGCCTCGGATACAAGGCAGCGCCTGTTTTTCAAAATTTTGACCACAACAAAAAACATTGATTCAAAGTTCAAGGGGGAAAAGGTGTTGAATTCTCACTTTACAAGCCTGGAATAAGCTTCAAATGAGAGACTTAGTGCGATTTTTCTCACGCCAGAGGGCATGACGCTCGTGTGGGGCTAATCCTCTCTATATTATTAGTTGGGGATAAAGAAAGAGGGAGAGACAGTGAGTGGTCCTACTATCACTCTCTCTCTCTCTCTCACTACGCCCAAGTAAGAAAATCGCGTGATAAGCCCCTAGTGCATTGACTGCCCTCTGGCGTGAAAAAATATCGCCATAGGTTGACCATTGGGTATGGTTTTTCTTTTTCTTCAGCTTCTGTACCCTGCCAGGGGCTGGGTGGCCCCTGGACCCCTGCCTTGCCTGTTTGGGGATTTTCTCCAGTTGCATCCATGTAGCCTACTTGTGGTGTCTGCTTCAACAGGACAAAAGATCGGGGAGGACTGCGGACCTGACACGCTGTGTGTCATTGGTTCTGAATGCGATGAGAGCTCCTTATGCCGTGAGTAATGGTATTAGGTACTTTGGTGAGAGTTCTTGGCTTAATCCTTTCGCCTCCAATGTCGCATTTTAGCACCGCAATGGTTTACCACCCATGTCACTAAAAAGCATCAAATCAGGGCCTGTTATCCGAAGACCCTATGTTCGTAATTTTGGGAGGCAAGGGTAGGCCTAATGTTATATGTTACAAAGGAATTCC
Source organism: Phymorhynchus buccinoides (assembly GCA_017654935.2). NCBI lineage: Eukaryota > Metazoa > Mollusca > Gastropoda > Neogastropoda > Raphitomidae > Phymorhynchus > Phymorhynchus buccinoides. The sequence continues at coordinate 19,206,651 of CM065701.1, read as the reverse complement.
CAATATTGCAGATATTATTTTTTCTCTACACAGGTACGTTTAATGGTATTTTTGGGCTAAAACAAATGGATGGCGGTGAAAGGGTTAATTGTTATGAAGTTCTACTAAGCCTTAAGTGGGAAACTAAACGTTGTTACTTTCGAATTTAGAAAGTAACAACGTTTAGTTTCCCACTTAAGTTTCAGTAGAACTTAATTAAAAAAATTAAGGGCTTGTCCTAACGCGCGCATGGATTGTGGCGGCATGTCTTGTTTGCAGGTTTTCTGGTCGTTTCATTTATTCTAATTTTACTTTATAACGGGTTTCTTGTTATGTTTGGTATTGTTTACACGAGTGAATGTTTTGGGTAGCTTGAGGAAAAACACGTCTAATATTTGCTAGACATTTCGTCAAAAATGAATTTGAATTTGACTTTCTCAAAAACACATTTAACCACAGACACAGACAGGCACACAGACACTAGTATTGTATAGTGTTGTTGCGCAGCGTATATAGGCCGCGAGGCCTGTTGCTGATCTTTTGATCAGGAAACTAACTAGCCTAACTTTGGGCTACAACCTAGCAATCTTTTGATTGCTCTTATTTCTATGACTGTTCACACGGGCGGTCTGCAGCAGACACACTGGCTGTGCCACGCAGCGGGTGACTCACGTTGCTACAATACATATAGTCCTCGAGGACCTTGTCTATTCTGTTCTTGAAACTTTAAAAAATGACACCAGACACACATAGACAGACAGACACATACATACATACATACATACACACATATGCACACATATACACACACAGATGCATGCATATTTTTCTCCACCAAAAAGAAAAAAAAACACTGACCCGTCACCACAAAATGAGTCGTGATGTCCTAGATGTCACTTTTGAGTTATTAACTAATTGTTATTTTTGCATTAAAAAAGCTTTCCAACAAACCAAAAAGTTTGTAAATCGGACTATTTGTTGCAAAGTTATGAATATTTGAAATCGTATACTCAGGGAATCGGCGAAATGAAAAAATGCAACCGGAAAATTTATAAATGTGTACAAAACAACCAGATGTTTCTGATATAAACACACTTTTAAGGCAGAAAGGATTGTTTTTACACTTCAATACTTATGTACATGGTAGATAAAGACCCATTGTTCAATAATAAGTCAAAATCTGAGAATTGATGATTTGACCCCCTTCCACATAAAAAAAATTGTCCCTAGGGGACAAGTGAACTAGGGACAATGTGACTCATTTTGTGGTGACGGGTCACAGATTTTATTATTTTGATGGTATCCTAATCATTCAAATGCAATTACCCTCCGACTGTAATTTTATTTCAAGTAATACCGTTGAAAACAAATAAACAGACGAGGACACTTAACAAAATCTTTTTCTTTTTTTTGCGGGGTTCGTATTCCAACCACCACTGTCACGGCACTTCCTGTGTGCAGATATTAAGGTGCTGCAAGACTGCAGAGACTCCAAAGAAAGTTGCGTGGTGGGGGCCGTGTGTGACATGCTCAACGAATGTGGTATGCGATTTTGTAATAAAAAGAAATTGCATGATGCGTTATTTCAGAAAATGTTTGCAGGGAAAAAAGAAAGACAATTAAGACAAAGACTCTAAAAGGGTAAGATGGACTACTTAAGAGTTACGGCGAGCCGGGCTGATAGAGTTATCGTTAGTGGGGTAGTTACACCATTCACAATGGCGGCTATCCAAAATATAACTGACTCATGAAAAGATAACTCTCAGGTTTGAAAAAAAGAGCTATGTAACCTAAATGTGTCACGTTTAAAAGGGACATAACCAGTGTTTCTGTCCTCACTACTCAGCGAAAAAGACGATATTCAGAAGAAAAACTAGGGGAGAGCACTTCGTGAAAACTAGAGTTGCTTACCTCCATTACTCGGTCAAATACCATAGCAACAAATGCAACAATGGCGTCGAAGCTTGAAGCCGCAGATCCATATATTAAACTTTATTAAAATGTTTAGGTACTTTAATGGAGTCAAGCACCAGCAGGGTCCGTTTTCCCATTTTTGGCCGCCATTTTTGTGTGAATCGTAGCCTTTTATTGCTAAAAACTTAAAAGTGAAATATTTCTAAAACATTGAATCACTACATATGTATTATTTGAACTATACTGCATCCGCACACATAAAAACCAAGGTAAGAAAACATGTTTTTCAGGTGTAATTTATTGATCAAAGTGACTGACCCTGCCCGGTTACCTGCACTGAAGATATCAAAATGTTAGTAACTTTAATGCTTCTTCGAAGGAAATGTAAGATTGCTCGATAATTCAGAGCATCTTGGTGTGCTCTGAATACTTTCTTAATCTTTCCTTTTTTTGTTTTGCGAAATGGTAGAACGTCAGAAGAGTTACCTCTTATTAACAAACGTGGCTTAATATGTTACGATGGAAGACCTCGGTTTGTTTAGACTTGAAGTTATGCGATTTGATTAGCATTTGAAGCTCGATCGAAGGAGGTGCATTTACGTGACCTGTCTTCAACTACACAAAGGATTTAATGAATTATGTTTTATACAATCTTAGGCTTACTTCATAAAGTTTGCACCTTTGGTCAGAAATAAAGGTCTATTGTATACACGATAACATTATTCACAAAATATCACAATTTCCCCATGGCGACACAATGAGTTGTATGTCATATTATGAATGGCCTAACAATGTGTTGCCATGGGGAAGCAGATATATTATTTTACGAATAATGTTAACGTGTACGCAGACCTTAAAGACCCACCAAATCATGTGTCAAAATCACGGGTTTCACGTGTTTTTCCTCTTATAGCTGGTAAGAAATCTTGTTTTGACCAAGTCTGACTCCCATGGAGTAAATGGCCCCAAATTCAAACCGACACATCAGTTTAAAAAGAGCAGCCTCAATTTCGAGTTGGGGAAATTTGGATGTGGGCCACAGCTACCCAGAAAAAACCAAGGGACGTAATCGTGGCGCGTACGATTAAGTCCAAAAGACCCAGTGACGCACCACGATTACGTCCCTTGGTTGTTTCTGGGTTGCTGTGACCCACATACGAATTTCCCCATATTCAAATTGAGGCTGCTCTTTAAAATGATGTGTCGGTTTCAATTTGGGGCCATTTATACGGGAGTCAGACTTGGTCAAAACAAGATTTATTTCCAGTTATAAGAGGGAAAACACGTGAAACCCGTGATTTTGACACGTGATCTACACACACAAAAATGAAACGCTTTCCATGCTCGTGACCATCCATTATTATTGTACAGGCTTGATCCCCGGAACACTGTGTTACCCGGCAGACATCAACAAGTGCGTGGTAGGCGCCACGTGCAACGCGGGTGCACTGGAACATTTCATCTGTCAGTGCAACGAAACGGTGTCTTCAAATGATGGCGACACTTGCAGTAAGGGATTTGTGTTGAGTAATGTTGACGACGAGAGTCACAAATCCTCCTGTCTGTACACTACCCCAGTAAGGGATTTATGTTAAGAAATGTTGGCAATAGTCACAAACCCTCCTGTCTGTACACTACCCCAGACAGGGATTTCTGTTAAGAAATGTTGGCAATAGTCACAAACCCTCCTGTCTGTACACTACCCCAGACAGGGATTTCTGTTGAGAAATGTTGGCAATAGTCACAAACCCTCCTGTCTGTACACTACCCCAGACAGGGATTTCTGTTAAGAAATTTTGACAATAGTCACAAATCCTCCTGTCTGTACACTACCCCAGACAGGGATTTCTGTTAAGAAATGTTGGCAATAGTCACAAATCCTCCTGTCTGTACACTACCCCAGAACGAGATTTATGTTAAGAAATGTTGGAGAGTCACAAATCCTCCGATCCTGTATGTACAATACCCCAGAACGGGGTTTCTGTTGAGTAATGATGATGAGAGTCACAAATCCTCCTGTCTGCAGCCACTGATAAACTTGCAGTCAAGGGTTTCTGTTAAGAAATGTTGATGAGAGTCACAACTCCTCCTGTCTGTGCAATACCCCTGAACGGGATTTGTGTTGAGTAATGTTGATGAGAGTCACAAATCCTCCTGTCTGTACAATACCCTAGAACGGGATTTCTGTCAAGAAATGTTGGCAGTAGTCACAAATCCTCCTGTCTGTACAATACTCCAGAACGGGATTTATGTTGAGTAATGTTGATGATAGTCACAAATCCTCCTGTCTGTACAATACTCCAGAACGGGATTTATGTTGAGTAATGTTGATGATAGTCACAAATCCTCCTGTCTGTACAATACTCCAGAACGGGATTTATGTTGAGTAATGTTGATGATAGTCACAAATCCTCCTGTCTGTACAATACTCCAGAACGGGATTTATGTTGAGTAATGTTGATGATAGTCACAAATCCTCCTGTCTGTACAATACTCCAGAACGGGATTTATGTTGAGTAATGTTGATGATAGTCACAAATCCTCCTGTCTGTACAATACTCCAGAACGGGATTTCTGTTGAGTAATGTTGATGATAGTCACAAATCCTCCTGTCTGCAGCCATTGATGGGGACACTTGCAGTAAGGGATTTCTGTTGAGCAATGTTGATGATAGTCACGAATCCTCCTGTCTGCAGTCACTGATGGGGACACTTGCAGTAAAGGATTTCTGTAGAGTAATGTTGGTGAGAGCCACAAATCCTCCTGCCTGCAGCCACTGATGGGAACACTTGCAGTAAAGGGTTTCTGTTGAGCAAACATGGCAGGATTCTTCCCCTAAACAGTCATTTGCCTGTCTGTATGTCTGTCTCTCTCTGTGTCTGTCTCTGTCTCTGTCTCTCTCTGTGTGGAGA
>CM065701.1:19184346-19194346 GCA_017654935.2 Phymorhynchus buccinoides | reverse complement strand
CAAATATATAGACGATTTTCGGAGGAAAAAACCCTAGGGGGAGAGCACTTAGTGCAAATTAGAGTTGTTTACTTCCATTACTCGGTCAAATACCATAGCAAGGCGGCGAAGTATACAGCCAGGTCCTGTATTCACGTTGAGATAGCATGAGACTTAGCATGATGCTAACTTAGAAGCTCTTCCAATGTCCTATAGGATTTAATAGGACTTTTGGAAGAGCTTCTAAGTTAGCATGATGCTAAATCTCATGCTATCTCAACGTGAATACAGGCCCAGGTCCACTGAGGTGGAGGATTTCCTGAGCCCTCTTGCTTTGTTGTCTGTCATTACTGAATTAAGAATGATACTACTAAGATGTCATTATTGAATTACGAATACTTCATTAGGCCTACACATTCACACATTCAGGGAGAAAGGTGGCAGAGTGGTTAAGACGTTCGCCTGCCAAATGTAATCCGTGACTGCAGCGTGAGTGACCCGGGTTCGAACCCCGGCCTCGCCCTTTCTTTCTAGTTTGACAGGAAAATCGAACTGAACGTCGAGTCCTTCGAATCTAGTCTGAATCCCACGGCAGTTGAAAGTCGGTAAAGAGCAGGGAGAAATCCCGCTACCTGGTATGGCCAAATTGATAGGTTTTCCAAGTGTGCCCACACACCCTCTTCACCCTGTGCCCCCCCCCCCCCCCCCCCATTTTTTTTTTAAAAATGGGTAGGCGCTGCACTTGCGGCGACGCCCTCTCCGGGGGAGAGCAGCCCGTATTTCACAGAGATAAGTCTATGTGACTAATAAAATTATACCAATACCCAATTATACCCAACATGCATTCCCTCAATAGACGATAGGGGAGAGGACTTCGTGAATAAATGTAGTTGTTTACCTCCAATACTCGGGTCAAATACCATAGCAACAATGCAACAATGACGTCGAAGCTTGAAACGGCAGGATGCGAGTCAGCGACTTACAATTTTTTAGTTGCTACAAAGTGATAGAATTTGCAAACTTTGACGTAAAAGTATAAATTACATCAAATTTAGAATGACACACTGTGTTCTACATGCTGTGTGTCTCCTCAAACACATGAGGCGACGGCTGGGGATCTACCTGAAGGTAGAGTATCTTCCCCTGTTATACCGATTGAATTAGGCGAGATCACTCCCACACACCATGAAATTACTCCCCTTAATTATTTATGAACAGTTCCTATTTTTGGTTACCATGTTTTGTACTGGATGAGCCAAATATCTACAAATCAGGATTTTCCATTTTTTTTGTTCCGGGTTAAGTTTGTTCGTGGGGATACCGGGGGTGGGGGGGGGGGGGGGTTGTCTTTTGTTCAAATAGTTCCCCCGCCTTCTGGAAATTATGTGCTTGTAACTTTCTCTATTCTGTCACTCTCTTTGACTCTGCCTTTTCCTTTTGCTTATTATTGTACTCCCTCTGCTGTCTTTCTGCCTTACTGGTACATGGTCCGTTCCCCTTGCTTTTTTGGTGCTTTTTTATATTAAAACTTTCTTACAAAGATTATCTTCAGCCGAAGACGGACATGCTGGGTCTAGCTATTTCTTTATTAGGCGCATAACGGCAGCATGACGCATTTGTACTCATGACGGGAAACTCATAGAGAGCGATCGATGGTGAAGAAGAGTTCCTTTTAGGTACGATTTAATATTTAGGCCTACTGACTAGTCTAGGCGGTGGTGGCGTAGGTGGCTTTGAGTGGGATTGTTGTACCATTACTGGAGAGTTAGTTAAGCCTTTGCCTTTGCCTTTTGCGTGCTTTTTGGCTCTATAGTATTATGATAGTTGTTCGGTTGTGCGTGCGTGTGTGTGTGTGTGTGTGTGTGTGTGTGTGTGTGTGTGTGTGTGTGTGTGTGTGTGTGTGTGTGTGTGTGTGTGTGTGTGTGTGTGTGTGTGTGTGTGTGTGTGTGTGTGTGAGTGAGTGAGTGTGTGTGTGTGTGTGTGTGTGTGTGTGTGTGTGTGTGTGTGTGTGTATGAGTGAGTGAGTGAGTGTGTGTGTGTGTGTGTGTGTGTGTGTGTGTGTGTGTGTGTATGTGTGTGTGTGTGTGTGTATGAGTGAGTGAGTGAGTGTGTGTGTGTGTGTATGAGTGAGTGAGTGTGTGTGTGTGTGTGTGTGTGTGTGTGTGTGTGTGTGTGTGTGTGTGTGTGTGTGTGTGTGTGTGTTGCGTCCGTGGTCCAATCTCCAAACTTTAACGTTGGCATTTTCTCGGGAAATAGAAGGCGTACATTGTTCAAACTTTGCATACGCATAGATGTTTATGCAAGCTTTCAAACAATAATGATTTGAATCATTAAATACTTAAAACAACTACTGTAAACAGATAACGAACAGATAACATTTTAGATTACTGGGTAAGAGAGTATTCAATAGGCAACATGAGTTAAGAAAGTCATGAACAGTCAAAGCCTCGATAGCTAATTGGTTGAGCGTCTGTCTCTCATGACAATGGTTCCTGATTCGATTCTCGGCAAAGGCACTTTTTTGGTTTAAGTTGTATCCATTAACAATAGTTTCATTTGTACTTTAACCCCCCCCCCCCCCCCCCTTATGTTTACGACCCTCCATCTCAAAGTCATTTTTGTCATTTTCATTGTGTGTGTGTGTGTGTGCGCGCGCGTGCGTGATTGTGTGTGCGCGCGTGTGTGTGTGTGTGTGTGTGCGTGCAGTTCCAAATGATACGCAGGTCGGGGGTGAATGCTCCCCAGGCTGTGCTGACCCCAACGCTGAGTGTGTGGAGAACAGGTGCCAGTGTGAGAAGGAACACGTCGTGGACTACCGCCTCACGTGCAGTATGTCCATTCTCTCTGCCTCTATAAAGACCACCCACGTCACGTATCACGTTCCCTCTTATGCTAGGAAGATTTCTTACCAGCTATAAGAGGGAAAACACGTGAAAACCGTGATTTTGACACGTTACGTGGTGGGTCTTTAATTAACCCCTTCACTGCCAAGCAGTCCGGTTCGCCCTTTTAGTATTTTCTGTTGGCCATTCCGTACTTTCTGATTACCGCCAATGTCGTATTTATGCACCACAAAGGTTTAACACCCATGTCACTAAAAGGCATCAAACCAAGGGCCTGTTACCCAAAGACCCTTTTTGGGAGGTAAGGATAGACCTTATAATAATAGCCTACGTCACAGAGGAATTCCCAATATTGCAGTTTTATTTGTTCTCTTCTCGGTTAAGTTTAATGGTATTCTTTGTTTGAAAAATAAATGGCTGGCGTTGAAAGGGTTAAAACGATATGCAACAATTCAATAGCAATGCCTTCACCTGTCATTCGTTTGAAAAAGTGTTGGTAAAATGACGAGACTCTCTCTCCCCCACCCCCACCCCATGCGCTTTTTTGTCTCCCCCCCCCCCCCCTTTTGTTAACTTTGTTTAGTTGTCCTCTGGTGTATGTGTTATTTTTTGTTTATGCTCATAGACTCCATGATAAATGTGACCCAGCACCACGAAAGGGACATTAAGTGTGAAACTGACCATTCGGAAAAAAACTTATACATTTGAAAACTTCAGGCAATTCTTTTTCTAACGACACAGGAACCATTCCTGTATCTTTTCCTGTTCCAGAGTTATGAGCGTTTAAAGTTAGTAGGGTGGACTTAGGCTATTTTGAGAAAACACAGTCTAAATTCTAGTCTAGCTGAAGAAAATGCTTTGACCTACTCGTTTTAAAACACTTATAAGACCATCTAGAAGCCATACTAAAGATTGTCCTTTATAAATGTGAAGGATAATATGCTACAGAACACAAACATAACTCAAAATTGATAAAAATGAGATTTTTGACTTTGCAAGCCTGTTGTGAGAAACTAGCCCAGCGCGCGACTTAATGTCCCTTTCGTGGTGCTGGGTCAAAACATTTCGTGGTGGTTACTGAGTTCATCGGTTATTAGATTGGTTTTTGTTTTTAACATTGATGTCTTACAGAAAAAGCCGTGGGACAGCGGTGTAGCGGAAACAGCGAATGTGGAAAAGGGCATCTGTGTCAAAACAACATCTGCAGTGAGTATAGGCAACTCAACTGCAGCCAACAGAGTTCCTTGAAATTTCTCCCCTTTTAAAGGACATGTTGATCCTTACCATCAAGGCTTTAAAGACCCATTACGCCGGTACGTTATTTTCCTTCCCTTGCTCGGGCGATTTATTAAAGATACACTGACGCACCAAGATTAAGTCCCTTGGGGGTTTTTCTGGGTAGCTGTGACCCACATACAAATGCCCCCAACTTGAAATTGATGCTGCTCTTTAAAATTGTTTCGTTTTCAATGTGGGGTCATTTGTATGGGAGTCAAACCTGATCAAAACAAGATTTCGTACCAGGTATAAGAGGGAAAGCACGTGAAACCCGTGATTTTGACACGTGATCTGGTGGGTCTTTAAGATTTCGTACCAGCCAGGGAGGGGAAACACGTAACAAACGCCTCTCGTGTCATACGTTAAAAGGTTCAAAAGGGTTGTTTCTTTTTCCACCAAGGCAACCACTAGTGCGCGCGCGCGCGCGCATGTGTGTGTGTGTGTGCGTGTGCGTGTGCGTGTGCGTGTGTGTGTGTGTGTGTGTGTGTGTGTGTGTGTGTTGAGTGTGTGTGTGTGTATGTGTGTGAGTGTGTGTGTGTGTGTGTGTGCGTGTGCGTGTGCGTGTGCGTGTGTGTGTGTGTGTGTGCGTGCGTGCGTGTGTGTGTGTGTGTGTGTGTGTGTGTGTGTGTGTGTGTCTGTTCTGTGTCTGTCTCTGTGTGTGTGTGTGTGTGTGTGTGTGTCTGTCCTGTGTCTGTCTGTGTGTGTGTGTGTGTGTGTGTGAGTGTGTTTGTGTGTGTGTCTGTTCTGTGTCTGTCTGTGTGTGTGTGTGTCTGTCTGTCTGTTCTGTGTCTGTCTGTGTGTGTGTGTGTGTGTGTGTGTGTGTGTGTGTGTGTGTGTGTGTGTGTGTGTGTGTGTGTGTGTGTGTGTGTGTGTGTGTGTGTATATGTGTGTGCACGCGTTTATGTGCTTTGTTTTGTATTGTAGAGCGTGTTATACAGAGGTGTTGTGTGTTGTAGAGCATCAAATGCAGAGGTGTTGTGCATAGTAGAGCGTCAAATACAGAGGTGTTGTGTGTTGCAAAGCATCAAATACAGAGGTGTTGTATGTTGCACAACATCAATACAGAGGTGTTGTGTGTTGCTAAACATCAAATACAGAGGTGTTGTGTGTTGCCAAACATCAAATTCAGAGGTGTAGTGCGTTGCTGAGCTTCACTTTCATGTGTTGTGTGTGTTGCAGAGAACGATGTTGGAGGCAAATGCAAAAGCAAGAATCAGTGTGTCTCTGGCACCGTCTGTGATATAGACGGCACCTGCAGTAAGACACGATTGCACTCTTCAATGGCTTCAATATGGCTCAGCCTCGTATTATTGACTCAAATCACTCTTCTATCTTCTATCTCTCTGTTCCTTCTTCAGTGTCCCCGTCTCTGTCTCCCTGTCTTCTCTGTTTATCTAATCATAAAGTTACAAGAGGTCACACTTTTGAACTAACCAAAAAGCAAACCAATACCCGTCAATTCCACTCATATTTTACAAACAGAATAATAAATGTATGGAATAGTTTGTCCCATAATACCGTCAATGCACCATCTGTAAATGCCTTTAAAAATCACATTGATAAGGAATTAGCAACACTAATGTTTTCTACCAATTTGGACATTAAACTGTACAATTGAGTGTTAGTTATACACAAACGCCATAACTAAATCCATAAAGTCAATCAAGCTCTGAACAAAGAAATTAGCCTACACTATCGATGGCAAAAGGCATACAGCCTATAGCCTCTGTGAATCTGTGAGTCTGTTTGTCTCGATTTTGTATCTTCTTCTTCTTCTGTGGTGGTGACCAACTTTATATAGAAGTAATTGTGCACACTATACTATCAGTCTAAGCGATTTAAAAAAAAAATTATGTTTACATTTCTGTTAAAGTCAAAAGTTATAGTAAGTAGGCTACGAAATGTAGGCCTACAATATGAGAAAAAAAAGATGTATATGCTTAAAGGTGGACCCTGACGGATGAGGTTTTGCAAGAAACACGTCGAGATCACCAGAAAGACAGCCTTTTCAAGGATCGGAACACTCACTTCGCTCTGGTTTTCAAGAAATTAAACCGTCAAAACGGCGATTCCTCCTTGGCGGAGATGCCGGAGAGAGTAGCCATTTTGGATGGGGTGGGTGGAGGTCACTCATTGCGGTTGAAGCGTTTTCTTTTGTTGTAGTGCAGTAAAAAAAAAGAGGAGCTATTTCCTTTGTTGTGAGCGAAACTCCTTTAAATAAACTGTATTAACATTTTTTTTTAAATAAGTAAAAAGGCTTGTATTGCGAACATTTCGTGCAAACGATTTGGTCTAAACGCAGGCGGTCATTAGAAAAGAAACGGCACACGCCTTCTCGTTGGGTGAAATAATTTGACTTCCAGCACCTCCGCCAAGGAGGAATCGTCGGTTTAACGGTTTGATTTCTAGGAAACCAGAGCAAAGTGAGTGTTGAGATCTCTGTAAAGGGTGTTTTCCTGGTGATCTGGACGTGTTTCTTACAAAAACTCCTCCGTCAGGGTGCCCCTTTAAAACGTGCTGAAACAGTAAACAGCGTATAACTCCTCAACATTCAACAATGCTATTGCCCGTTTCAGGACTGGATGTGAAGCACCGCTGCAGTTCAGAGCTGTTGCAGTATTGCCGCATTGGCACAGTATGTGATAACACCGATGTCTGTGGTAAGGTTTGCTGATATCTGTGCTCCTTCACCTAGCTCTGTCTTCTTTGTTTTGAATGACTATGTTATCAATCGAATCAATAAGTTTTTGGGGCGGCGAACCACCCCTTTTAAACAAAATTTGAATCCGAGCTTTTGAAATGTACTGTAAATGTCCTTATAAGCCCATATTATACTTGAAAACGCCCACCCCCAACTTTGGGACGATTTTCATGCAAAGAGTTTTCTTAGAGTAGATTTTGAGCATACGTAAAAGCTTACCATGGACACGCTCACCCTTTACTTTGAACGAGGAAGAAAAGACAACTCCTGCTTGGCCTGCCTACACAGATAAGTCTTCAACCCCATTTCAATGCTTCTGAATATTGTTTTTTTATACCCGGTGCGCGCGCTTACATAATTACGTCACACACAAGATTGTTCGGCCTTCATGAGGATTTGACTTCGGCCTTCATGAGGATTGCTTCATAGACCCCCAAATGGGTGCATCCCTGGGACCCTCTGCACATTCTTTTAGAGGGTCCTTTAGAAATCTTAGTGCTTCATAGACCCCCAAATGGGTGCATCCCTGGGACCCTCTGCACATTATTTTACAGGGTCCTTTAGAAAGTTAAGTGCTTCGTAGACCCCCAAATGGATGCATCCCTGGGACCCTCTGCACATTCTTTTAGAGGGTCCTTTAGAAAGTTAAGTGCTTCGTAGACCCCCAAATGGGTGCATCCCTGGGACCCTCTGTACATTCTTTTAGAGGGTCCTTTAGAAACTTTACTGCTTCGTAGACCCCCAAATGGGTGCGTCCCTGGGACCCTCTGCACATTCTTGTAGAGGGTCCTTTAGAAAGCTAAGTGCTTCGTAGACCCCCAAATGGGTGCATCCCTGGGACCCTCTGCACATTCTTTTAGAGGGTCGTTTAGAAACTTTACTGCTTCGTAGACCCCCAAATGGGTGCATCCCTGGGACCCTCTGCACATTCTTTTAGAGGGTCCTTTAGAAACTTTACTGCTTCGTAGACCCCCAAATGGGGGTGGGTCCCTGGGAGCCCTGGTATGGTACTAAGAGTTTGCCCTTGCTGTGGGCTGTATGATATCAGGTTATTCCCTGAACAGTGAGTGTTCTGGTGACGATGGGAGCTGTGTGGCGGGGGCGATGTGCACGGACAACACGTGCCAGTGCCATGGCGGGGAAGACGTTGCCTACGAGAGTGGATCATTGTGTCGTAAGTGGCACGAAATCTCTCTGCCTCTCTCCCTCTTCACCCCCCCCCCTCTCTCTCTCTCTCTCTCTCTCTCTCTCTCTGTCTCTCTCTCTCTGTCTCTCCCTCACTTTCTCTCTCTCTGTGTCTCTCTCACTCTCTCTCTCTGTCTGTCACTGTCCCTCTCTCTCCCTCTTTCTCACTCTCCGTCACTGTTTCCCCCCTCACTGTCTCCCCCCTCACTCTCTCCTCTCTTCTCTCTGTTGCTCTCTCTCTCTCTCTCTCTCTCTCCCTCCCTCTCTCTCTCTCTCTCGCTCTCTCTCTCTCTCTCTCTCTCTCTCTCTCTCTCTCTCTCTACCTCTCTTTCTCTCTCAGTCAGTCTGTCTGTCTGTCTGTATCTCTCTCTCTCTCTCTGAAATACAAGTTCGTTCTCTCTCTCTCTCTCTCTCTCTCTCTCTCTCTCTCTCTCTCTCTCTCTCTCTCTCTCTCTCTCTCTCTCTCTCTCTCTCTCTCTCTCTCTCTCTCTCTCTCTCTCTCTCTCTCTCTCTCTCTCTCTCTCTCTCTCTCTTCTCTCTCTACCTCTCTTTCTCTCTCAGTCAGTCTGTCTGTCTGTATCTCTCTCTCACTCTGAAATACAAGTTCGTTCTCTCTCTCTCTCTCTCTCTCTCTCTCTCTCTCTCTCTCTCTCTCTCTCTCTCTCTCTCTCTCTCTCTCTCTCTCTCTCTCTCTCTCTCTCTCTCTCTCTTTATATTTCGTTAAATACAATACAGCCTGTCAACGCTATATTCTTCTTCTCCTTCTTCTGGGAGTTTATAGTCCCTACCAAGAGAGTTTACGTAGAAGGGGGAGGGTGGGGGCTTCAGGTCGTTTAAAAATAGTATATATATTTATTGTGTATGTTTAAAACTGTTCAAATCCTAGTATAAAACGGTACCCGGACCACATAGTTAAAACCCTTTCATCGCCAATGTCGCCTCTTGCAACCACAATGATTAACACCCATGTTATTGAAAGCCATCAAATGAGGGTCTGTTGACCAATGACCTTATGCTTTTAATTTTGGGAGGTAAGGATAGGCCTTATGTTATGCATGTCACAGAGGAATCCCCAAAATTGCAAATGAAATCTTGGCTAATGTTAAGATCAGCTCCCTCCGCTGTTCCAGGGTGAAGTTGGCCCTCCATTCATTACCTTTTTCGTTAAGCTGAGACACGCGGGAACAGTTGGAGGGAGCTGATCTTAATATTTGCCGAAATCTGTTCTATACCCAGGACAGTTTTGGCTGAAAAAATGTCTGGCGTTGAAAGCATAACAACCATCAAAGAGCAACATAATTATATTCAATACAACGTTAAGGGCTTCGTACACTAGCGTCAAGATCTCGAGATCGCGGCGATTTTTTTTGCTGCAAGGCGCAGTTTGATGCGCCGCTTGCGTGTGAGAGATTCGCGGCGCGGCAGGATTTTTGATGCGTAGTTGCGCGATTTTGTGTTGCTCGAGAATAGATGCGGCTCTAATTTTGATGCTCAAGATCGCAGAGATCGTAAGACTAGCCAATCACAACGGACGGAAGGACTATAACTCTGATTGAAGAAAAAAAATACTGTTGTTTCTAAGAGGAGGTTTGACGCTATAGTAATCTTTCCTTGCTTTCCAAATAAGGAAGTTCGCGCGACAAGAGGCGAAGCGACAAGAGTCGTGTGTGAGACACCACTGCCTCGCTACAATGTGTGCTGTGATGCAGGCGTCAACGCGTCAAGGCGTTGCTCTGAGAAACAAATGACGCCTGATGCTAGTGTGCGAAGCCCTTTAGCCTATATGGCTATTCTTCCTCAGTTCCAGTCAGTGGGAGGGTCGGCGGGGAGTGCAGTGTGATCCATCCTTGCCTGGACCCTAGCGCGGTGTGCAGGGACCAAGGAGGACAGGGCTACAGGGTCTGTGTGTGCACGGGCGGTACCCACGTGGACAGAGCCGACTACAGCTGCAGTGAGTTCTTTTCGATGATTTATATGGATAATATGTCACACGTCTTGTTCTTTTTATTATGGT
>CM065701.1:19179346-19181846 GCA_017654935.2 Phymorhynchus buccinoides | reverse complement strand
GATACCTTATTACAGATTGCCCTTTATAAATATGAAAGATAAGATGTTAGAGAACAAGAAATTATTCATAACTCAAAATTGACCAAAAATGAAAATTTTGACTTTCCAAGCCTGTTGTTAGAAACTAGCCCAGCGACTTAATGTCCCTTTCGTGGTGCTGGGTCACAATCAAAGTGGTGTCCAACATGTAACGTCGATCACAGAAGATCGATGAACCCCCACTTTCTGTTCGTACATGTCCAATGCACCAAACAATAAAGAGATAAGTACATCATTAAAGCTTCCCAAAACATAGGGGAAGACGGGGTAAAAAGCGCATGGGCGGGTAAGAAGCCCACCCCAATTATCTCATGAAATAAAGAAAATTTCAGTCAAATTTGCCCATGAGACGAATGCTAGACATTAACGCTCGTCTCATGGGCGAAATGAGACTGAAATTTGCTTAATTTCATGAGATAATTGGGGTGGGCTTCTTACCCGCCCATGCGCTTTTTACCCCGTCTTCCCCTATATAACGTGAATATGTATTTTAATCTATGTCAGTCCAGTAATTGCCGGTGTGGCATTCTCAAAATGGATTTGTTCTCAACATGTCTGCGCATGTGCGAAATTATTTGTGTGTGTATTTGACGGTTTCAGGTTAGGGTTAGAGATAGGGTTAGGGATTGGTTTAGGGTTAGGCGGGGTTCACAGTAGACGCGTAAGTTCCGTACGGAAAACCCTAAATAAGTGGAAGAAAGAAGGATAAAAGTTTACGCATATAGGGGAAATTCTGACACATGTGCGCAAATCTTTTCCCTTCTATGTTTCACTTATTTATGGATTGCGCACGGGTTTCCGCACGGAATATCCGCTTATGTGTGCACACGGCCTTAGGGTAAGGAATAGGGTTAGGGATAGCCTAGGGTTATGAATAGGGTCGAATAGGGTTAGGGATAAGGTTAGGGATATGTTTAGGGTCAATTTAGTGTCGAATACACAAAAGATAAAATTTGATGGTACCGTACGTCATGATCGATTTCGCACATGCGCAGACATGTTGAGAACAAATCCGTTTTGAGAATGCCACACCGGCACGCAGCTGGACGTGCGATCATGAGTGCGTCTTAGACCGTCAACACGGGTAGTAAGTAGTATGTCAATTAGATTGGAATAGGGAGGCTAGAAGAGGAGATGGGGGGTGAAATGAATAAGTGGAAGGAACTCTCTCTCAATTAACTCCCTCCAACAAGGTTCTTTACGACAACGCCGGCCTAGCACGATACAAGCAGCAGCAAGCCACCAGGGCCTGTATTCACGTTGAGATAGCATGAGACTTAGCATGATGCTAACTTAGAAGCTCTTCTGTAGGATTTAATAGGACTTTTGGAAGAGCTTCTAAGTTAGCATGATGCTAAGTCTCATGCTATCTCAACGTGAATACAGGCCCAGGGAGACACACCAAAACGTCACGCTTCATAAAAGGATATAAATTAGGCTAAACAGTTTTACCGTCCATACGGGTCTCTGACCGATTGGACGCTAATCTCGTCATCATCAATCGTTTGGGGAGTTGAGTCTGATTTACATACTACTTACTATCCGTGCTGAATATCAATGTCTGTTATTCAGGCACCTGATCGACATTTCTCCTTGAGAGATACTAAAGTGATTTTGAGTTGAGGTTTGAGTTGAGTATTCTTCTTTTTTTTTTCTGCGTGCCCAGGCCATACAGCCATAATGGGTAAGGTACGTATGTGTCCGGTTTTCAGTTTTCACTGGTCTCCCCGCTGCGTACAGCCGACACATTCCGATTTCGGAGGAGCTCAAAGGAGAACAATTATTTGGAAGATTTTGTTTGGAATAGGGAGGCTAGAAGAGGAGATGGGGGTGAAATGAATAAGGGGAAGGAACTCTCTCTTAATTAACTCAATTAATTAACTCTCTCTTAATTAATTGGTTTTATTCACCGTGTTTATTGTTTATTTCACCTTCATGTGCTTGTGTGAGTGTAGCTTTTTGATGTTTTAGTTCAATTATGAAGATTTTGTTTCTCAAAAAGGCAGGAGAATGGGCCTATAAGTCGGAAAGATAGTAGATGATAGAAAGCAAAGGGTAAAGGCAGAGTCAAAGAGAGTAGCAGATTAGATGAAGTTACAAGCGCAAAATTTCCAGAAAGTGGGGGAACTATTTTTTTTACGAAAGACACCCCCCCCCCCCCCCCCCGGTATCCCCACGGGGAGAGACTCGTGGTGGGGGCTGGGGTCGTCCAGCTCCCGTATGGAGGCACGAGGCATCCACCCACTGCCCCTTGAGTTGAGTCACATAAAGTCGGTCTCACCAACTTGGCATCGGCGCATCGACAAGCGCGCACAACCCATATGCGCCGTCCCATATGCGCGCGTTATCGTATCCCATAAGCGCGCACAGTCTTGTCCGATAAGCGCGGATTGACATGTCCGATAAGCGCGGAGTGACATGTCCGATACGCGCGCGATGTCATGTCTGTTAAGCGGGTGTG
>CM065701.1:19156846-19174346 GCA_017654935.2 Phymorhynchus buccinoides | reverse complement strand
GAGAGTATTCAACAGGTAACATGAGTTACAAAAGTATTCCACATTGAAAGCCTCGATAGCTCATTGGTAGAGCTTCTGTCTCTCATGCCAATGGTTCGGGTCCGATTCTCGGCACAGGAATTTTTTTTATTTTTTTAATATTTAGTCCCCGAGCCGAAGGTGTCTGTCCGCCGTGCCTCCATCCGTCCGTCCGTCCGGATATTCGTCCGTTTTTCTCAAAAGCTATTCAGTCTATCATCATCAAATTTGGTATACTAGTTTGCCAAGATGCAAGCTATCCACTGATGTATTTAGTTTTACATTAAGGTCAAGGTCGCGCCAGTTACGGGGTTCAAACCCCAAAACACATAATCGCTAATATCTCGCGAAGTTTTGCATGTATTTCAATGCAGTTTTTTTCACAACATTTCTTGATGAATGGTCTATAACACAGTTGTCAGTCTCTCTCTCTCTCTCTCTCTCTCTCTCTCTCTCTCTCTCTCTCTCTCTCTCTCTCTCTCTCTCTCTCTCTCTCTCTCTCTCTTAAAATCTAAAGCGTTTGCTTTTAAAAGTCAATCGCTTGTATCTGAATAAATTATTTTTCTCAAATTATTTCTCCCAATTTATGGATTATGTGTATGTGCATGATTTTATTGTTTTAGTTTACATTTATGTATTAATAAAAAGTATCGAAACGGGCAGAGAGGCATAATCAATCAAAAGTTCAGACTTCAGACCCCTCTCTCTCTCTCTCTCTCTCTCTCTCTCTCTCTCTCTCTCTCTCTCTCTCTCTCTCTCTCTCTCATGTTTGTGAATTCGATGCGCCAGTGGGATACGTGCATGAACATTAAATTTATTTTGAGTGGGAAAAAACAGCTTCTAAAGGCGAGACGAAAATGGTGTTTTACGTCCTCTTGGTCTGAATCAGACACATATGGGACATTTGTAAATGCAAATATGGTGGGAACAATACTGGAGGCAATGCCCGGAGGCAGTACGAAACCAGTAAAGTCCCGATTTTTTAAAATTAATACAGACAGGTGTAGCGGTAACCACGCCTCGGTTAAACCTCATCGGCTATGGCACCGCTACAAGTGTGAAGCTTCTAAACCTAAAATGAATCTTTCAAATCCTGCTTTGAAATAGCAAAGTGTAGGCCCCTATTGCTGATTACCACGTAGTGTGCGTGTTTGTTTGTGTGTGTAAGCTTAGATAATTATACCGACAATCAGTGATGCATTGATTATTTAGAATTATCCTGATCATCATGTGGAAATATTTTGCTGTTTTTGTGGCGCATGGAGACATCCGAAGGAGGTATTGTTCTTGTTCAAGGGAAGGGAGAGAATCAGCCTAAAGGACTAGATTTTTCAATTGCCGCAATAGTCTCCCTTTAGTCTTCACACTGTGGATCGCGTTTGCGGAGCCATGATGAGCGCACTCAATGAAGAGCAGTGATTGTGTGTGCGCGCGCGCGTGCATGCGTCCATGTGTTGTGCGTGTGCGTGTGTACATGCGTCAGTGTGTGCTTGCATGCGTTCCTCTGCATGGAATGAATAATATTTAGCATAGAGTATAATTTGCAAGAATCGAAAGAAGCTTGGAACCATCATCAGCCGAATCGATTCTGTCAAATTAATAAAATTATACGTGAATCTGAGGTCAGTTTGAACGACTTGACATTTAGGCTATTAATTAATGAATGTTACTTAACATAGCACTGAAACTCAACTTTAGCTTTGTTCACACAGAGAAGAGTTGTTCCCGGTGGGGGGATACCGAGAGGCGTTATTGTGAGTGAAAATCTGTTTAACGTCCTCCGGTCTGAAACGGACACATATGGGACATTAGTAGATATAAAGATGGTGGGAACGATCCTGGAGGCAATGCCCGGAGGCAGTGCAACACCAGGAAAGTCCCGAATTTTTAACAATACAGATGTAACTCTAAATGGGGATACCGAATAGGGGAAGACGGGGTAAAAAGCGCATGGGCGGGTAAGAAGCCCAGCCCAATTATCTCATGAAATAAAGAAAATTTCAGTCAAATTTGCCCATGAGACGAATGCTAGACATTAACGCTCGTATCATGGGCAAAATGAGACTGAAATTTGCTTTATTTCATGAGATAATTGGGGTGGGCTTCTTACCCGCCCATGCGCTTTTTACCCCGTCTTCCCCAAATAGGGCTTTACGTCCTATCGGCCTGCCACAGCAGGCACATATGGAACATGAAATGGGGATACCGAGAGGCGTTATTGCACAAATAGTTCCGCCACCTCCTAGAAGAGCAAACAACTTGTCTACTAATCCGTTTCTCATTTTGAATGTTTTTTTCCCTTCTGATTTGGCCTGCTTACTGTCATAGTTAGTAGGGGAAGACGGGGTAAAAAGCGCATGGGCGGGTAAGAAGCCCACCCCAATTATCTCATGAAATGAAGCAAATTTCAGTCTCATTTTGCCCATGAGACGAGCGTTAATGTCTAGCATTCGTCTCATGGGCAAATTTGACTGAAATTTTCTTTATTTCATGAGATAATTGGGCTGGGCTTCTTACCCGCCCATGCGCTTTTTACCCCGTCTTCCCCTATGCTATTAGTTGATTACCCTATCTGGTCTGAATTATTTGCATGCACTGCCTAATTGGACCATTAGTCTTGATTTTTGTTTGTATAGATATCTAATCTATGCTAACAAGATTGAACAAAGGGGGAATACTCTCTTTCTAATTAACTCCCCTCCACCAAAGTTGATTGCGATACCAATCATCTAGCAAAGCGTGGGTCAGAAACCAAAGTGAGACAAACAAAGCATGTACTGTGTGGGTGAAGGGTCATAAAGGCGAACTTGGCTCATTCTTTTTTTGAGAATGATGCTTCGTTTGTCACACTTTGGTTCTGACCCACGCGTTGCTAGATGATTAGTATCGCAATCAACTTTGGTGGAGGGGAGTTAATTATGAAAGAGAGTATTCCCCCTTTGTTCAATTTCGGTATCTCCTCTCTTGGCCTCACTGTTTCATTCTATAATAACAAGGTTTTTTGACCTTTGAACTCATCCCACACTGACGGTCAAGGGTCCTTGGCTATTCACTGTGTCTGTCCATGCGATGCCAGTGAAATTGACCCATGGCCAATATTAAAATGATGCGACTGTGCCCAATGGAAGCTGTTTTCGCCAGTGGCAGTCATCCCTACACGCCGTAAAGAATTGTTGGTTGTTGTCACTCCACGGGTGGAGTGAATGTGTGGGTGGCTCCATGAATGGAGCGAAGTCCCCTGAAGTCGGAGTATGGCCGCCCATGTGGCGGGGCCCTTTAAAAGCAGCCATGCACGTAATCTTCCCACCCCAGGCCTTGCGAAATGTTCACATGGCACTGGGTGTGCCCCCAGAGCGTTTAAGCTGGGGAACGAAAACAACATCATCCCAAAACTGAGATGTTACAGCTTGGCCGAGGGCATTCTGTGGAAACATTTTAAATGCGGATAAATTATTAAATCTAGGCCAAGTTCGAACATGAAGGTCATTGAAGAAAGGTCAAGGTCACTGAAAGCGAAACTGCTGCCACGCGGTTGGTTGCTCTAGCGTTTTCACGCTCTGATTCAGGGTTTTTTCCCCAGTAACACTAGTCTGTTTCTGTTCTTAATTTAAGGCGCATACAACTGACCTTCACACAAGAAACATTTTCACTTTTCAAATTTAAAGAAAATGGCGTGTACAGAATACAAAACAGTAAGAGAGAGGGGGAGAGAGAGAGGGAGATAGGGAGACACACACACACACACACACACACACACACACACACACACACACACACACACACACACAGCATGAGAGAGAGAGAGATATACACAGAGAGAGAGAGAGAGAGGCACACACACACACACACATAGAATGAGAGAGAGACAGAGAGACAGAGAGAGATACACAGACAGAGAGATACACAGACAGAGAGGCAGGCAGACAGACACATAGAAGCATAGAGAGCGAAAAAACAGACAGGAGAAAAACGACAAATAGTCCACCCTTTACAATTTCACAAGAACACGTTTTATTTATTTTCTTCCCCCAGCCCCCACTGGTTCGGCGTTAAACACACGTCATACAGCGTGGACAGAGAAGAAAAAGAAAGATAATGTATGGAAGACTGACACTAGATGCAGCACAATGACTTAGAAGACCACCACCACTAACATACCTGCACAGAAAAATAACAATAACGTTGAGAAGCTACGTTCAACAATGACAAGTAAAATCATTCAGGAATGGTACTGACTAAACTTGCAGAACCAGAACCGTCATTGATAATCTAAATAATACTGATTAACAAAAAACAAAACAAAATGTTGGAGAGAAGAAAAAAAAGTTCTACATTGATGAATGCATAGTTGAAGCCATTTCATTTTTTAAAATTAATTAAGCTTACATTATGACATTTTCTTCGCCCCCCCCCCCCCCCCCCCCCCCCCCCCCCATACTTGAGAAAGATTAGCTGCTCAGATATAGGCCTATTTTTGGGGGGTTATTTTAATTTTTGTAATGAACTCACATTTTGCATTTCGTTTTCAGAATGTTGTGCAACTCTTGACAAAATTACAGCATCGGCTGCAAACGTTACGTCAGCTAGCTAACCACCACTAGAGCAGTGAATGCTGGAATTCTGTCAAATAGATTTTTCTACGATGTGTATGTATGACAAAGAATAGCAGAGAAACAGGCCTTCTACCCCCCTTCCCCCTTTCTTGCTTGGTCAAAGAAGCTTGACAACTTATATTGAAAAAAGAAGTCATTGAACAACTAGAGACAACCACAGGATGTTTTTTTTGTTTTTTTAAACAGACAATCATAAACTGTCATCTTAGTGATTTACAACAAAATGACTCAGTTTGATTCCTGATTTAAAACTTACACGTGTGGTTTCGAAACAACACGATTTCTATTCAACCTTGTGGCTAACATTGTCAAAGAAAAGTTCTACTGGGCCTAACAGACCAACCAAAAAAACCACCCATCACACCTGAAAATCAAACTGCACAGACATTTGCGCTGTATCAAAATGTTTTTTTTTCCTTTCAAATTCTCATACACACACACACACAATACTCTCAATAACCCAAATGGTACAACTATACAGTGTTGTTATACAACTACTTCCACAAAACAGGCTCTACGCTAACAGGGACAGAAAATTACTGAATAAAGATGCAATATTGCGAAACGGTTAAAAGTACACACCATCATGACAGAAAACGAAAAGAGAAAACTGGTCTGGTCTGACCTGAGTTTACAACGGAATAAAGGCACAACACAGCAGATGACCGTTTAATTAACAACAACAAGAGGGAGCAGAATACGCACAGAGAGAGGGAGAGATGCAGAGAGAGAGAGAGAGAGAGAGAGAGAGAGAGAGAGAGAGAGAGAGAGAGAGAGAGAGAGAGAGAGAGAGAGAGAGAGAGAGAAACAGAGATAGGCAGCAAGACACAGAAAGAGAGAAAGAGACCCAAGCAGTTTAAGGACTAGTGACTATAAGTAACAAGACTTGACATGGATAAAACGATGGAAGACGGAAGGAAGGAAGACTGCTTTAGAAGAAGATGGAGAGAAGGGCGAACAAGAGCAGGGTGATGGACATGGTGACTGCACAGGCCCCTGCACACAAACAAACAAACATAAACACATTTCATTAGAAAGCAAGGTCACACTTCAAGGTCAAGATCAGTATGGCGATAATTTATGCTCGGATGTTTTCTACTCTAGGTTATACAGTGCCACACACAATCTGAAGCGCTTCTGTGAAGCACAAATGTGGAAAATATGGCTTAAAACCCAATTTTTAGACAACTACCACTTTCAAGGCCTACCGATCTCCCAGACCTTCTGCATCTGTACACACGTTTCTTACCAATGATCTGCTTCTGTACCCACATTTCTTACAAAGGATCTGCATCTTTACCCACGTTTCTTACCAAGGATCTGCATCTGTACCCACGTTTCTTACCAAGGATCTGCATCTGTACACACGTTTCTTACCAAGGATCTGCATCTGTACACACGTTTCTTACCAAGGATCTGCATCTGTACCCACGTTTCTTACAAAGGATCTGCATCTGTACCCACGTTTCTTACCAAGGATCTGCATCTGTACACACGTTTCTTACCAAGGATCTGCATCTGTACCCACGTTTCTTACCAAGGATCTGCATCTGTACCCACGTTTCTTACCAAGGATCTGCATCTGTACCCACTTTTCTTACCAAGGATCTGCATCTGTACCCACTTTTCTTACCAAGGATCTGCATCTGTACCCACGTTTCTTACCAAGGATCTGCATCTGTACCCACGTTTCTTACCAAGGATCTGCATCTGTACCCACGTTTCTTACCAAGGATCTGCATCTGTACCCACGTTTCTTACCAAGGATCTGCATCTGTACCCACGTTTCTTACCAAGGATCTGCATCTGTACCCACGTTTCTTACCAAGGATCTGCATCTGTACCCACGTTTCTTACCAAGGATCTGCATCTGTACCCACGTTTCTTACCAAGGATCTGCATCTGTACCCACGTTTCTTACCAAGGATCTGCATCTGTACCCACGTTTCTTACCAAGGATCTGCATCTGTACCCACGTTTCTTACCAAGGATCTGCATCTGTACCCACGTTTCTTACCAAGGATCTGCATCTGTACCCACGTTTCTTACCAAGGATCTGCATCTGTACCCACGTTTCTTACCAAGGATCTGCATCTGTACCCACGTTTCTTACCAAGGATCTGCATCTGTACCCACGTTTCTTACCAAGGATCTGCATCTGTACCCACGTTTCTTACCAAGGATCTGCATCTGTACCCACGTTTCTTACCAAGGATCTGCTTCTGTACCCACGTTTCTTACCAAGGATCTGCATCTGTACCCACACTTCACACCAAGGATCTGCATCTGTACCCACACTTCACACCAAGGATCTGCATCTGTACCCACACTTCACACCAAGGATCTGCATCTGTACCCACACTTCACACCAAGGATCTGCATCTGTACCCACATTTCTGACCAAGGATCTGCATCTGTACCCACGTTTCTTACCAAGGATCTGCATCTGTACCCACGTTTCTTACCAAGGATCTGCATCTGTACCCACGTTTCTTACCAAGGATCTGCATCTGTACCCACGTTTCTTACCAAGGATCTGCATCTGTACCCACGTTTCTTACCAAGGATCTGCATCTGTACCCACGTTTCTTACCAAGGATCTGCATCTGTACCCACATTTCTTACCAACCACTCTGCCATGCAAAAGATGCAAAGTGTCTTTTTCCGTAAAACGTGGTACAATCTGAGCCAGGACATTTTTCAGTCTTTACAACTGAAGAGTGCTCAAATACTATACTTCTTTTCTTCTTCTTCGATCGCTCAGACAGTTTCCTGTCCATTATGAGCGCAGATGCGTCATGCTGCCGTTATGCGCCGAACTAAGAAATAGTTAGGCCTAGCAAGCCCGACTTCGGCTGGAAATACAGTACAGGCTTCGGCCGTGCGGAAACCCGTAAACAAGTGAAAGAAAGAAGGGAACAGATTTACGCACGTGTCCGAATTTCCCCTAATCCGTAGATTTTTTTTTACCCTTCTTTCTTCCACTTATCTACGGATTGCACATGGGATTTTCGCACGGAATCTCCGCATATGTGTGTACACGGCCTTAAGCCTTTCTATTAGAAAAACATTGGCACACGATTACGCCTATGACATAACCGCCTAACTCAGATTTAAGGGCTGTGCACAGTACACACACGGAAACGTCATGCGCTTGTCAGCAAAATTTATAAGTAAGCGAAAGTAAGAAATATGATGGGGTAAGCGAGTGCGCTTCCGTGTGCGCTTATCTCATCCGCTTAATATTTCGTTCTTTCGCTCATGAAAAGCATGCGCGTATCCCATCCGCTTATGTTTTTATTTTACTCATGAAACGCATGCGCTTATGCCATCCGCCTATTTCTTACTTTCTTTTACTCACGAAACGCATGCGCTTATGCCATCCGCTTATTTCTTACTTTCTTTTACTCACGAAACGCATGCGCTTATGCCATCCGCTTATTTCTTACTTTATTTTACTCACGAAACGCATGCGCTTATGCCATCCGCTTATTGAGAGAGAGAGAGAGAGAGAGAGAGAGAGAGAGAGAGAGAGAGAGAGAGAGAGAGAGAGAGAGAGAGAGAGAGAGAGAGAGAGAGAGAGAGAGCGAACGAAATGTTATTTATTCATGGAAATGAGATAAGCTAATTAGCTACAGCTTTTTTTTCAGTCAGCCCTGAGGCAAACAACAAGAAAGCAACAAACAAATAAAATTAAGAAAAAAAGAAAAGTAAGAAAAGCAACAAAATAATATAAAAAAAACAAAAACAAAAACATTATTTATATTATATATATTTTTTTTATATACATAATCAGAGAGAGAGAGAGAGAGAGAGAGAGAGAGAGAGAGAGAGAGAGAGAGAGAGAGAGACAGACAGACAGACAGAGAGAGAGAGAGGGAGAAGGAGAGAGGGAGCAAGGGTATACAGGAGAGGACAAAAAAGGGCAAGTGATTGTATTAGTAAAACAGAAAAAATATAGGAGTGGGGGCCGGTCTGTGTGCCAGCTTGCATGCGAATTTATATACTTCTCTGCAATTGCTTTGCATCATTGTTTTGTGTCTTTTGAATTGGGACAAAGCATTGCTTTATTTATATTTATATTTGTGTGTGTGTGTGTGTGTGTGTGTGTGTGTGTGTGTGTGTGTGTGTGTATTCCGAGACTAGCATCATTAATCATTGTCACCGCGTTGGCAACCAACTGAACGGTACTCACTTCGGGTAGCAATATGCACATTTCTGACCCATCCCCTTAAAATTGACATAGACAATGCTCCGGCCAAAATCTGGTTGTTGTTGTTTTTCGTGCTGGGTGAAGAACATTGTCAGTTTTGTGTCACTGACTGGTTTGCGTTTGGCAGATGCTGAGCTGGCAGAATTGTTTGAATCTGGGTTATCTCAGCACCAGGCGGCACAGGCCATGAATGTCGACCAAAGTGTGGTCTCAGGAATGTGGAACTTGTTCCATGCTACAGGCATTATCTAAAGAAGGTATTCTGGTGGGAAAACCGGTATTTCCATTCAACAGGAGGACGGGTTTCTTGTCATCAAGCTCGCCGACATCTCTTCTTGACAGCTATTCAGCGTCAAACACGGCCTTGACCTTGCAAATGGGAATAAAAGTTCCATTGCAACCAAAACGAGGAGGCTACATGGACCATTAAACTGGACGCCCATCTTGAGTAGTGCCACTAGTGGTGAGTCAAAATTTGGCCCAAATCTGAGCTAATGCAGGCACAGGACGTGGAGTAACAGAAAACAGCAATTCCACAATGATTATGTCCCCAGCATGTCCGTTATTTGAGGAAGCTCCCGGATCCCCAATGGCCTGATGTGGAGTCTGCATACAGGGAAATACAGCCCTCCATGACTGTGCCCCTGAACGGAAACTTGAAAATTGTAATGAATCAAAGTGAGATTCTGGATCTCCTCTTGAGCCCAAAGTCTGGTGACTCGCGTGTGGATTCCATTTTCATGGACAGTAAACGCCCTACCACATGGATTGAACGGAATGGACCACTATTTTGAGGAAGAATCAACAGAGCAAATTGAGGGGTCAGCCAGGTTTGCTGACTTAAATCTCACACAACATGTTTGGGGCATGACCCGAGACCCATCTGTGCATGTGTAGCCCAGCTCCAAGCTCCACAAGCCGGATCACCCTGAATAGGCCGTCAAAGAGGAATGGGGGAAATGACTCCCGGCAGAGGGTCCAGAATCTCTATTGTTCTTGGGGTGCTTCAGGGTGTTGTCATTTGTTGTTTGACATATTCCACGAAACGATATTTTGCTCCATAATTACCCCACATTCGAGGGTAGGTTTGATTCTGTGTCCTCCCCAACTTCTTTTTATGAGCACAATCTTTGCTGTTTTCAAGTCGGGCGTATTGCTTGATACCCAACATATAGTATTAATAAACTGTTTAGACTATAATGAATAAAATCAATGGAATTCAAAATACGGGATGCCTTTTTAAGTGATGTCAAGCAAACGTGGAGTAGTACATTGTGTTAATACACAGAATTGTGCGAGTTCATCATATAAGCATATAAGCATAAGAAAAACAGATCAATACACTTGTTTGAAACGTTTTATCGTCGGAAATGAATATAAACATACACAACTGCAATGCTGAAGATGCAACAAGCAAAGCTTATTGTTTGCTCAGAACAATAACAAAAACAAAAATAATAACCCGTCATTGGCTGATTTATAACTATCAGCAATACCACTAAGGAGACAAATGGCGTCACTAGTCATGGTGGTGAAAGGGGATAATACAAAGAATGCAACAACAACAAAAGAGGAAAACAGAGATGCCTTTAAAAGGTGGATTAGAAATAAGACTGAAGAACATTTTCAGTCTATGAATCTTCAAAAACGTCTATGCAAAAAGATCATTGCTCAAGCAAAAAGAAAAGAAAAAGAAGAAGAATATATACCAGGAAGCATTTTGTAAAATTGAGAATACAGAATCAAAACATATGTACAAAGTTAGGAAAAAAACGTAAAAGAGACGAATACCTCTTTCCTTATTTTCTTGCAAAATTAGATAAAGAGTTTCCAACTGCCTTGGAAAAGGCAGAGGCTTTTGCTGATGATGTTTCCTATAACAGTTTTGACTTCTGGTCTGTAGGCAGAATCTAAGCAATGTAGAATAATGGAGTAGCAAAAAGAAGTGTATTCAGGTCCTGTTCCTGCTAAAGATTATTAACATTCTCCCATACAGTTAACATAATTGAAAGAAGTATTAGCGTCTATTTCATCTCAAAATTCAGCAGTTGGTCTAGGCGGTATATCATAGCAGATGCTTTGTCACACGCCTTCTTATTGAATAGGTTTTCTACATTCTTTATTCCAAACATGTTGGGATAATGGCGCTATTCGTAAACCTGGAAGAGTTCAGTAATTGTACCAGTTTCGAAAGAGGGTCAATTAAGACCTGTTTCCCTTGGCCTAAGGCTGTGTCAGACCAATTGATATTTACTAGATATATATATATATATACCAAACCAAAACCAACAGTTCCAGTGTCCGGGTATTTATTCGAATATATGCAATTGGTGATTACCCTTCTACCTGTTGACACATGGCAGACTGTTGGAGCGAACCCTTAAAGAGGACTTATTCTACTCCTCTTGTCTTCGACACCTCGCCCTCTTTGTTCTGCCCTTAGTTAGTGCCGGAGATAACACATGGCTTGGTAAAAAGAACGAAAAGGAGGGGAGAAAGTGTAGCCACTGATATTAGGCTTAATATCAGGGACTGGGTTGTTAGCCTGGATAGCTCAGTGGTTAGAGCGCCCGTCTGGTTTTCGGGTTCGACTCCCGGTCCGGCTAACATTTCTTCCCAAAAAAACAAAACCGTAATTTCCAGTGTCCGGGTATTTATTCGAATATATATATATATATATATATATATGAGTAAAATTATAAAAGACACAAAAACACACAGTTTCATTTAAAAAAATATATTCTCTGATAAAATTTTCGTTGGTAAAAGCCAACTTTTTCAATATCAACACTGGCAACTTCTAAATAACGCACACCTTTTATATTTGAATTGTGAGTGAAAACTCAAAACATCTGTTAAAGAAGAAAAAGAAAAAAAGAAACAAAAGAGAAAAAAGAAAGAACACTTTCTACATTCTTTATTCCAAACATGTTGGGATAATGGCGCTATTCGTAAACCTGGAAGAGTTCAGTAATTGTACCAGAGGGTAATATATATATAACACCAAGGCTACATCAAAATGTTGTTATGCTCTGCATAGTTATGCGGGGATTGTCTTTACCTATGACACTCCCAAACCCTCCAAAGTTGGATTGTGGCTGCCCACGTGGCGGGGTAATAAAACCGGACACACACGTAATGTTCTCATCCCTAGCTGGTGCATTTGTACCATAGTGTTCAAGTGCTTCGGCTGCTGAGGTGATACCTGGAGTTTTTTTTAGCCAGGGTATGACAATAACAAACAACAAGATATTCTGTGAACAGTTACAGACCAATTTCTCTTACCTCCCATGTTGGAAAGGTTATGGAAAAATGTTTTGAAGTGTTACTTTTAATTGTGAAAAGAATCAGATTATTCCAGTTCAGCAAGCTGGTTTTAGGAAAGCCTGGCGCACTACAGATCATTCAGTTAAGCTTACCAAGCTGGTTGTAAGAAAGGCCAATGCACTACAGATATACATATATCTGCAAAGAGGACAACCTTTCTCCTGTAGAAAGTCTTCTAGCTCAGTTTGAATGTTCACTGTGGACATTCTTTGCAGGCCGATATGCAGACTGAAGAGTCTTTCTCAAAGACGAAACAGCTGTATTTGCATAGGCATTGTCTATCTCCCCCATTGGGAGAAAAATTAAAGTTATTGAGTTTCTTTCTTAAATCAGCACATTATTTTCTTTTATTCTTTTCAGAACACAGAACAAATCGTAAAGTTAAAATTAAAGTTATTGAGTTTCTTTCTTAGGTTCACAAACTTAAATACTGGACACAAAAAAAGTTTTATTAAAGCAAACTATATATATAAGAGGAAAGTTTAATGGTGTGGTTGTTTTTTCTTCTTCAATTCTTGTACGTTTATATATATACGTGTGTGTGTGTGTGTGTGTGTGTGTGTGTGTGTGTGTGTGTGTGTGTGTGTGTGTGTGTGTGTGTGTGTGTGTGTGTGTGCATATGTGTGTGTCTGGCCCGTTCCTCACAAACCATTGGCCGTATGAATACCTGATCACAGGCGGAATGGGGTGGAAAACATTTTGAAGGGGTCAATAATATAATGAGAGAGAGCGCCAAACAGCGCTCCAGCACAATCTAATGGTCATAGTTTGAAAACCGGTATAATTGCACATCCATATGACCACATTAATTTTTTGTTCACAATCACCAACACCTGGGGAATCCAGTGGGAGTCTTGTTGAAGGGGCCAAAATCTCAGTGGGAGCAAGAGTTGAGCAGCCTCCAAAACCGGTGACCACAGTTCGAACAACAGTTGGCTGCAGACCCCTATAACCATACAGCCATATTCTTTGCCAACATCATTACTTGGGGAATACAGTGGGGAAAAAATGAAGGGGCCAACGATAAAGAAAGAGCGCGAGCTTACCTAAATTTCTGCAGGGTATGGAACTCTTACCGTCAAATGCTAAACACTACTACCATGCGTTGTCAGTGAAGCATTATGTTTGTACAGCAAAAACAACTTTCAAAAACTTTGCATGAAATTTACAAGGCGGAGAGCTGGCAAACTCCTCTGGGGACCCACTCACCCCCATCAGGATATTCTCCATGCCCTTCATTCTCTTTATCGTCATTCTCTTTGACGACTTCAGGCTCTCCTTGCAAAGAAAAAACAATACAAGCACTCTTTCATTCCATCCATATAACGATACTCAACTACTCCAACACTGCTCCTTTACACTTCTGTTTCAATCCTACCATGCAATATTACTTTTGCCATTGTTGTGTGAAATGTCCTTAACACCATTGCTAATATTGTAGATCCTGGGTGTCGGCGATGTCGGCGATTATTAATTCAGTTGTTTGAAAAATGATAGGCTACTTCTTATTTTGGACATAGTGGATGGTGATTTGTAGTTATACTATAAGTTATAGTGGACAAGCAGGCCTCTGCCACGGATCCGTGGAATAACTGCCAAAAAGCGAAGCTAGTGGGGTGTTTCTGCTAGTTGATTTATAGGCATATATGTTGATTTCATTTTTTGTTCGCTCGATTGGTGCAGATGTCTGATGTCTGAGACTGATTAAGGTCAGGGAAATAGGCCTACCTTAATTAAAGAACTACGTGAAATCGTTAACCAACCGTAAAGAACAGTTCACAGTACTACAACAAAAGAGGGGATTAAAACTTAGGATCGGGTTATGTCTCTGATGAGTGCTAAAACAGTCACAAATTAGAAAGACTTGAAATGGTAATCAGTTAATATTTAGTTAATTTAGCCTTGCACCTCCTTCTGGGATACAGGCCAGCCCCTCATCCCCCCTTTCGGTCCTGTGCCTTACAGCTCAAATCCACGTTGTTAGTAATGATATTACTCGTCATATCACTGTGTTGCTATGGGGAAAGAGTGAAAACTAACAACATGCATCGTGACCATTAGGCCGTGTACACATATATGCGGAGATTCCGTAAATCCGTAAATAAGCAAAAGAAAGAAGGGAAAAGACTTGCGCATGTGTCCGAATTTCCCCAAATCCGTAAATGTTTAATCTTCTTTTTTCACTTACTTAGGGTTTTCCCTACGGAACTTACGCATCTAATGTGTACATGGCCTTTAGAGCCTGTGTCCGGTTCTATGGTGTACAGACCACCCTGACAAACGAAGTGTGAACCTACCGCAGTGCTCATTGATCATGGTCTCGACGTTCTCCATCTGGGACTCCATCATCTGGAACTGCTGCTGGTTGTCTGGGTTCTTCGCCTTGCAGTCCTCCATGGACTCCTTGAAGCAGGAGAACACACCCCTCATGCTCCTGCGCATTAAGGAGAAAGAAAAAGTCAGAATTGTAGTTATTTTCCCACTGAGTGGTGGGTGGGTGGGCCTCACTACTGCGGGAAGATGTGGCAATGTTATCCAATGCAGTCGGACATTGTGGTTCAGGTTTGCAGCTTTAGTGAATCGAATATTGGAGGAAAAAACCAGGCATGGTGATCGCGCTGGGAAAGTGATAATGCCCCCCCCCCCCCCCCCCCCCCAACAACCGGTGTCAAAACCAGTCCCAGGGAAACAAAAACACCCAGTGAAAACAACAATATTAAAGCCTCTGTTAACACGATGTATCCGTCCTAGCAAACATTTATGAGTCCCTGGGACTGACAGGTCAAATTGTGTTCAGTATTGTGGGTTTGCAATCAGTATTTTACTGATCATTACCAGTAAACGCGATCACTGGAATCTGGCAGTTCCCGCTGGAAATAGCCTTATGTAGGTATGACCCACAGGGGGACACCATGGACCAAAGCTTTTTTCACCTTGGACTGACAAACATACTGATTAGAATCACGCCCTTACTTGCAAGCCTCTTTCATACTGATTAGAACAAAATGCCTTACTTGCAAGCCTCTTTCATCTTGGACTGACAAACATACTGATTAGAACAAAATGCCTTACTTGCAAGCCTCTTTCACCTTGGACTAACAAACATACTGATTAGAATAACGCCCTTACTTGCAAGCTTATTTCATCTTGGACTGACCTGCAAGCTTTTTTCACCTTGGACTGATAAACATACTGATTAGAAAAAAGCCCTTACTGGCAAGCCTCTTTCATCTTGGACTGACAAACATACTGACTAAGAATAACGCCCTTACTTGCAAGCCTCTTTCATCTTGGACTGACAAACATACTGACTAAGAATAACGCCCTTACTTGCAAGCCTCTTTCATCTTGGACTGACAAACATAATGATTAGAATGACGCCCTTACTTGCAAGCCTCTTTCATACTGATTAGAACAAAATGCCTTACTTGCAAGCCTCTTTCATCTTGGACTGACAAACATACTGATTAGAACAAAATGCCTTACTTGCAAGCCTCTTTCACCTTGGACTAACAAACATACTGATTAGAATAACGCCCTTACTTGCAAGCTTATTTCATCTTGGACTGACCTGCAAGCTTTTTTCACCTTGGACTGATAAACATACTGATTAGAAAAAAGCCCTTACTGGCAAGCCTCTTTCATCTTGGACTGACAAACATACTGACTAAGAATAACGCCCTTACTTGCAAGCCTCTTTCATTTTGGACTGACAGACATACTGATTAGAATAACGCCCTTACCTGCAAGCTTCTTTCATCTTGGACTGACCTGCAATCTTTTTTCACCTTGGACTGATAAACATATTGATTAGAAAAATGCCCTTATTGGCAAGCCTCTTTCATCTTGGACTGAAAAAAACATACTGACTAAGAATAACGCCCTTACTTGCAAGCTTCTTTCATCTTGGACTGACAAACATAATGATTAGAATGACGCCCTTACTTGCAAGCCTCTTTCATCTGGGACTGGTCCATGTTGGCAAACTTGGCCATGTCACCGGCGCAAGTGGCGATGTCCTCGCATCTCTTGGCCGCGTCACTGCCACTGATCCACACTGAAACAAAGAAACACATTTTTTAATACATTGGGGGGTCGAAAATTAATTATTTGGAATTTCTTGTTATTCAACTAAAGACCACACAATCCAAGACAAGCAGGCTAGCAGACAGGAGAGCCGGGCAGGCAGGCAGAGAGGCAGACTGACAGACACGCACACACGAGCGCGTGCTCGCACACGCACACACACACACACAAAAAGCGAGGGGGGGGGGGAGGGAGGGAGAGAGAGAGAGAATGCGAATGCGAATGCGAATGATTTATTCAAATAGGCCAAGGCCCCTTATGAAAGGGCAGTGAACAAACAAAGATCAACAGCCATAATAAACTTAGTAATCCAGCAAATAATAATAAAAATAATACAAATCATCATCAATAATCTAGTAATACATGATACTAATGTCGCTACACATAACAATTGCTTCAGTCAGATGGCAATTAATATCCAGTAAGAACATGGCAGAAGAAGGACTATGAAATAGCAATGTCTCTAAATTTGAAAGCTTTATACATAAAAAGGGCAAGATTCCGAATATCACTTTCTTTCTTTGAAGCTAACAACAATGTTAATTTAAACGCACATGGATTACGAATATATTTTTGTGGGATACATTTTTGTCGAATATCATTTAATGCAGGGCAACGCAGAGTAAAATGCAATTCATCTTCAGTGCACTCTTTGCACAATGGACACATAAGTTCAGCATTAGTGGACACTCTATAACGATAATAATGCACAGCTAACTCTGAAATACCCAACCTAACTCGAGTGGTTATAAACTTCAGGTGTTTATCCATACTAAGCATAAGATACGGTTTTACTTCATGAGTATGACAAAAGGTTCTGTACATATTAAATCTATCACTATTTAGAACATGATCATGCCATCTCTGCCAATTACAATCAATTAAGCGTTGTCGAAACATGTGTATAAATCTCCTTACATTACCGACTCCCTGGTTTAACCACACATCACCAAACCCATATTCACATAAACAAGTACGTACATCTGACACCCAGTTTTTCTTACCCCTGTCATCTTTTATAAGCCATTCGAGGAAAACGATGATCATCCATTTGCAATAATTTAAACCAATAGCGAATACACTGAACAGCAGAATTAATATAAATTGTGAATCTATTAGTTTCTCCATATACTAAATCATTAGGCGTACGTAACTCAACCCCCAAAAATTTCTTTATAGCAAATAAGTGTATAGATTCACAACAAATAGCAGCTTTATTCAATCCCCATATTTCTGAACAATA
>CM065701.1:19144346-19149346 GCA_017654935.2 Phymorhynchus buccinoides | reverse complement strand
TTGAAAACCGAAAATCTTTCAGGGGCCATAACTCCCACACCGTTAGTGTTAGAGTCTTCAAATTGTGCATGAAGGTACTTTGGCTTATGCCCGTTCTGATGGTGGCATACCGATCAAGGTCAAGGTCAAGGTCACGGTCCGGGCGATTGGTAGGCCTTGAAAGTGGTAGGGGTCTACACATTGGGTTTTAAGCCATATTTTCCACATTTGTACTTGACATAAGCGCTTCAGATTATGTGTGGTACTGTATGCCCTAGAGAAGAAAACATCCGAGCATAAATTATCACCATGCTGACCTTGCCCTTGAAGTGTGACCTTGAAAACCGAAATTTCCTTCTTTGAGCTATATGTTTCTTCTTCAAGCTGTATCTCGTGAACTTGAAGACAGAATCCCTTCCAATTTTGTGTCAGGATGTGACACTCTACGGGGTGTCGCAAGTGCGTGGCATTGCTGGTGACGGACATGTCTGCCGCTCGGCGACGCCCTTGTTTTCAATTTTGAGAGTAGTAGAGGTCCAAATTGAGTAGAATACTACTCGAAAAGAGTAGAGTAAACAGGTCTGCAATCTGGTAACCGTGCTCCTTATATTCAGTTGATTGATTTCAGCAGGGCAAGGGACATTATGATGTTCAATGCTCTTTTCATGAACTGCTCTTCCGGGATGGCTGTGCTAGAATTTGCTCATTGTGGAGCTGATGCCTTGGCAGTTGCCCAAGCCACATCCCCACTCTCTCGGCCATTGTCACTGACATTTTAACGCTGCAAACAAAGGGATGGGTTTACTTTCTGCACAGTTTAACAAAAAACATTGGATATATTTAATATTGAGCTGATAGCAGCAACATAAAAGCTGCAATGGTCAGGGCTCCCCATTCTGTGCGTCTGTGCGTCAAATGTGCGTGACAGACGCATTAAAACTTCGTACTGGGGGTGAAACGGCGCACTATAATTACTACTCGAGGGTTTGAGACGCACTTTGAATCTGGGGAGCGCTTGTACTGCGGTTACAAGTTCAATGACCTTTAACACATCCCGCGAAAGACACAGAGAGAGAGAGAGAGAATTAAAGTGTGTGTGTGTGTGTGTGTGTGTGTGTGTGTGTGCGTGTGTGCGCGTGCGTGCGCGTGCGTGCGTGCGTGCGTGCGTGCGTGCGTGTGTGTGTGTGTGTGTGTGTGTGTGCTATTGAATGTTCAACATAAATTGTCATGCCTTGCTTGAAATTTTATAATTTTGTTGTTTCATCCTCAATGCCTCAAAATAGGGCAAAGGATTAAAGTTCTTGATTCTTGAATGATGTGTGTGAGTGTGGCTGTGTGTGACTGTGTTGGTAACATTTGTGTGTCGGAAATGCCAGGCATGTAATGCTTCATACTGCCTGTGCATACAATACTTTATATTTTTTTTGACAGAACCCACATGTCTTTATGCTTATTTTGTTTTGATTTTTCACCAAGTTCACCCTGGGGGTGAAGAGACCCTCTATAGCTGCTTCCTGGGGGTGAAAATACCCTCTATGGTCAAACAAAATGGGGAGCCCTGATGGTGTCCCCCGATGTTCACCTCTTTTATATATATTTTCGTCCCGCTGCCTGATTCTTTTAAGTCAACGGAAAGCAGTATTAAATCTGTTCAACGTCCTCCGGTCTGGAACAGACACATCTTCTTCCTCTTCCAATTACTGGACAGGGCCCTATCGCAGGCGTTTGAAGTCCAACTAGGGACATTAGTAGATGTACAGATGGTGGGAACGATATTGGAGGCAATGCCCGAAGGCAGTGCAACACCGGTAAAGTCCCGATTTTTTTTTAACAATACAGATAGTTTTGAGATTGAAAAAAAAAAAGTCCACGGAAACTTACCTCTTTTCTTTTTTATACTCCAACCCCCTCTCCTCTTGTCTAGCATTTAGGCCGGGTTCACATTAGACGTGCAAGTTCCGTACGAAAAACCCTAAATAAGTGGAAGAAAGAGGGCTACAAGTTTACGGGCTACAAGTTTAAGCACATAGGGGAAATTCGGACACGTGCGCAAATCTTTTCCCTTCTTTGTTTCACTTTTTTATGGATTGCGCACGGCTTTCCGCACGGAATGTCCGCTTACGTGTGTACACGGCCTTGCACAAATAACCGTAGTCACGGTTGCAACAGATTCAGCTGAAACCACCTCAAACAAAATTAAATGGAAAGAAACCCCACATGATCTGAATCAACCAGGAAAACGTTCACAGAATGCATTGTACCTTTCTTCCTCTGTCTCACAACCCCCGGGGCTTCCTTTAGCTATATTTCCTCTCAGCTACACTGAGCATTTCACATTCATTTCGCAACACCCTGGGGTCCTTTGTGTACTCGATTCTAGCCCATCGCTTATTTCCTTAAAGCTTGTAGGCCCTATTCTCCTCCGAAATCGGAATGTGTCGGCTGTACGCAGCGGGCCGGGAGAACCGGTGAGAACTGAAAACCGGACACATACGTACTTTACCCATTATGGCCATACGGTCCGGGAACGCAGAAAAAGAAGAAGAAGAAGTAAGTCCTATTGTCCGTAAAGGGGCACCCACGATGAAAATAGGGTTTTACGCCCTCTTCGGCCTTTCGGCCACGTGGGGCGTTTGTAAATACAAAAATGGTGGGAACAATACTGGCTGCAAAGCCCGGAGGCAGTGCTAAACCAGTAGAGTCCCGATTTTATAATAAGTATGATAATACAGATATGTGCAGCAGTAACCACGCCTCGGTTAAACCTCATTGGCTATGGTACCACCACGTTATGACAACATAGTAACGCATGAGGGGCACCCCGGCACACGCGTGCGAATGAGGCTTTATACTGCTTCTTCGTGTTGTCCAAGGGCGATAATTTTATGTAGGTGGCGCTTTCACGTGAGGCCCTCTGTTCAAGTGCGAGAGAGAGAGAGAGAGAGAGAGAGAGAGAGAGAGAGAGAGAGAGAGAGAGAGAGAGAGAGAGAGAGAGAGCATAGTGAAATGAATAAGGGGAAGGAACTTCTCGTAATTAACTCCCTTTTACCAAAGCTATTTATGGCACCTATTCGCCTGAGAGGTTCATTCGTGTGATGAACTTGGGTCTGTGTTGTTGTGGCAACTACTTTCACTGTGCTAGACGAATTGGTGCCATATATAACTTTGGTAAAAGGGAGTTAATTACGAGATGTTCCTTCCCCTTATTCATTTGACTATGAGCGTTATATCCCTTTCATCGCCAGCCATATTTCAGCCAAACATTTCCATTAAATTTACCTGGGTAGAGAACAAAATCCATCTGCAGTATTGGGGATTCTTCTGTGGCGTATATAAAATAAGGTCTATCCTTACTTCCCAAAACTAAGACAACTTGACAACTTGTAAGCATTAAATACTCATAGCCGATGAGGCTTAACCGAGGCGTGGTTACCGCTACACCTATCTGCATTAATATTAAAAAAATCGGGACTTTACTGGTTTCGTACTGCCTCCGGGCATTGCCTCCAGTATTGTTCTCACCATATTTGTATTTACAAATGTCCCATATGTGTCTGATTCAGACCAAGAGGACGTAAAACACCATTTTCGCCTTCCCAAAACTAAGACAACATCTTTGGGTAATAGACCCCAATTTGATGCCTTTTAGTGACATGGGTGTTAAATCACTGTGGTGCTATGCGACTTTGGCGGTGAAAGTGCTATGCATTTGAAGGCATAAACATTGTATTAAAACTGAAAAGATCTGTATGTATTGTTGTAGCAATTTCGTTGTAATTTCAAACACATTTTGATTGTATTGAAGCATAATATTTCCAAGGATTGCCATTGAAGACAGAAAAATAGAGACAGACGGTGCTAATGCTAATTTTAATACTGCGACCTAATGAGGGCGGGGGAATTGTTGCTAATTTGACATGATTCATTTTGGATGCAGTTAAGACTATGGGCGCTACGTTCACACCGGTCCT
The DNA here is from genome assembly GCA_017654935.2 of Phymorhynchus buccinoides. NCBI lineage: Eukaryota > Metazoa > Mollusca > Gastropoda > Neogastropoda > Raphitomidae > Phymorhynchus > Phymorhynchus buccinoides. The sequence continues at coordinate 19,145,396 of CM065701.1, read as the reverse complement.
AAGTAGATGAGAGAGAGAGAGAGAGAGAGAGAGAGAGAGAGAGAGAGAGAGAGAGAGAGAGAGAGAGAGAGAGAGAGAGAGAGAGAGAGAGAGAGAGAGAGAGAGAGAGGTCTGAACAAATGTGATTGGAGAGAGAGTACTCGAGCTCGAACTCGAAACTGATGTTTAATGAGAGAGAGAGAGAGAGAGAGAGAGAGAGAGAGAGAGAGAGAGAGAGAGAGAGAGAGAGAGAGAGAGAGAGAGAGAGAGAGAGAGGTAATTTATGAAAACATAATATAATTGCTTGTCACCTTCATACCATTATCATATCATTTTCCGAAACACGTCAGCATGCAACAGCTTGACCAGATATAAACCTGTTGACCAGATAACCTGTTGACCAGATAACCTGTTGACCAGATAACCTGTTGACAAAGTCATAATTATTGTCCCTCTATAGTAGCTGACCCCTCAAAATACGAAACAAACAAATAACCTCATGCGGTCAGTGTCATTTCCCATTCTATTTTCTAGCCCCATGATGCATGACACATAAAATGAAAAAAACCCTGAAAGGCCGGGGCCCAGGAGTAATGTCCCCCTGCAGCTGAAGCAAAAAATGATTTATGAAGGTATTTTAGTTTGCTTTTTTCCACAATTTATACAAATGCTTATGATTTATGAAGGTATTTTAGTTTGCTTTTCTCTCTCCACAGGAAATCCTTTATACAAAAAGATGCTTATCTTAAAGTGTTTGAAAAATACAGTAGACACACAAAGATCTTGTTTGACCCAAAAAAAGGAATTTCTTTTTCTGGTAAAATTCAAAAACAGGAAATCCTTGCATACCTGAAAAAGTTGCATATCTTAAAGTGTTTGAAAAATACAGTAGACACACAAAGATCTTGTTTGACCCAAACAAAGGAATTTCTTTTTCTGGTAAAATTCAAAAACAGGAAATCCTTGTATACCAGGAAAAGTTGCACCCACGATGACACATTTTGAACTTCAGTCCGCCCACACAACTAGCACTTACACATTTTCCCTTTTCTCATACCACCTGTTTAAGTT
>CM065701.1:19111846-19136846 GCA_017654935.2 Phymorhynchus buccinoides | reverse complement strand
TAGCATTCGCAATGCCACTGGGACCCTCTATCCCGCCTCTAGGACCCTTTATGCTGTAAGCGAAGAAATCCCTGGGACCCCTCGTTTTGCGAGACGATTGGGAGCCCTGCGGTGTCCCCGGTGCTATGCTCTGGAATCATTCAGGGCATTGTGATAGTCTAGTCACGCGCTATACTCCCGCCATATCCCGTGTACGTCTGGAGGGTGCGGTGGGCATCAATTTGAGAAAACGTGAGAGCCAAAAAATAAATCCATGTGATTTTTGCTATTTTTTTGTAACAAATGAATCCATGACTTCATTTCGGTTTACACGTTTTTTAATATAAGATATATTTTGGGTTTTGGCATTGACAGGATGCTCAGTTATTGAATATGATGTGTGGTTTCCAGTAGAGGTGGGGGGAAAAACCGGTTTGAACCGAAAAACCGGTGCTAAGCTTTCGCGGTTCGAAAAACCGGATCGAGTTGTTGTGAACCGGTTTTTTTAACTGCAAACTTTAAAAAAGTTTTTCTTAGAATAACGCATTCTTTTCGAAAAACACTGATTCTTAGCGCCGATTGGGTGTTTGTAAGCCACCAGTAGCTGTTTCTAGTTTGTGGTGGTGTATGGCTTTGACTTTGACTTTGAGTGTTGAGTTGAGTGTGTGTGTGTCATAAGTCATAAGTGTCTTTATTGTGTGTGTGTCACTGTGTGTGTATGTGTGCGCGTGCGTGCGTGTGTGTGTGAATATTCTGACAAATAAATATGTGTTTGCATAGGTAAAACTAGCGATGCGAGTACTGGTTAGCAAAAACCGATTCGATAAAACCGGTTTGGAGAGGGGAAACCGGTTTTAAACCGTTCAGATTTTTGAACTTTTGTTCTCAACTCTAGTTTCCAGGCATAAGCATGAGAGCCTTGCCCCAGCCTGTAGGTTGACTCGCCCCGCCTTGGGGCAAGTATGCCTACGTTAGGGTGGGTGTGCTTCAAGCAACATGCAGAAATACTCTTTTGTGCTTTAAAGGGGCACCCTGACGGATGAGTTTTTGCAAGAAACATGTCCAGATCAGAGGGAAAACACCCTTTACAGAGATTGCAACACTCACTTTGCTCTGGTTTCCCAGAAATCAAGCCGTCAGAAAGGCGATTCCTCCTTGACGGAGGTGCTGGAAGTCAAATTATTTCACCCAAAGAGAAGGCGTTTGCCGTCTCTTTTTGAATGGCCGCTTTTGTTTAGACCAAATCGTTTGCACGAACGTTTCGCGATTCAAGCCTTTTTTTCTTTTTTTAAAATAAATTTTATACAGTTTATCTAAAGGAGTTTCGCTCACAACAAAGGAAACAGCTCCTTTCATTTTTTATTGTTACTGCACTACAAAAAAACAACCGCTTCAACCACAATGAGTGACCTCCACCCACCCCATCCAAAATGGCTACTCTCTCCGGCATCTCCGCCAAGGAAAAATCAAAAAATCATTTAAACCAAGGAAAAATCGCTGTTTTGACGGTTTAATTTCTAAGAAACCAGAGCAAAGTGAGTGTTCCTATCCTTGAAAAGGCTGTCTTTCTGGTGATCTCGACGTGTTTCTTGCAAGAACTAATCCGTCCGAGTCCACCTTTAAGTGAATCTATCTGCCCAGGCGATTGTGCCAAAGCCGCTGGCCGCAGACCCCTATAGCCAAAAGATATATACTTGATCGGCATCACGCAACCTATTCAGATCCTGAATTGTAACTTTCAGTGCAAACCTCCACCAAGGGAGACTCATAAAACCGAATTTTCCTTCTTTGTGCTATATATTTAATGTCCACGCTTTATTTCATGAAACAACGGCCAGAATGGCTTCGAATTGTGTGAGATGATATCAGTCAGAGTGTCGTGATGGTCCCGTAGTAAAAAACCAAACAAACATGCTGACCTTGACCTTGAAAACCGAAATTTCTTCTTTAGGCCTTATGTTTCACATCGTTGGACTTACAAACTTGGCATGGTGGAACATTGGCTCATGGTTATTCTGAATATCGGGTACCAATGAAGGTCAAGGTCAAGGTCAAAGACATAGGCCTTGGAGGTGTGAAATTGGTGTTTTAGCCATATCTTTCAGATTTTGTTCCAGTTACAGGCTTCAAAGTTGGCAGGTTGGTAGACTGCTTCAAGGTCATGTGCGTTGCAAAATAGTGATTATCCTAATGACCTTGACCTTGACTTTTGAACTCTTTTTTTAACAGTGGCTATTGTTCAAACACCATTGGAGAGTGAGAGCCGAGGGGGCTCCGTAAACATGGACTACAGTGGGAGACATTTTGAAGTGCTATTCTGACAACTGCTATACTAAAGACCTTTGCCGGGGGAAAAGCTGCCGTGAAGTGAAGCCAGTGCAGGGTGTAGCAAGCGCGGGGCGTTGCTGCTAGTTTTATATGTGATACATTATCATGTTGTCCATGCACAGTAACTGTCTAAAATGGAATTTCTTCTTCAGTTAGTTTGCCATGTACAGGGCTCCCAATTGTCCCGCAAAACAAGGGGTCCCAGGGACTCCTTCACTTACAGCATAGAGGGTCCTAGAGGCGGGATAGAGGGTCCCAGTGGCATTGTGAATGCTAAAACGAATTTTTCGAGTGCATCCCTGGGACCCTCTGCACATTCTTTTAGAGGGTCCTTTAGGATGTTAGTACTTCATAGACCCCCAAATGGGGGTCCCTGGGAGCCCTGCATGTATAACGAGAAAAGCTGAAAAGTAAGCGGACCAGCCCCGTTCTCCCCTACTTTGATTAGTGATTGTCCTGGACCTTAAACTGACCTGGTCAAAGGTCACTCACTAAGGTCATCTGCATGTTGTGGACATTTGACCAAGGTAACATGTCCACAGGGATTGATTGCCCCACAAGGACTCACACTGCTAAACTATCTGTCTCGATCAGGACTGGTGTTTATGTAACAAACTTATTCCGTGAGGGGCATCAGAGAGAGAGAGAGAGAGAGAGAGAGAGAGAGAGAGAGAGAGAGAGAGAGAGAGAGAGACTGAAAACTATCTGCAGTATCGACGCCAATTTGTTTTTCAAGTTATGAACTCACTACTACTCCTATCCCTTTCTGCAGGTCGGGATAGGGTTATAGATAGGGATATAGGGTTAGGATAGAACACCCGGGAAAGGAATAGGGTTAGGATTAGGGTTAGCGTTTGAAATGGAAAAAAGTCAAGACAAAATGGCCGCTTGTCGTTGCCGTTATCCAATGAAACTGGGCTATATTCACATTTATGCCCGTCTGCTGGAGTCAAGAACGATAATTTGTAACATAAAAGAACAAAAGCAATTGCTTTTTCAGTCAACAGATTATCGTTCTTGACCGGGTTGACGGGCATAAATGTGAATATAGCCTGAAATTGCAAGTAGCTGGAGTCGATACTGCAGATAGCTTACTGAGAGACAGAAAGCTATCGGCAGTATCGACGACAATGACTTTCGTTTTCAAGTTATGAACTCACTGCTATTCCTATCCCTTTCTCCAAGTCGGGATAGGGTTAGATAGGGATAGGGTTAGGATAGAACGCCCGGGAAAGGGATAGTGTTAGGATTTAGACAAGACGTTCAATGCTGCACTTGGTCATCTCCAAATATAGAAAGTGACGCCATTCGCGTGACAATGTCGGTTTTCAGCAAAACTTTAGAATGTGTATCTTTTAGCCATTCAATCAATCAATCTAAAGTTAAACTGACTCTAGCCCTAACCCTAACCCTAACTCTAACTAAACCCTTAAACCGTCAAATACACAAACAATAAAACTTTACTAAAAAAATGAGTGTTCCGTGTTTGGAGATGACCAAGTGCAGTCTTGAACGCCTAGTTAGGATTAGGGTTGGGGTTTGGGTTAGAATGGGGGTTTTTTTTAAACGTCAAGACAAAATGGCCGCTTGCCGTTGCCGTTATCCAATGAAATTGCAAGTAGCTGGCGTCAATACAGCTTTGTGTTTTTGTATACACATTTTGTATCGTCTTTATTCTGTCCCATCTTTTGAGCCGTATTTCAGTGGCGTTGTTCCTCCCACGCGAGTCATCCCTGAGGGTCTGTGTACACGTTAACAATATTCACGAGATCTTTCTATTTCTACATGGCAACACAAACGATAGCTCACTCTTAATATGACTTACAGCTCACTGTGTTGCCATGGGGAAATAGAAGTATCTTGTGAATAATGTTAACGTGTACACGGATCCTTCCTGATGAAAATGGTGTTTTACGTCCTCTTGGTCTGAATCAGACACATATGGGACATTTGTAAATACAAATATGGTGGGAACAATACTGGAGGCAATGCCCAGAGGCAGTACGAAACCAGTAAATCTTTCCTTACCTAGTATTTGTTTTAAATACCCCCTACATTTCTCGGTTAATTGTATTTTTCTGTTATTGCCTTTCTTACCATACATAAAGCTGTATTTTAGGAACATTTTCACCAAATTATCTTTTTGGAATACTAACCCCTAACCCTAACCCTAACCAGACGGAAAAACGCAACGAACCACAACTGTGACAAATCGCGGTGTACTGCAATACATAGTGGGGGGTAGGGTTAGGCTTAGGGCTAGGGCTAGGGATAGGGTTAGTATTCCAAAAAGGTTATTAGCTAAACATGTTCCTAAAATACAGCTTTATGTATGGTAAGAAAGGCAAAAACGGAAAAATAGAATTAACCGAGAAATGCAACCTAAATAATATTTTCCTCGACAACCATTTCAATTTGCAACTGAACACATTTTTGGGGTGCGCTTGCCAGGACTCTCAATCGTCCCGCAAAACGAGGGGTCACAGGGACGCCTTCACTTACAGTATAGAGGGTCTTAGAGGCGGGATAGAGGGTCCCAGTGGCAATGCGAATGCTAAAAACATTTTTTTGGGTGCATCCCTGGGACCCCCTGCACATTCTTTTAGAGGATCCTTTAGAATGTTAGTACTTTATAGACCCCCCCCCCCCCCCCTCCCATATGGGGGTCCCTGGAAGCCCTGAACAACTGTAATTAAACAGGAGAAAGGAAAAGAAAAAAACCTTACCAGCAACAAGAGCAGCGAACAGCAGAACACACTTCATGATTGATGATTGATGGGGGGTTTTCTTGTCGACTGACCTAACGAACCAACACAAGGGCGAGCAAGCAAAAGGGACAACAAGGACAAGAATCACTACTACAAACCGAAACCACACACGCAAACTTCTGCCAAAACTTTGGACCCTGCGAACGGGGTTTTAGGGTTTTATACTGGCCGGTAGGAGGCGAAGCGATGGTCCCACTTTTTTATTTTTTACGTTATTGCGAAGCAGCAGCAGCAGCAGCAGCACGAGCGAAGCTAGTCAGAACGGCACGCACGCGGAACGAAGGAGACTCGCTCAGAAATTTCGTTGCCGTGACCCCCGGGTGTTGTTGACCTCTAACTTGGTGGTAGAGTACTGTAGTTGTGTCAAAAGAAATTAGTTGCGGTTTATTTCTGCTCTCTGCGGTTGTCCTATTCTTGTTTCTTCTTCTTCTTCTGATTCTTCTTGTTTCTTCTTCTTCTTCTTCTTCTGCATCCCCAGGCCATATGGCCATAATGATTACGGCACGTATATGTCCGGTTTTCAGTTTTCACTGGTCTCCCCACTATAGTACCACCGACACATTCCGATTTCGGAGGAGCTGAAAGGAGAAGAATTATTTGTAAGATTTGTTTGAAAAAAAAGGCAGGAGAATGGACCAATAAGTCAGACAGATAGTAGATGATATAAAGCAAAGGGAAAAGGCAGAGTCAAAGAGAATGGCAGAATTAGAGGAAGTTACAAGCACAGAACTTCCAGAAGGTGGGGGGACTTTTTTTTTACGAAAGCCTCCCCCCCCCCCCCCCCCCCCCCCCCCCCCCCCCCCCCCCCCCCCCCCCCCCCCCCCCCCCCCACCCCAGCCCCCCCCCCCGGTATCCACACGGGGAGCTATTCTAGTTTCCTCCAATCGGGGGGTACGGTAACTTTCCTTGGATTTTAGACTTTTTTATTTTATTTTTTAGTTTGGTTGATGCAGTGACTGATGTGGAAATATTCGAGGCGTATACACATAGGCTTATTATCAGTATGTATAATAAAATAACTATAAATTCACACGCCCACACACATACTTCTCCGCACACGCACACACGCGCGTGCGCACACACAAACACACACGCACACATACACATACACACACATACACACGCACACGCGCGCGCGCGCGCACACACACACACACACACACACACACACACACACACGCACACGCATACACACACACACACACACGCACGCGCGCGCGCACACACACACACACACACACACACACACACACAAACACACACACACACATACACACACATCACACATGCGAACGCAACAAAACTGCTAGAAAGTTATTACTGAATTTGAAGAAAACAAACAAACAAAACCCCCTTTGCAACGAGCATGGACTATATGACCCACAAGATTGGCCGTTGTGTTGGGGTGTGATTCTCATACAGGACTCTGAATTACACAGTTACGAAACAGCCGTGAAACGAACGCTGGTTAATGTTTTCAGGGGGAGTGTTGTCCGGTTTGTTCCTGGCTGGCTGACTGTCCGTGATACCACAACAACGTTTGAAAGGAGCCACGCAGGACGGAGGCTGAAATGTTGCATGCGGGTAGGTACTTAGGATATCTAAGGACATCTAGGCCAAATTCGAAATGAAAATAAATGATTTTTTTTTAAAACACGAAGGTGCTGAAATGCACCAGCCACGCCTGCCCTATCAACACGAGAGCAGCCCTGGCTCCAGCCCTTGGAAGTCCGTGTTGCGTTTACTGGGGAGTGGTACACACACACACGGGACATTCCATTAAAGATTACATACATAGAGTTGTACACTTATTTTAATAGATACACTTGGCTTTGGTTGGCTTTGATTGCGTTGTTTGGATGAACAAAAATAAATGCCATAAAGGCTGAATTTTCTGGATTTCTATTATTATTATTATTATTATTATTATTTTTCATAGATAAAACGATGCTCAAAAATTGAAAAAAAATTCGTCTGCAAGAACGTAGCTTTGAGTTGCGTCGGAAGCGGAAATGACGTAGAACTGGATTGCGAAAGTAAAACAACGGTTTTTCGGGGTCCATCTAAAAATGCCTAGAGCTTGCTCTCGCGGTTGGGTGCTTCGAAGAACATGTACGTGTACGTATAATAATAATAATAATAATGGTTATTTATAGAGCGCTTAACTCCCTTTGCAGGGTGCTCAAAGCGCTGGACAAAGGCCTAAACACTAACATACAGATAAACACCAAGCCAAGAATAATCAACATGAAGACAAGTATCAATGAATATAAACATTACAAATAAGTGAGACTGTTCATACAAAATGCATGTATTAATCTCTCTCTGTCTTTTTTGCTTTGAAAATCAATCTTGCAGCTACGTTCTTAACTTTCTGAAGTTTCTGGATTGAGGATTGCGGGCAGTATGAAATAACAGAGAGTTTTCAATAGTTTAGCCAAGACAAGACAGAGAACAGACGAGAGTTTGTGGTACCTGAGTGGTAAGGAGGTGGCGAATAGAAGATTATCTTACGAATAGTGTAGATAGGCTATTTTGCAGGCATGAGTGTTCACATGTGTTTTCATTGTAGGTTTGGAATGTCGATAGTGACGCCCAGGTTTTTTAATAGAAGGAAGGTGAATCAATATTGTACTGAGTTCGACCTATCCTTATGGAAGATGATATGGGACCTTTGTCAATCTTGAGCTACGTCTTTTTCTGAAGTTTCTGGATTGAGGTCATGCGGGCAACCAAATAACAGAGAGTTACAGTTTTGCCTAGACATTTAGAGAACAGACGAGAGTTTGTTTTGCATGGTCAGGAGGTGGCGAATAGAACTTATCTTATAATCTGTATATATGCTATTTTGGACATTGTTCACATGTGTTTTCATTGTAAGGTTGGAATCGATAGTGACGCCCAGGTTTTTTTGACAGAAGGAACAAAATCAATATCTGAGTCACCTATCCTTATGGAAGATGGAAGGGACCTGTCAACAGAGAGTCTTTTAGAAGTCATTATGATGGCTTCAGTTTTGCTGTCATTTAATTGGAGTTTGTTTTCATTCATCCAATTAAATAGTATAGTATGACCCGGGTTATGCTATACACGTTTCACAGGTTTCCTTTCAAAGATCCAGCTCGGCCTCGAAAATGGGTGGAAAACATGAACAGGAGGGATCCCCACAGCCAATGTTGTCATCGATGGCCCTGCCACTCTTCATCTTCTTTTAGCGACATCTTCTGTTTCTATAGTGGCTTGAGGTTAGTATGGTTGTAATAGCCCCCCCCCCCCCCCCCCCCCCCCCCACCCCCCCCCCCCCCCCCCCCCCCCCCCCCCCCCCCACCCCCCCCCCCCCCCTATTTCGCTGGCTTTCCCGCCAGTCATTTCAACCAACTTAATTATATGTGAGAGGAACGAAAAGAAAAACAACAACAATGACAAGCCTTCTCCTCATTATTATTATTATTATTATTATTAATATTATTATTATTATTATTATTATCATTATTATTATTATATATATTTGTTTGTTTGTTTTTGTTATGGTTGTTGTTGTTGTTCATCGTTCTCTCTTTCTTTCTTTCTTTCTTTATTTTTTTTAATTTTTTTTTTTTCTCTTTCTTTTTTTTTTTTTTTTTTTCTTTCTTTCTTTCTTTCTTTCTTTCTTTCTTTCTTTCTTTCTTTCTTTCTTCTTTTTTATCTTTCTTTCTTTCTTTCTTTTTTTCTTTCTTTCTTTCTTTCGTTCTTTCTTTCTTTCTTTCTTTCTTTTTTTGAATTCTTTTTTCTTTCTTTCTCTTTCAGCCTTTGTCTTCCTTATTCTTGACACGAACCGTCTCTCATATCTCAACAAACAGCAGTGTGTGATACAACGAATAGAACCTCAGAGAAGATGAAGGGCTGTGGGGAGGAGGGAAGGAAGAAAGGTCAGGGAGAGATGAAGTGGGGGGGGGGGGGGGGGGAGGAGGAGGAGGAGGAATGAGGAGGAGGGGGGGGGGGGGGGGGCATCGTATCGCTGCAGCAGGGGATTTGGGAGGGAGGGGTGGTGGTGGTGGTGTCGGCATCTGTTGGAAAGAATGCAAAAGGAGAGGTTTCTTTGTGTGTGTGTGTGTGTGTGTGTGTACGTGTGAGAGAAAGAGAGAGAGAGAGAGAGAGAGAGAGAGAGAGAGAGAGAGAGAGAGAGAGAGCGAGAGGGGGGGGGGGGGGGTACAAGGCAGCAGACGGAGCACAAATAGAAAATGAAACAGAACAGAATAGAAGGGAAGGGAAGGGAATGGTTTGGTTGGGGTGTGGTGTGGTATGTGTGTGTGTTGTGTGTGTGTTGTGTGTGTGTGTGTGTGTGTGGGGGGGGGGGGGGGCTACAGATACGAGCAGCTGATACACGTACAGTATTCTTATTCACCAGTACATCGGCAGCCCGTAAAATTGTACGATGTACGTTTATTTCAAGTTTCGTGAATAGTTGGGGTCATCCTCCCCCCTCCCCCCACGCCTCCCTGCTTTTCTAGCACTACGTACACTGCTACATCCACGCATGCAATTGTACAACCTTATATTAGTGCGATTTGCTTCCCTGTTCCCTGATCCTTTCTTTCTTTACACTTTTATAGACAGACCTACACTATATTAACCCTGGCACCGCCAAAGTCGCATTTTAGCACCACAGTCATTTAACACCTATGTCACTAAACGGCATCGAATCAGGGTCTATTATCCAAAGACCCTATTGTCTTAGTTTTGGGAAGTAAGGATAGACCTTATGTTATATATTTCACAGAAGAATCCCCAATACCGCAGATGGATTTTGTTCTCTACCCAGGTAAAGTTGATGGAATGTTTGGCTGAAATATGGCTGGCGGTGAAAGGGTTAAACCTCTCTCTCTCTCTCTCTCTCTCTCTCTCTCTCTCTCTCTCTCTCCTCTCCCTCTCTCTCTCTCTCTCTCTCTCTCTCTCTCTCTCTCTCTCCTCTCTCTCTCTCCCTCTCTCTCTCTCTCTCTCTCTCTCTCTCTCTCTCTCTCTCTCTCTCTCCTCTCTCTCTCTCTCTCTCTCTCTCTCTCAAGTGGTGTACAAGGATCTCCTGCATTATTGTACTTTAGTCACCCCCTCATGTTTACGACCCTCTATCTCAAAGTCTGCTTCTTTCAGTTTCATAGACATAATCCTAAGTTAACCATCCATAACCCTATATGTAACGGTCCCTTTTGACAAATTGGCAGAGTGTTGCTTCTCTTCAGTGGAGGTTTGCAATGCTAAAAATTCAATTCAAAATTTAAAAATTCAAAATCACTTTAATAGTATCTCTCAATGAGAAATTTTGTCCAGGCGCCGTACAACAGAAACATTGACATTCAGCATGCATAAACATAAGCACATTTGTTTTGGATGACAAGTCGCACGAGTATTACAATGATGAATACAAGACGTTCAATGCTGCACTTGGTCATCTCCAAAATAATACGGAAAGTGACGCCATTCGCGTGACAATGTTCGGTTTTCAGCAAAACTTTAGAATGTGTATCTTTTAACTCTTTAACCCCTTGACTGCCAGAGAAAATTAAAGAAAAATCATTGGGCAAATCAAGCCATAAAAAAAGACAACTGATAGAGCCAATCTGACAAAATGGTCTGGGGATATTACTCTCTTGAATGTGTTAAGAGCAAAAGCCAACATATCAGGGTTATTCCTCTTCATCTGATGACGTCATCAGTGATGTCATCAGGTCAGTACGTAAAATTAAACTGACTCTAGCCCTAACCCTAACCCTATCCCTAACCCTAACCAAAACCTTAAACCGTCAAATACACAAAAAATTAAACTTTTCTAAAAATGGAGTGTTCCGTGTTTGGAGATGACCAAGTGCAGTCCTGAACGCCTAGTATGATGAAAGAGCATGATAAAATACATTAACATTTGGCACGCATGGGTAAATAAAGTACATATTTTAGGATTGCACAGGTCACATAGATACATACAACATAAAGATTAAGGTAGAATCTTTCGACACTGACGAGCAGACATTCGAAAGGATCATGAGATTACGAGGTGGATGGATCTAGGAATGAAACTTTTCTGTGCCCAGGCTGGAGATAACTTTCAAGGCGTTTACACTAGCAATTTTTTCCGGTTTCAGAGCGGTTCTGTGCATTTATATTACACTTGAAACCGCATTATCGAAAGCACTCTGGGACCTGCTAGCGACCAGGTCTGAGACGGGTTTCGGTCTGTTTGGATGCCAGACATCTCTGAAATGTGCCCCCTCCCTTACCGCTTCGCAGCAAATTTATCAGAGCAGTGCAGGCCTACATTCTTTTTTTTCCCCTTTTCTTTTCTCTCACGAAAGACGAAAGACGAAGCTTCAAGAGGGTGTGTTTGGAGTTCTGGAATGTGCCCCCTCCCTTACAGCTTCGCAGCAAATTTCTCAGAGCAGTGCAGGCCTACATTCTTTTTTTTTCCCTTTTCTTTTCTCTCACAAAAGACGAAGCTTCAAGAGGGTGTGTTTGGAGTTCTGATGAAACACGTCTGTTGATTGATGTGTGGTCGGATGACCAAATAGGCCTACAAGTCGAATTGAATGTACCAAAAAGAAACATTTTAGTTTTTGCGCGTATTGCAAAAAAATAAAAATAAAAATAAAACAATAAAAGAGGAATGAGGAAAAGAGTATTTATTTCATGGGTAAAATATGTTATGCAACACCGGTAGGATGGTTGACACGAATTCACATAGCACGCATCCTGTGCACTATTAATGGTCTGAATGAAGACCGGTGAGCGCGGGGCAGGGTAAACATCCCCAACTGGAGGAAGAAAAAGAACAACAACAACCAGGAACACAGCGAAACAACTTGCTGCTTCTTATACGCCCGTGATGCATTCCAGGCATTCATGTCAGGCTGCCTTTAGGGTCATTCAGGGTTCAGTATGAGGTCAGAGCGGTTCTGTAGGCCTATTTCCTAGTGTAAGTGCAGCGAAACCAAACGCGCCGAATGCGGATTCAATCCGCATCCAGAAAGCGGTTTATATGTAAACGTGTTATTTGAAAGCGTTGTAGGGGCGTCCCGAAGGTAAAAACGTTAATTGTGAATGTACAACATTTGAGGGTCACGGTGCGGTTGGGGGGGGGGGGGGGGGCCCCCCACTAAACTGCAAGATAGGATTTCAAACCTAACATAAGAGGGATGAGAGATGCAGACAGGGCAGCAAGTGACACGGATTTAGCGTGCTATGTAAACACGACAAACCACACAATGTAATGTTCAGGAACTGTGTGTGTGTGTGTGTGTGTGTGTGCGTGCGTGCGTGTGTGTGTGTGTGCGTGTGCGTGCGTGTGCGTGCGTGTGCGTGCGTGCGTGCGTGCGTGTGTGTGTGTGTGTGTATGTGTGTGTGTGTGTGTGTGCACGGAGCTTAAACATCCACCAGATCACGTGTCAACATCACGGGTTTCACGGGTTTTCCCTCTTATAGCTAGTAGGAAATCTTGTTTTGACCAGGTTTGACTCCCATGCAAATGCCCCCAAATCTTTAATTCAGAATTAGAAACACTCTTTGGTGTGTGTGTGTGTGTGTGTGTGTGTGTGTGTGTGTGTGTGGGTGGGTGCGTGGGTGGGCGTGCGTGCGTGCGTGCGTGCGTGCGTGCGTGCGTGCGTATGTGTGCATGGATCGGATCATTTAGTCCAGAACGGGGGCGAGGGGGGGGGAGGGGGGGGGGGGTGGGGGGTCCAATGGCCCCAGAAGCTGACAACAATGTAACTGTAAAAGATGCAATGAAGGCCTCTCCTGGGACAATAAGCTAAAACTCTGGCATGGAATGACTTAATGTCGTGGCTTCCCTTTTTTGCTTTCTTTCTTTTCTGTTTAATATTCATTGTTTTAGGGGAAGTGGTGTGTGTGTGTGTGTGTGGGGGGGGGGGGGGGGGGGGGAAGGGGGTGTTTCCCGAACCACTCGAACACTACAGTACACTACGCTCGATACGATCCCAATGTGATGCGATTTAACATTTGTGTGAGGCATGATTCAACCGTCTAAATGAATATGACGAAAATACTACCAGTTTTGTTTCAGACCGAAGTATCTCACGTGAGTCATGACTCACAGACATCGTCACAATCGCATCGCATTAGAATCGAAACGTACGCGGTGTGGCGGGCCTTTTACACAATAGGCCTGGGCGTTGGGTCACCGTGTCGAGGGTTTTGTCAAGAGCAAGGATGAGCTTTGAATGTCTGAGTTAATCATTGAAAATATGTGTTACTACAGACGTAATTTTGATTGCACACACTATGAATTATTGGACGAACATTCTAGAGCCTACTACAGATTACGAAAATACATCCATAAGTGTTGCTAAATGCTTGCTTTTGTACGCAACGCCTATAGTGGTACGCACCATGGACTTACAGGGGCAACCTGACGGTTGAGTTTTTGTAAGAAACACGTCGATATCACCAGGAAAACACCCTGTACAGAGATTGCAACACTCACTTTGCTCTGGTTTCCTAGAAATCAAACCGTCAAATCGGCGATTCCTCCTTGGCGGAGGTGCTGGAAGTCAAATTATTTCACCCGAAGAGAAGGCGTGTGCTGTCTCTTTTCTAATGGCCGCCAAATCGTTTGCACGAAATTTTCGCAATGCAAGCCTTTTTTTCTTCTTTAAAAATAAATAAATATATATACAGTTTATCTAAAGTAGTTTCGCTCACAACAAAGGAAATAGCTCACCACCCCATCCAAAATGGCTTCTCTCTCCGGCATCTCCGCCAAGGTGGAATCGCCGTTTTGACGGTTCAATTTATAGGAAACCAGAGCAAAGTGAGTGTTCCGATCCTTGAACAGGCTGTCTGTCTAGTGATCTCGACGTGCTTTTTTGCAAATCCCATCCGTCAGGGTCCACCTTTAAAACCGCATTCACCATTTGTGACTCAGCACCACGAAAGGGACGTTAAGTCGCTGGGCTAGTTTCAAACAACAGGCTTGGAAAGTCAACAATCTCAATTTTTTTTCAATTTTGAGTGATGGGTAGTTTCTTGCTCTCTAACATCTTATCTTTCATATCTATAAAAGAAAATCTTTAATGTGGTCTCTAAATGGTCTTATAAGTGTCTTAAAACGATTAGGTCAACGCTTTTTTGTACAGATAGGCTAGACTTTAGACTGTATTTTCTCAAAATGGCCGACGGTCACCCTACTAACTTTAAATGCTCATAACTCTGGAACGGAAAAAAGATCCAAGAATGGTTCTTGTATCATTAGAAAGAGAACTGTCTGATCTTTTCACAGGTATAACTTTCTCAGAATGGTCAGTTTGACACTTAATGTCCCTTTTGGGTCACATTTTGGGCAGAGTTCTTGACTGAAAGGTTACTTCATCATATTTATTTATTACGCATTTTAGAGTATTAAGATTTTTTGGCAGTAAAACTAAGAGACATGACACTGGCTTCTGCAAACATATTGACTAATCTATGAAATCCATCTTTTCGCAATCGAACGGTTTTTGTTTTTTAAAGACACACTGACCCACCACGATTAAGTCTTGTTTTTTCTGGGTAGTTGTGACCCACATACAAATGTCCCCAACTTCAAATTGAGGCTGCTCTTTAAAATGATGTTTCGGTTTGAATTTTGGGGGCATTTGTATGGGAGTCAAACTTGGTCAAAACAAGATTTCTTACCGGCTATAAGAGGGAAAACCCGTAAAACCCGTGATTTTGACGCATGATCTGGTGGGTCTTTAATAACAAGGAATCCTAATACAAGCCACACGACAGTTAGTGCAAAGCAAACCCTCTAAGTTCTAACTAACCCTATTCGTGAATGTCATGAGGTTTGTTTTGTGGCTTCTGGGAGCTTCTAATGTCGATGGAAAGAAGACTATCAAAAGATTGCCTTCATCGGTGATTGTGAAGAATTGGACGATAATCTCACATATCTAAGGTGATTGTGGTGCATAAACCAATAGTTTACTGTCATGTCCAGGGACAACGCAAACATTAAATTTTGGCCGTGACGTGATTGCAGAGAGAGAGAGAGAGAGAACGAGAGAACGAAGAGAGAGACAGATCGAGAGAGATACAACGAATATTGTTTTTTATTGAGGGAAAACAGAATAAGCAAAATGACCGGCTTTTTTTTCATCCGGCCCTCCGAACAAAAAGAATATAAATTTAAGAAAATACAAATAGAAAAAAAAAGACATCGCAAAATACAAGAATTGTTTTTAAATCAAGGTCAGATACAGATGCACCGTGCAAGGCAGATAAATAAGAACTTGATTACATCAAAGAAAGAGGAGAGAGAGAGAGATGAGAGAGGAGAGAGAGAAGGAGAGCGAGAGAGAGAGAGAGAGGAGAGAGAGAGAGAGAGAGAGAGAGAGAGAGAGAGAGAGAGAGAGAGAGAGAGAGGTCAAAGTTTTAAAAAAAATTGTTAGGCCTCTGGCCCATAACAATAGAGTTCACAATCTTATAATAAACAAACAACAATTTACACCATGCACAATATTATGGACACTCAACCTGCATTCATACATTCTTTTCTCAAGGAAAGAGCTCTGTGGACAAATAGTGATAGTTTGGTAGTAAGAGAGAGAGAGAGAGAGAGAGAGATTTCCGTGAAGAGGAGGAGAGAAGAGAGAGAGAGAGAGAGAGAGAGAGAGATAGAGAGAGAGAGCAAAGGAAAGTATTGTTATTGCTATTGGGATATTTTGCCCATAACGCACACCGATGCGAGTTACAATACTGGATAACAAACGAAATTTTCGATGGAATTGACATGGAAACATTATTAAGCTTATTCTTGTATCGTCAATAAAGATAATTTTGACTTGACTTGACTTGACTTGACTTGACTTGAGACAGACACAGAGACTGCACACGTTACATGCGAACGCATCGATCAATTCTTTTTCTTCTTCTTCTTCTTTTTCGATCGCTCAGACAGTTTCCTGTCAATTATGAGCGCATATGCGTCATGCTGCCGTTATGCGCCTAACTAAGAAATAGTTAGGTCCTGCAAGTCCGACTTCGGCTGGAGGAAATCTTTTTGAAAGTGTTTCTTGAAAAAAACAAAAAGGCAGAAGAATGGACCGGTAACTAGGCAGAAAGATAGTAGATGACAGTAAGCAAATGGGAAAAGGCAGAGTCCAAAATAGTGACACATTAGAGGAAGTTACAAGCATAGAACTTCCAGAAGGTGGGTGAAACTATTTGTACAAAAGACTCCCCCGGTATCCGTCCCCACTGGGTGGTGGGGTGGGGGCCGGGTGGTGTCTGATTCTATAACAGGCTTAATGTTGGTAAATGAAGAAACAGGCAGGAGATGAAGAAGACATAGATGTACTTTAGTCACCCCCTTATGTTTACGACCCTCAATCTCAAAGTCTGCTTCTTTCCAGTTGTATGACAATACTTCTAGGCTGATCTTAACCCTATCATGTTTCCTGAAAATGGCACAATGTTGCTTTTTAGGAAACATTTTGAACATGAAAATAGGCCTTGGGCATATGGCTGTGTCAGACCAATTGACATAAGCTGGAACACCAAGGCAACGTCAATGTTGTTATTTGCTCTGCATAGTTATGCGGGCGATTGTCTTTTGCCATGGCAAGCTTCTAGCATAACATAACCCGCCCAAGATCCTCCGAAGTCGGAGTGTGGCTGACCGCGTGGCGGAATAATCAAAAAACGGTCGTCACACACGAAATGTTCGCGTCCCTAGCTGGTGCATCTGTACCGTAGTGCTTTTGGGAATACCCCTGCTGGAGTTTATAAGCCAGGGTACGACAACAACAACAACAACAACAACAACAACAAGGGCGTCGCCGAGCGGCAGACATGTCCGTCACCAGCAATGCCACGCACTTGCGACACCCCGTAGAGTGTCACATCCTGACACAAAATTGGAAGGGATTCTGTCTTCTAGTTCACGAGATACAGCTTGAAGAAGAAACATATAGCGCAAAGAAGGAAATTTCGGTTTTCACGGTCACACTTCAAGGTCAAGGTCAGCATGGTGATAATTTATGCTCGGATGTTTTCTTCGCTAGGGGTATACAGTACCACACACAATCTGAAGCGCTTCTGTCAAGTACAAATGTGGAAAATATGGCTTAAAACCCAATGTGTAGACCCCTACCACTTTCAAGGCCTACTGATCGCCCGGACCGTGACCTTGACCTTGATCGGTATGCCACCATCAGAACGGGCATAAGCCAAAGTACCTTCATGCCAAATTTGAAGACTCTAACACTAACGGTGTGGGAGTTATGGCCCCTGAAAGATGTTCGGTTTTCAAGGTCGTACGCCAAGGTCAAGGTCACGACGGCAAAATGGTTTGCGCGGATGCCTTCCTCTCATGGTGACACACCAGCACACAAAATTTGGACGTGATTCTGTCAACCCGTTCGAAAGATATCCTTGGGACAGACAGAAGGAGAAAAAAATGACCCTCCGATTTTCAGGCTCCAGCGATCTTTTTGACCTTGACCTTGATCGGCATGCCACCATCAGAACGAGCATAAGCCAAACCACTTTCATACCAAGTTTCAACATTCTATGTCGATCGGTGCCCGAGATATGGCTAAAAATAGATTTTCGGTTTTCAAGGTCGTACGTCAAGGTCAAGGTCACGACGGCAAAATGGTTTGCGCCGATCTCTTCCTATTAAGGAGGCACACCTTCACACAATATTTGACGCGATTCGGTCAAGCGGTTCGGGAGATATCCTTGGGACAGACAGAAAAAAAGAAAAAAGAAAAAAAAAAAAAACAGCCCATCGCAAAGTCCGTTCACCTTCGGTGACGGACAACAACAACAACATGAACCTTTGATGTGGGGTGCGTAATGCACATCTATAGCATGTGAATGAAAAATGGTGTTTTGCGTCCTCTCGGTCTGGAACAGACACATATGGAACATTTATAGATACAAAGATGGTGGGAACGATATTGGAGGCTATGCCTGGAGGCAGTGCAACACCAGTAAAATCCCGAATTTTCAACAAAACAAATAAGTGTAGCAGTAACCACGCCTCGGTTAAACCTCATCGGCTATGGTACCGCCACAGTATATTCGTCATATACGTAATATTACATCTATGGCATATACTTGAGGCAAAGTATATATTCCTCATACCGACCATGAGGTCGGGATGGCTCTCCAGGAGGAGTGGGCAGGGATTCCCCAGCAGCGGATCAGAAACCTGAGTTGAAGCATGAGGTGGTGTTGTAGGGCAGTGATCGAGGCCCGTGGTGGTCACACTCGTTATGGACAGTTCATTCAATTGTGATGTTTTGACACAAATGATTTCTTATGATGACTTTTGCCTCCCATGCCCTGTTTCATGAGGATTTCAGGGGTAGTCTCATTTACCTATTCATTGTGGTTCTTTACGCGATACAGTTTTCTTCATTGGATTTTGTTTGAATGAAAATAATATTCCAACAAACTTTATTCGACCGTTTCTGGGTAAATAAAATGTTTATCTTGTACGTCAGGTTGTGCTGAATATATGATCCCGAGCGAGTGTTGCTGTGTATAATAACACATGTTTCATTGTACGAATAAACTGACAAAAGCAGGAACTGCTGACACTTGGAGGGTCCACACAATGAAGTGTTGTCACGGTAAAGCGAGGTCAAGACTACTTAACAAAGTACTTCACCACGGCAGTTGGCAGTCCGCACAGCTAGGACAATGGAAACAGTATGTTGATTAATTAGCGCTTAGTCAAAGCAAGGCCACACCATGGTCTCTGCTATCATAATACTGTTTTGTGTATATAGGCACTACTAGTATTTAGGATACTGTGTTACACAGTGTTATATTTGCACACGTAAGTCTATTGTTGTAGATTAACCAGCTATACGAAGCTCAATTGCTTTTCAAATAATGTCATCGTCAACATTGCTCAAACACAAATCATTAAAGGGAATGAAAATACAGAAACATAATTATGGCGATATTTTATGGACAGCCTCATACAAGAACTAGTATCTGGAGACATGCCATAACTAGTATCTGGAGACATGCCATAACTAGTATCTGGAGACATGCCATAACTAGTGTCTGGAGACATGCCAGAACTAGTATCTGGAGACATGCCATAACTAGTATCTGGAGACATGCCAGAACTAGTATCTGGAGACATGCCATAACTAGTATCTGGAGACATGCCATAACTAGTATCTGGAGACATGCCAGAACTAGTATCTGGAGACATGCCAGAACTAGTATCAGGAGACATGCCAGAACTAGTGTCTGGAGACATGACATAACTAGTACCGGTATCTAGAGACATGCCAGAACTAGTATCTGGAGACATGACATAACTAGTATCTGGAGACATGCCATAACTAGTATCTGGAGACATGCCATAACTAGTATCTGGAGACATGCCAGAACTAGTATCTGGAGACATGCCATAACTAGTATCTGGAGACATGCCATAACTAGTATCTGGAGACATGCCATAACTAGTATCTGCCATCTATTATGAGACATACACGAACTAGTATTATGAGACATACAAGAACTAGTATCTGGAGACATACAAATACTAGTATCTGGAGACATGCCAGAACTAGTATTTGGAGACATACAAGAACGAGTATCTTGAGACATGCCAGAACTAGTATCTGGAGACATGGCAGAACTAGTATCTGCCTCTGGAAACATACAAGAACTAGTATCTGGAGACATACACAACCTGGTATCTGAAAACAAAATATCACTGTGTAACACAGTATCCTAAATACTAGTATTATCTATATACATGAACAGTATTATACAGCAGACACCATGTTCTATTTTACGACATAGTCTTTAAATTGTACAAGTGGCTGACTCTTTCTGTTCTTTTCGTTTCAACTGAATCACATCCCAACATTATTGTGGAAATAATTTTGACTACATATTCATTTGAATTTAAAATTACATCGTTTTATTGTTTGACGATTCCCACACAAAACAAATGTTACCTTTATTTCGTTTCCTTGGTATAGTATGCCATATATTCAGTTCAGTTGCGTCCACAATATATGTGACCTAGCACCACGAAAGGGACATTAAGTGTCACAATGATATTCTGAGACAATGATAGCTAGCTGTCACATCTTCAGACAATTCTCTTTCTATTGATCTTTTTTGTATATTTTCCGTTCCAGTTATGAGCATGTAAAGTTAGTAGGGTGAGCGTCAGCCATTTTAAGAAAACACAGTCTAAAGTCTAGCCTAGCTGAAGAAAATGCATTGACCTACTCGTTTTAAAACACTTATAAGATAATTTAGAGACCATAATTATTAAAGACTGTCCTTTATAAATATGAAAGATAAGATGTTAGAGAACACGAAAATACCCATAACTCAAAATTGACAAAAAATGAGATTTTTGACTTTGCAAGTCTGTTGTGAGAAACTAGCTCAGCGACTTAAGTCCCCTTTCGTGGTGCTGGGTCACATATGTTCAAGGGAGACAATCCTCTCAAGCTAATGTTCATTTTGATGGTGGCTGAAGGCATTGGAACTTGCAAGTCCGGCTTTCGTGGATTTTTGTTTCCATTCAGAACACGCTTATTGTCCACCTGATGTAAACAGGGGTAACATTTGTTGGTATAATAATTGTTCTCTCTCAGACGTTTCTCAGAGGAAATGATTAAATTGTCTTGATTTGCTGTAGTGGTCTTCTTCGTTTCGTGTTCGTTTTATTGTCCTTTGTCCCAGTATTGTGGGCAAAGAAGTACCACCTGTCTCGTCTGTTTTTCATTTGTTCATTTTGTTGTTGTTGCTATTCTTCTGTTGTTGCGTTTCTTATTGTTCTTGATCTCCAGTTTCTTCTTCTTCTTCTTCTTCTTCTCTTCTTCTTCTTCTTCTTCTTCTTCTTCTTCTTCTTCTTCTAAAACCGAACACAAAAAACATTAACACGCAACCACTGACAGTAAAGCTTACTGTAGAAAAGATTTAAAGCAAACAAATAACCTAACCCAAACATAAACTGCATCGGGTGTCGTGTTTATCTTTCGGGTCGATACTAACTTACTTTGATCTTTACGTAATGAAACTCGTAGGGTTTTAGTCTCCCCCCCCCCTCTCTCTCTCTCTCTCTCTCTCTCTCTCTCTCTCTCTCTCTCTCTCTCGTCTCTCTCTCTCTCTTTTTTATTGAACAGACCCATACAAAGTTGACCAAATATGTGCTTTAACCGCGAGAGAAACTCTTTCAAGTTGCGCGTCAAAAGGACAACAGAGTGTCCTTTCAATGTTGCTTTTGGCCAACTTGACCAAAGAGAGCTTAAGCCTCCTCCAAACTCCCCCCCCCCCCCCCCCCTTCATTTCTACTGAGCGCTTTAGATAGATCTACCCCCCTTATGGCGCAATAAAAGGCGTCTTGGTAAGCGAGGGGCAATCTCACTCTGTCCATCTCTCTGTGTTTTGTTCTTTCTCTCTCTTTCCGCGCGAGATAACAATAGATTAGGCGTTTTTATTTGATGAAGGGAAGGTATAATATGCTAGGAGAGTTATCTTCCGTCAGGCTACCAGAAGAGCTCCCTACGAAAAGAACTCCATGTGTGTAGGCGTGTAGGTGTGCACGTGCGCTGCCTGTCAATGTCAATGTAGGTTTGTACAAGCGCACGTGCATGCGTTTCAAGTCAAAGTCAAAGTTGTACTTAGAAATGGACATTGAATGAATAAGCAAGCATAACATGGTTTATTTTAGTTTTTAGTCAAGGCATCGATAAACAGAAAAAGCATGCAAACACAAAGTGCATAGCGATATAAAAACGTTTACGATAATATAAGGAGGGGGGGGGGGGGGGGGGGGGGGGGGGGGAATTGACAAGTGCCCACAGTTCAAACAGAATTAAGTAAAGCTATGCCAGCGTAACTATAGTGTCGCTTATTAACAAATAATGTGTGTGTGTGTGTGTGTCACTGTGTGTGTGTACGTGTGTGTGTGTCACGTGTGTGTGTGTGTGTGTGTGTGTGTGTGTGTGTGTGTGTGTGTGTGTCACTGTGTGTGTGTGTGTGTGTGTGTGTGTGTGTGTGTGTGTGTGTGTGTGTGTGTGTTTCTGTGTGTCACAGTGTGCTTGCGTGTGTGTGCGTGCGTGCGAGTGTGTAAGCCTATGTGTTTGCGCGCCCGCGCGCGTGTGTATGACTGTGTGTATGCATGCATTAGGCGCGCGTACGCGAGCGTGTGTGAGAGAGTGAGTGTGTGCTCGTGTGTTTATGCTAAGGCCCTTTACTCCGACACCTTTCAAGAAACTGAAAACAATGTTTAGGTTGAGGAATCCGAAAAGAATGTAGTTGCTGTGGGATGTTACCACTAGGCGTTCAAGACTGCACTTTTTCATCTCCAAACATGGAACACTCACTTTTTAGTAGTAAAGTTTTATTTTGTGTGTATTTGACGGTTTAAGGTTTTGGTTAGGGTTAGGGCTAGGGTTGGGGTTAGGGCTAAGGTCAGTTTAATTTCAGATTGAACATAATATTCTAAAGTTTCGCTGAAAACCGACATTGTCACGCGAATGGCGTCACTCTCCACATTTGGAGATGACCAAGTGCAGCATTGAACGTCTTGTGATGTTACCAGGTCATATGGCTTGTTCTACTTCATATAAAACTAGCGCAACGCCCCGTACCGGTAACGCCTAGTACTGGTAACGCCTTGTACAGGTAACGCCAAGTACCGGTACCGCTGAGTACCGGTTTCGCCGGGTCCGCAAAAAATTATATTTTTACTTTTGTGGCTGAAAATTAAAATTTGTTGACCCCTACCACTTTCAAGGCCTACCGATCTCCATGACCTTGACCTTGACCTTGACCTTGATCTGTATGCAATCATCAGAACAACCATAAGGCAAAGGACCTACATGCCAAGTTTGAAGTCCCTAAGACCAACGGTGTGGACGTTATAGCCCCTTAAAGATTTTCGGTTTTCAAGGTCATACGCCAAGGTGAAGGTCATGACGGCGATAATTTATGCGCGATGCCTTCTCTCATGGTGACACGCCACCACACAAAACTGGAAACGATTCGGTAAAGCAGTTCGGGAGATATGCGTGGGACAGTAAAACCCAATCATTAGACCCCTACCACATTCAAGGCATACCAATCTCCCTGAGCTTGACCTTGACCTTCATTGGTGCGCCCATCATCAGAACGGCCATAAGCGAAAGTACATCCATGCCAAGTTTCAAGACTCTAGGACCTGCGGTGTGGAAGTTATGGCCCCTTAACGATTTTCGGTACCCACCCCCTCCCCACGACCCCTTGGCGGATGTATCCGAAAAGTAAGGACGGCATGACCTTCGGAGGGTGCAAAGGATGCTTTATGCCAAATTTGGTGTCGATCGGTTGAGAACTGTGGCCGTGCATAAGGGACACACAGACAGACAGACAGACACACAGACAGACAGACACACACACAGACAGATTTCGAAAATATATATAAGACTAGCGCAACGCCCCATACCGGTAACGCCTAGTACTGGTAACGCCTTGCACAGGTAACACCAAGTACCGGTACCGCTGAGTACCGGTTTCGCCGGGTCCACAAAATATTATATTTTTACTTTTGTGGCTGAAAATTAAAAATTTTGACCCCTACCACTTTCAAGGCCTACCGATCTCCATGACCTTGACCTTGACCTTGATCTGTATGCAATCATCAGAACAACCATAAGGCAAAGGACCTACATGCCAAGTTTGAAGTCCCTAAGATCAATGGTGTGGACGTTATAGCCCCTTAAAGATTTTCGATTTTCAAGGTCATACGCCAAGGTGAAGGTCATGACGGCGATAATTTATGCGTGGATGCCTTCTCTCATGGTGACACGCCACCACACAAAACTGGAAACAATTCGGTAAAGCAGTTCGGGAGATATGCGTGGGACAGTAAAACCCAATCATTAGACCCCTACCACTTTCAAGGCATACCGATCTCCCTGAGCTTGACCTTGACCTTCATTGGTACGCCATCATCAGAACGGCCATAAGCGAAAGTACATCCATGCCAAGTTTCAAGACTCTAGGACCTGCGGTGTGGAAGTTATGGCCCCTTAACGATTTTCGGTCCCCACCCCCTCCCCACGACCCCTTGGTGGAGGCTTCCGAAAAGTAGGGTGCCACCTTCGGAGGGTGCTTGGATGCTTGATGCCAAATTTGGTGTCGATCGGTTGAGAACTGTGGCCGTGCATAAGGGACACACAGACAGACAGACAGACACACAGACAGACAGACAGACAATATTATAGACAGAGTTCGAAAATATATATAAGACCTAATAGCGCAACGCCCCATACCGGTAACGCCTAGTACTGGTAACGGGCTTGGGGGCTTTCACAGGTAACACCAAGTACCGGTACCTCTTTCTGAGTACCGGTTTCGCCGGGTCCGCAAAATAATATTATATTTTACTTTTGTGGCTGAAAATGTCAAAATTTTGACCCCTACCACTTTCAAGGCCTACCGATCTCCATGACCTTGACCTTGACCTTGATCTGTATGCAATCATCAGAACAACCATAAGGCAAAGGACCTACATGCCAAGTTTGAAGTCCCTAAGACCAACGGTGTGGACGTTATAGCCCCTTAAAGATTTTCGGTTTTCAAGGTCATACGCCAAGGTGAAGGTCATGACGGCGATAATTTATGCGCGATGCCTTCTCTCATGGTGACACGCCACCACACAAAACTGGAAACAATTCGGTAAAGCAGTTCGGGAGATATGCGTGGGACAGTAAAACCCAATCATTAGACCCCTACCACATTCAAGGCATACCAATCTCCCTGAGCTTGACCTTGACCTTCATTGATGCGCCATCATCAGAACGGCCATAAGCGAAAGTACATCCATGCCAAGTTTCAAGACTCTAGGACCTGTGGTGTGGAAGTTATGGCCCATTAACGATTTTCGGTACCCACCCCCTCCCCACGACCCCTTGGCGGATGTATCC
>CM065701.1:19054346-19101846 GCA_017654935.2 Phymorhynchus buccinoides | reverse complement strand
CACACACACACACACACACACACACACACACACACACACACACACACACACACACACACACGCGCACACACACACACACACACACACACACACACACACACACACACACACACACACACACACACACTGTCTTCTGTCACGTACATAACTGATTTTTATAAATTATTATTACAATCTTAGTTCTTGAAAGAAAATCAGTTCACCAAGGCTGAAATTAATCCAGTTAATATTGATTTGATTTTAATGCAATTAATTGCTTATTCCCGGACCGTTACGCTACTCTCTCTCTCTCTCTCTCTCTCTCTCTCTCTCTCTCTCTCTCTCTCTCTCTCTCTCTCTCTCTCTCTCTCTCTCTCTCTCTCCATCGTTCTATGTCCCTATGTCTGTCTCACTGTCTTCCTCTGTCTCTCTCTCTCTCTCTCTTTCTGTCCCTCTATCTTTCTTTTTGTCTGTCTGTCCCTTTGTCTGTCTGTCTATCTCTCTCTGTTTCTCTGTCTGTCTCTCTCTCTGTGTCTCTGTCTCTCTCTCTCGCTCCTGTGTCTCTGTCTGTCTCTCAGACTCTCTCTCTCTCTCTCTCTCTCTCTCTCTCTCTCTCTCTCTCTCTCTCTCTCTCTCTCTCCTCTCTCTCTCTCTCTCTCTCTCCCTCTCTCTTCTCATTTCTGCATGTACATATATTATTTAGCTTTCTTGTTTCATTTACTTTATTTTTCTTCAGGTCTGGGTGGAAAAAAAGCATGTAACTTGCTTATCTCATGTTCCCTGGTTAAATAAAATTTCGTTTTCGTTTTCGTTAAATAAAATTTCGTTTTCGTTTTCCTTTTTCGTTTAAATTAAATAAAATTTCATTTTCGTTACGCTCGCGCTCTCTCTCTCTCTCTCTCTCTCTCTCTCTCTCTCTCTCTCTCTCTCTCTCTCTCTCTCTCTCTCTCTCTCTCTCTCTCTCTCTCTCTCTCTCTCTCTCTCTCTCTCCTCTCCCCCTCTCTCTCTCTCTCTCTTCTGCATTTCTGCATATATTATTTAGCTTTCTTGTTTGATTTACTTTATTTTTCTTCAGGGCTGGGTGGAAAAAAGCATGTAACTTGCTTATCTCATGTTCCCTGGTTAAATAAAATTTCGTTTTCGTTTTCGTTAAATAAAATTTCGTTTTTGTTTTCCTTTTTCGTTTAAATTAAATAAAATTTCGTTTTCGTTTTCGTTTTCTCTCTCTCTCTCTCTCTCTCTCTCTCTCTCTCTCTCTCTCTTCTCTCTCTCTCTCTCTCTCTCTCTCTCTCTCTCTCTCCATCTCTCTCTCTCTCTCTCTCTCTCTCTCTCTCTCTCGAGCGCGCGCGCGCGCGTGTACTGCTTTTTGTTGTTGCGCTTTTTACCTGTCTCCTCATTGTAATGTCCTTACTTCTGAGATAAACTTAGCAACTTTGTGTTTTTACCAGACATTTTTGACGTCTTGTTTTG
The DNA here is from genome assembly GCA_017654935.2 of Phymorhynchus buccinoides. Classification (NCBI taxonomy): domain Eukaryota; kingdom Metazoa; phylum Mollusca; class Gastropoda; order Neogastropoda; family Raphitomidae; genus Phymorhynchus; species Phymorhynchus buccinoides. The sequence goes on along the minus strand of CM065701.1, from coordinate 19,100,397 downwards.
AAAATGTGATTAGTAAATTCCAGCTTCGGCTGTTGCGTTTGGCTCTGAGAAAGCAAGTAGATTTGAGCACTCTGGATTGTCTAAAGTGTTTGTCATTTGTGTTTGTCATGGCCATATCCATTTCGTTTTCGAAGCGTAAACCTGTTTGCTTGTTTCCATTTATTAAAGGAATAAAACCCATGGAAAACATTGTTGATTTACACCAAAACAAGCGCGAAATCGCAATAGTTTGTGGCACGCGGTCTATTTTTACCACTCCAATCATGAGTTACCTCCCATGGCTTTTCAATAATTTTAATCTGTAAACCAGAATGTTATCTCTGCACCATTTCGTAACTTTTTATATCTTTTGGAAAACATTTAAAACTATGCATCCTACTTATACTCATCGAAAGAAGCACAGCATACTCGTCGTGTCTGTTGTAGTGTCTGTATTACATATGTTTATTATTTTGTACGCTTTTAAAATACATTATTTTAAAGAGCGGCCAGAAGTGTAGCCTCGATTTGAAGTGCGACAATTTTGTCAAAATGTGCGACAATTTTGGACCAACCAACCGACAAAGTGAGTTATAGGTTTGTGGCTTGAGCCACAAACAAAAATGTTTTTAACAAGAATAGCAACAGCCAGAAAGAACAACAGCAACTGCAAGCAACAACAAAAATATCAGCAACATTAAAGACCCACCCGATCACGTGTCAAAATCACGGGTTTCACGTGTTTTCCCGATTATAACTGGAAAGAAATCTTGTTTTGACCAAGTGTGACTCCCATATACATGGCCCCACATTGAAGCCGACACATCAGTTTAAAGAGCAGCCTCAATTTGAATATGGGGAAATCTGTATGTGGGTCACAGTAACCCAGAAAAAAAACAAGGGAGTTAATCGTGGTGCATCACTGGGTCTTTAAGACAAGGACTTGAAAACAATACGTTGGGGCGCAATTGAGACGGACTCTTTTTTTGGTTGTTGCATTTTCTCATCAAACGAATTCTATTAAATAATACAGAGTCGGGCTATTATTATTATTACTAGCGCAACGCCTAGTACTGGCAATGCACCGTACCGGTAACGCCTAGTAACGGTAACGCCAAGTACTGGTAACGCTGAGTACAGCAAATTTAAAGCGATTCGGTTAAGAAACGGCGGAGTTATGAGGCCCCGTTTCCCGTTGGCGCTGCTCTGAGAGTGACGCGCTCACCCGATTCTCTTCCAATTTGCTGCCAGGCTTTGCCCGGGCCATAGCAAGCCTGACCGCGAATTTGAGGCGATTTGGTTAAGAAACGGCGGAGTTATTCGTGAAAAGGTGAAGCGGCGTCTAGCGCGCGCGTTTCTGAACCGATTCGCTTCCGGTTTGGCACACGGATAGTCCCCGGCCCCGGTCATCTTCCTACCAAATTCGAAGGCAATCGGCCCAGAAACGCCGGAGATACGGGCGCCGAGAGGCCGGCGGATGCGCGTTTCGCGCATTTGCGAAACCGCGCAAATGACACGGCCGCCTCGGTTGCCGTTGCCATCGCCCCGTGAGGGCTCACAGCAAATTTGAAGCGATTCGGTCGAAAAACGGCGGAGTTATAAGGCCCGTTTCGTGTTTCAGACAGACAGACACACACACACACACACACACGCGCGGACACTTGGCTTTTTACTATATGATGCAGAAAAAGCAGAGACTGGCGAGTGAGAGCAGACTCCACCACGACAAGGCATGCAAAATAATGCCAGCGAACAGTGTAGTGGGGAAGAAGGTGGGCCTAGAGAGCTATGGAATAGAAAACGATCGGGGTGTGGGGAGGGAGGTTTAAAGGGGCACCCTGACGGATGAGGTTTTTTTGGGCCAGAAACACGTCGAGATCACCAGGAAAAAACACCCTTTACAGAGATTGTAACACTCACTTTGCTCTGGTTTCCTATAAATTAAACCATCAAATCGGCGATTCCTCCTTGGCCGAGGTGCTGGAAGTCATACTCTTTCAGTGAAAGAGAAGGCAAAAGCCACGAAATGTCCACAATACAAGCCTTTTTATTTACAGTTTAGCCTTTTAAAAAAGAGTTTCGCTCACAACAAAGGAAATAGCTCCTTTTTTTTTTTTTTTACTGCACTGCAAAGAGGAAAAAGCTTCAACCACTATTCTCTAACCACCCCGTCCAAAATGGCGGCTCTCTCCGGTAACTCCGCCAAGGAGGAATCGCCGTTTTGACGGTTTGATTTCTAGGAAACCAGAGCAAAGTGAGTGTTCCGATCCTTGAAAATACTGTTTTTTCTGGTGATCTCGACGTGTTTTTTGCAAACAAAAACCTCATGCGTCAGGGTGTCCCTTTAAGAGTATGAGAAAGTGCATGTGCGATGTAACGTGCAATTTATATCTCGTTTGTAGGGCACCATAATTATCTCAGTTTATTGCGCGGCTGATAGAAGCATGATTTAATCCCACCCCCACCCCCCACTACACACACGCACGCATGCACACAGACACCGTGATACAGACAGACATACGGGCACACGTACGGACGCTCACGCGTAGGCACGCACACACTGACTCGCACGTACGCGCAAACATACAGAGAGACACATACATTCACACACTCACACGCGCTCACGTATGCACACACCAGAGTAGCCCCTTTCAGGTCAGGTCAGGTCAGGGCAGAGAATGAGGACAACTAGGCCTCGCGGCCTCTTAATGTGTCCTTTCTGATTATTTGTATTCTGTTTCATGATTGGCATGACTAGAACGCTTTTAGATGTGTTAATCATACACATTTCAATTGTTGAATCTTGGGGTCTTTTTCGAGGAGGTTTTTGAACTGATTAAGGTTAGGTGCCAATTTAATATGTGCTGGAAGAGAATTCCAGTATTTAGTGACTCTGTTACTAAAGAAATTATTTCTAATGTTTAGTTCTGCTGTGTTGGGTTAGTAGTTTCAAATCATTATTCCTAGTTTTTAAGTAGTTAGAAAGTTAGTTTGTCAGTAATATCAGTTCATGCCTTTTGCTAACACTCCCATCGTCACCAGCATAAACCAATTTAAAGTGTTTTATCCGTTAGGCTTACATTGTTTTATGGTGGTATGCCACTTGTAAGGTCTTTTCTCATCCCTAACCCAAATCAATGATAAGAATATTTGCCTCTGTTAAAAGAAATAACTTGAAACAAATAGCTCTCTGTGGAAAACTGAAAGGAGCTAGAATGAGGGGAATTAGTGCATTGTGACACACACGCGCGCGCGCGCGCGCACACGCACAAACACGTACGTACACACACACACACACACACACACACACCGACACACACACACACACACACACACACGTACACACACACACACACACACACACACACCACAACACACGCGCACACGCACGTCACACACACCCACACACACACACACCGCACACACACACACACACGCCAGACGCGCAAACACACGCTCGAACCGCACTGCACGCATGGATACCCACAGAGAGAGAGAGAGAGAGAGAGAGAGAGAGAGAGAGAGACAGAGAGAGAGAGAGAGAGAGAGAGAGAGAGAGAGAGAGAGAGAGAGAGAGAGAGAGAGAGAGAGAGAGAGAGAGAGAGAGAGACAGACAGACAGACAGACAGACAGACAGACACAGACAGAGAGAGAGAGAGAGAGAGAGAGAGAGAGAGAGAGAGAGAGAGAGAGAGAGAGAGATATGTTTATTGTTGATGACGTCAATAATATTACAGAACTGGTACTGTAAAAATGTAGGAAAAAAAGCGAAACGGTGCAAACATGATTTGAGAGTTAAGGCTTGCTACACAGTACACGCATAAATAATAAGAAAAAGAAAGGAGGAAACAAAAATACGGATTAGGGGCAATCCGGACACGTGCGTATATTTTTCTCTTCTTTCTTTCACTTATTTGTGACACACACCTTCATCCATCAACAATTTATATATACAAAGGTGTAAATTAATGCTAACATATCTAAATATTCACCTCTATTGAAGTGAATCATTTCAATTATCAATTATGCTTTCACTTATTTGTGACCCAGCACCACGAAAGCGACATTAAGTCGCTGGGCTAGGTTTTTTTAAAAGTCAATTTTGAGTTATGGGTAATTTCGTGCACTCTAACATTTCATCTTTCATATTTATAAACGACAATCTTTATTATGGTCTCTAAATACTCCAAGCAGTGCTTTGAAATGAGTAGGTTGATGCATTTTGTTTTCAGCTAGGCTAAAACTTTAGACTGTTTTCGCCAACAGACAACCTACCAACTTAAAATGCTCATAACTCTACAACGGAAAACGTTACAAGAATGGTTCTTATATCATTTGAAAGAGGATTGTGTGAAGTTTCTAGCTGTACCGTTATCTCAGAATGGCCATTTTGACACTAATAAAAATAGTATAAATGTCCCGTTCGTGGTGCTAGGTCACATTTACGGATTGCGCAAGGGTTTCCGCGCGGAACATCCGCGTCTTTGTGTACACGGACTAAAAGTTGGAATAATTGACACTGGCACTGAGGGTGCCAAAAGCGACACGTGTTGTAAAGTGGATAGAATAAGAAAAAGAAGACATGAGAAAGAGAGAGAGAGAGAGAGAGAGAGAGAGAGAGAGAGAGAGAGAGAGAGAGAGAGAGAGAGAGAGAGAGAGCAGAGAGAGAAAGAGAGAGAGAGAGAGAGAGAGAGAGAGACAGAGAGTGAGAGAGAGAGACAGATAGAGAGAGAGAGGGAGAGAGAGGGAGAGAGAGGGAGAGAGAGGGAGAGATAGAGAGAGACAGAGAGAGAGAGAGACAGAGAGAGAGACAGAGAGAGAGACAGAGACAGAGAGCAGACAGAGACAGAGAAGGACAGAGAAAGCAGAGATGGACATTCAAACAGAAACACACACACACACACACACACTTGCAGACAGAGACAGAGACAGACAGAAACAGACAATCAGAGAGACAGCAGAGACGAGAGGCTCGGTTTTGAAACAAACATCCAGAGTTTTCCAAGACCAATTAAAAAGTCCATGAACTTCCAAACATATCCTAGCAGACGTTTTCTCTCTCTCTCTCTCTCTCTCTCTCTCTCTCTCTCTCTCTCTCTCTCTCTCTCTCTCTCTCTCTCTCTCTCTCTCTCTCTCTCTCTCTCTCTCTCTCTCTCTCTCTCTCTCAGCTGTCTAGCATCTCTCTCTCCCAACTAAAGTATAAGAAACTTCACAAATTTGAAGGAGGATACTATAATGTGACCCAGCACCACGAAAGGGACATTAAGTCGCTGGGCTAGTTTCTCACAACAGGCTTGCAATGTCCAAAATCTCATTTTTGGGGGTCAATTTTGAGCTACGGGTATTTCCGTGTTCTCTACCATCTTATCGTACATATGTACAAAGGATAATCTTTAATATGGTCTCTAAATGGTTTTATAAGTGCTTTAAAACGAGTAGGTCAATGCATTTTCTTCAGCTAGGCTAGACTGTTTTCTCAAAATGACCGATGCTCATGCTACTAACTTTAAATGCTCATAACTCTGGAACGGAAAAAAAATACAAGAATGGTTCTTGTATCATTAGAAAGAGAATTGTCTGAAGTTTGCAGCGGTATAATTTTCTCAGAATGGTCAGTTTTGACACTTAATGTCCCTTTCGTTGTGCTGGGTCACATATGAAAGAAAAAGACATTGGAAGCTGCGATATGCACGTGATCTACCCCTCTCACCACCACACATCTCTCCATCCCATCTTTCATCTTATACTTCGGTGATCAAAACAACCTAGGATCACTTTCTCTAGATAACGGTTGCCGCGCGAATAACTGTTACGCCAAAAGGGGTCTAAGAAACACCCTAAACGTTTGCTAAGGTCAGATAACTCTTTAAGCTTACTTTTCACTTTTAGGAGAGAGAGAAAAAGGGTTGCTGTGTTAGTGCTTTCTTGTCATGATAGGGGCTGTTGGCCTAAATCATTAAAATATTTCCGAGTTCCGAGTTCGGATCTCTCTCTCTCTCTCTCTCTCTCTCTCTCTCTCTCTCTCTCTCTCTCTCTCTCTCTCTCTCTCTACCTCTATCCTCCCTCTCTCTCTCTCTCTCTCCCTCCCCCCCCCTCTCTCTCTCTCTCTCTCTCTCTCTCTCTCCCCTCCCTCTCTCCTCTCTCTCCCTCCCCCCCTCTGGTCCTCCCTCTCTCTCTCAAGACTCTCTCTCTCTCTCTATCTCTCTCTCTCTCTCTCGATCTCTCTCTCTCTCTCTCTCTCTCTCTCTCTCTCTCTCTCTCTCTCTCTCTCTCTCTGCCTTTGAATGAAGACATTGAATGTATGTGTATTACTATTATTTTATTTAACCTTTTTTCCCTTTCAAATCATTTTTTTCCGAGTCCGCTTCTGTATCATGGTTATGTGCACAAATTACTGTCACTATGTCAGCAATACTTCAGTTGATGATGTAGCGTACTCTCACTTTGTTTTCAACCATTTACTCTTAAACTGTTAAATATATTACAGTTATTCGTCACCCAGCTTCAAGGGTTTGGGAGGCCAAATTTATCAAGTTCTCAATTATTACACTTCATTTCTAAATTAATATATTGGCCATTTTTCGTTTACACTTCGTGGTCAACACTCACACTTCATAAACATGACATGCATCATTCCACAACCAAACGAAAATAACGTTTGCCTTCGTGGTCTGAATTACTACACTTCATTTCTAAATTAATATATTGGCCATTTTTTGCTTACACTTCGTGGTCTCAACACTCACACTTCATAAACATGACATGCATCATTCCACAACCAAACGAAAATAACGTTTGCCTTCGTGGTCTCAAATTACTACACTTCATTTCTAAATTAATATATTGGCCATTTTTCGTTTACACTTCGTGGTCTCAACACTCACACTTCATAAACATGACATGCATCATTCCACAACCAAACGAAAATAACGTTTGCCTTCGTGGTCTCAATTACTACACTTCATTTCTAAATTAATATATTGGCCATTTTTCGTTTACACTTCGTGGTCTCAACACTCACACTTCATAAACATGACATGCATCATTCCACAACCAAACGAAAATAACGTTTGCCTTCGTGGTCTCAATTACTACACTTCATTTCTAAATTAATATATTGGCCATTTTTTGCTTACACTTCGTGGTCTCAACACTCAAACTTCATAAACATGACATGCATCATTCCACAACCAAACGAAAATAACGTTTGCCTTCGTGGTCTCAATTACTACACTTCATTTCTAAATTAATATATTGGCCATTTTTCGTTTACACTTCGTGGTCTCAACACTCACACTTCATAAACATGACATGCATCATTCCACAACCAAACGAAAATAACGTTTGCCTTCGTGGTCTCAATTACTACACTTCATTTCTAAATTAATATATTGGCCATTTTTTGCTTACACTTCGTGGTCTCAACACTCACACTTCATAAACATGACATGCATCATTCCACAACCAAACGAAAATAACGTTTGCCTTCGTGGTCTCAATTACTACACTTCATTTCTAAATTAATATATTGGCCATTTTTCGTTTACACTTCGTGGTCTCAACACTCACACTTCATAAACATGACATGCATCATTCCACAACCAAACGAAAATAACGTTTGCCTTCGTGGTCTCAATTACTACACTTCATTTCTAAATTAATATATTGGCCATTTTTTGATTACACTTCGTGGTCTCAACACTCACACTTCATAAATATGACATTGCACACCCTTTATTTTGAAACTAACCTTTACTAGACATACGTTTATATCATTATTCGGGTGAAAATTTTATTGGTTCAAGTTTTATTCATTTGTTATTTTCGTTTATGAGTATAAATACATTTAAAAGTTCGTTTGCTTTAAAATGCGTGAGTGAGCACGCGCTTACAGTTTATGGACTTGTACGTATAAAAAGTGGAAAAGGGTAATATTAAAAATGTAAATGATTAAAATTAATATACATTAAGCGTTAATCAGAGTTTTGGGGTTTTCCCTCGTTGAGTCAGATTTCAAAATCAAATATTGACTTAATACACAAACTTGGACGAATGGCAGTGTGAGAGAATATGCATCGCCCGTTGCACCACAAAACCATTAAATAAAAAATATCGACTTAATGCACATCAGAGAGAATTTTGCGTGTCGGGCTTCAAGACCATTAAAATATTTACTAAAAATACAACACTAAGTGAACGATTGGTGTCAGACCAAATTTCACCAAAGAGCCCAGAAGAACACAAGGCTTGACTGGGCGAAGTGTGAGGAAAATATGGCTTTATTGACACTGAATTCAGCGAATCAGGCGCATGTTATGACTGTTTTACTCTGATTCTGATTGTGTCTTGGGTTTGTTTTTACAAAGAATTCGCTGGAAAGTCCAGAATGGCGATCCTGCCGTCCCTTGAACAGGTCATCAGGTTGGCGTCGTTTATTTGCAGGTCGTTGACAACATCATTGTGGACTTTCACATTTGGGATCGTCACTCCAGAACAACGCACATTCCCGTCCTGATGCCCGCTGAACAAACCATAGTAGCGACTAAACGCGAGGCAAGTTGTGCTGATGAGTTTATGTGTCTCTGTTTTGAAGGGTCCAAACGTAGGCCTACCTGACTGAATCGTGCACATTTGGACCCGACCATCCAAGCACATGCATATCAGGACTTTATCGGGACAATGATTTGAACCATACCGCAAACACGTGACATCTAGTCTCTTCGTGTCCTGTAAGTTGCCTTGGTCAAGGTCCCACACTTTGATGATCCTGTCCTCCGACGCCGACACGATGTATTCACTATCGAAGTCAACGTCTCGGACGGGCTTATAATGAGCATCCAGAATGAACTTTAACCCTAATGAGAAGCTTTCAGCTTTAAATGTAAACACTCTCACTTCTCCCCGGTCCCCGTGTTCGCCGCAGGTGACCAGGTGTTTGTGACGATAACGGATCCGTCGTGGGCAGTAACCGTCATTGCGTAGGCTTACCTGTTTTTTGTTTTTCCCTTGGTCGATGGTCTGCACTCTGATTGTGGCGTCTTCAGAACCCGAGAAGAGGACGTCGCCACCAAGCTGAATGCTGGTGACCTTTTTGTCGTGTCCTTCCAGCTCAGTGGGAACAGCATCGATGCTCCCGCGTTTCCAAATCCGGATCTTGCCATCGCTGAAGCCACACACAATGTTGGCCAGGTCAAACTGAAGGCATAGCGGTTCCCTCCAACTCTGCTGGCAAACGATGTAATGTCTGACTGGGTGCCCCTTTAAGACAAAAACAAAAACCCACCTCGGTGGAACTCAGTAATCAATAGTCCTACAACAACAATTCACATTGACATGCATTAACCTACCCCCCACCATGTACTGCAGTACACCGCGATCTGTCTCAGTTGTGGTTCGTTGCGTTTTTTTCCGTCTTATAGGGTGGGGGGTAGGGTTAGGCTTAGGGATAGGGTTAGTATTCCAAAAAGGTTATATGCTAAAAATGTTCCTAATATACAGCTTTATGTATGGTAAGAAAGGCAATAACGGAAAAATACAATTAACCGAGAAATGTAGGGGGGGGGGGGGGGGCACATCTTGACCTTTACCGACACTTTTATCTGAAAGAAATGCATGCCATTTTAGTGACCTTTCCTCCTCCTCCTCCTCCTTCTTCCGGTTAAGTTCCCACAGTGAACAATTTGATTTTCATGGCACTATTTTGATGGAGGTCCGAAGTCGGAGAAACAACAGAATAAAATAAAATAAAACAGAACATAAAATAAAATAAAAAGAGAGAGAGCAAAGGAAACAGAGAAACAGAATTCTGATCGCTTCTCGGCCTTTTGGCTGGGACAGTGATTCAGGAACATAAATTTTTGTTTATACCTGGTTGGTTTGTTCAGCCCGTCGTACATGGCGAAAGCCGATACGCGACGTTAAACTGAACTTCCATCCCAACAGAGAAAAACCTAATAATTATAATATAATGACCCAGCCAGCCGCTTCTCCTTGTGGATCCCCAACATGATGCCGCGTCAAAACAGGAACTCCTTAAAAAAAATCTATTGTTGTTTGATGGATGCCTGGAAGGTGCTGGGACAGGTGGCAGACACAGCCACCTCAGGTTGCCCGTTCCAGTCGCGGATGGTTCGAGGAAAAAATGAATTTCGTCTGTATTCAGTGCGACAGTTGTTGGTCAAGTCTCTTCTCTGGCGGAGTGGCTCACTCCCAGCCTTCTGGAGACTTCTCGGCCGGAAACTCCGTCCTGGAGCCATCCCAGCGCCCGTCCGCGATTCAGTGTTGACAGTCTCTGTCTTGGAGGCATGCTTATTGAGAGCTCTGGTTGCCGCCCTTAAATACGCATTCGTGTCTAACTTTTGCTCAGCAGTGTTCATTACAGTCATGCCTTGCACGTGCAATAGGCAAGAAACCTGCATCAGCCCTGATTCTTCAGCGAAAAGAGACCAAACTTTCGTGAAATTCTCGTGAATTTGCCACATTTTAAGCGTACCTGAAAACGCTGTTGCTGTACTGCAATGTCTGCAAAACTGGTTCAGGCACGTGCAACAGGAAGGAAAGTTATTGAGTAGCCTAAGTTTTGCCATTTTCTTCATTGTTGTCTTTGTGTACAATAAATAGATATCAAGCTACTGAAAACAGAAGCCGGCCCTTAACTTTTGGAGACCAGTATATTTTGCCAAGATGCAAGCTATCCACTGATGTATTTAGTTTTACATTACGGTCAAGGTCGCGCCAGTTCAAACCCCAAAACACATACCGCTAATATCTCGCGAAGTTTTGCATGTATTTCAATGCAGTTTTTTTTACAACATTTCTTCATGAATGGTCTATAACACAGTTGTCATGAATGTTTCTGTGGATAAGCCCGCTGTGCCCTAGGCCCTTTGTGTCACAGGCCCGATATGTCCCACTTCTTTCCGGCCGTCCATCCGTCCGTGCGTGCGTCCTGTTTTCAGTTCTCAATGGTCTCCCCGCTGTGTGTACAGCCGAGGGGACTTTGCAGCCGCTCAGCGTTGCGCTTGTCTGTCATTAAAAATGATCTCCCTTACGGGCGAAAATACGAATACAATCCAGCTCTCATGTTACTGGTGGCCCCTGCTACAGTGCAGGCTAATGTCAACCAAAGATAAAAGCCATCAGCTTTTAATCAAAAGAGAAGATTAGCATACATCAAGAACGAAAGTAGAAAGCAGAGGGGTTTACCTGAGCCATGGTCATCTTTCCTCGGTGATGTTCACGCAGAGAGTGTGGTGTGCGCAGAAATGATCCGAGTGGATTCAACAACACAAATGACAGCGAAATGACTCACGTTCACCGCCACCACCACCTTCTCTTACACTTAAAAAAAAATCACGAAAAAGAAAGAAAATCCGTGAATTGTGTTATTTGTTTTTTCCTGCCAGGAAAACTGTTGCGCTTTGCACGGTTTATCTTCAGCACTGAGTGAACACAATGTGAAGGGGAGGTTATTTTACAGGTGTAGAGTGCCACAGTGGTAACGCGTTCGCCTTGTGTCAAGCAAACCCGAGTTCGAATCTGGGTACAAGGGATTTGTCCTCTCACTTTGCACTAGGCCTTACGGTCTTTCCGATGAGATGATAAACCGAGGTCCCGTGTGCCCGTGCACTTACCACACGTTAAACCCAGTGGCAACGAAAAAGTTGTCATTTGGTCAAAATTTACCCCCCCCCCCCCCCCCCCCCCCTTTCCTTCCTCATCAGTCACACAAAAAAACGCATGCAAAAAACAAAAAATGGGTGGTGCGCCTCTGGCTGCGACGCGCTCTCGAAGTGGGAGCAACCCGAATTTCACAGAGATGCCTCTGTGACTATGACGTAGTCATTACTGTCATGTATATGTTTATGTTTAGAAATTATACTGAGAGATTGGTGTGAGTAAGAGAAAAGTGAAAGGCAGAGGAGGGGAGGGAGAGAACACCGAAAAGGCCAAAGAGGCCACTGAGATCTGATGTTGTAGGTGGTGAGAGTGTGAGGGTGGTGGTAGGCTTAGTGTGTGTGTGAGTGTGTGTGGGGGGGGGGGTGCTTCTTTGTGGTGTGTTATTTTGTGTCGGTTAAAACACAGTCCCGTTTGGTACCATGCAGAGTTCTGAAAACAAAACCACGTCTATGTAAATATTATGTTTGCCAAAAAAAAGGTAAATTTCGTGTTTATGGGGGAAGTTAGAGTAAAATGCATTAACACTTTGTTTAATAGATTCCGATTTTTTTCTTCTTCAATAAATAGGTTAAGTAAACAGTTTAATGGATTGTTGTTAAAACATCTCTTATTAAAGTAACAATCTGTCATCGAAACTAGACTAACCCCCCCCCCCCCCCCTGCTCCCCCCCCCCCCTAGCAAAAAAGTTTTTTAAAACTGAATGATATGGAAGTAACATCTAAATTAGTACATATTCCCAAAATCAATAAAAAATCTGGTTCTGAGAATTATCCTTCGCCACTTTTCATTACAATCCGTTCATAACTTGGTCAATGTCCCTGATAAACTTTTTTTAAATCTGCGTTTTTCGGCAAAGATGCAAATTAATACCCCCCCCCTCTTCTATTTCTCGGCTCATTCCGGTGGGTTTTTTCAGTCTTGCCTTTCTTACTGCAAATTGAGCACTTCAACCTCTATCATTTTCTATATTTAGCGTTAATTTCCATCCATTCACACAATTACCAACATGCATTCAATAATAATAGAAGATAGAGATGGGGGGCGGTTTGAACCGAAAAACCGGTGCTAAACTTTTGCGGTTCGAAAAACCGGTTCGAGTTGCTGTGAACCCGGTTTTTTTTAATTGCAAGCTGAAAGTAATTTTTTTTATATAGAATAACCCATTCTTTTTGAAAAACAACTGATTCTCAGCGCAGATTGGGTGTTTTGTAAACCGAGTGTAGCTGTTTCTATTTTGTGGTGGTGTCTTTGACTTTGACTTTGACTTTGAGTGTTGAGTTGAGTGTGTGTGTGTCATAAGTCATAAGTTTCTTTATTGTCTGTGTATGTATGTGTGCGCGTGCGTGCGTGTGTGTGAATATTCTGACAAATAAATATGTGTTTGCATAGGTAAAACTATTGATGCGAGTACTGGTTAAAAAACCCGGTTCGGTAAAACCGGTTCGCAGAGGGAAACCCGGTTTAAAACCGGTTCAGATTTTTTAACCGGTTCTCAACTCTAGTAGAAGATAAAAGCAAAACAGAAAGAACACCATGAACCAAGACTGAGACAGCGAGTGGTGATCTGCATCATTATTTACTCCCTTTTCAATCAAAGATCAGACGATTTTCGGAGGGACAAAAAACAACAACTAGGGGAGAGCACTTCGCGACAATTAGAGTTGCTTACCTTGCTTTCTCGGTCAAATACCATAGCAACAATGGCGTGGAACGATTTGCAAACGTTTTAAATAGAAAGAGGGGTTACAAACTGACTTAACTTGCAAAACGTCGAGAAATCGAAAAGAAATAAACATTGACCCAGACAGCTTGATGACGAGAAACACAAACCGAGTGTGTCTAGATCTAGATCTACTCAAACGCAGCATATGGGGGGGGTGGGGGGGGGGGGGGTAGTTGTTACCATCTGAGGGGGCAATTGCTATAATACAGTCTTGACATCTGTAGGGTCCCCCTTACCAAACATGCTGCACAATAAGGGGTACCATTATAAATCACATGTTAACGGACAGAAAGTTACCACTTTCAGATTGCTATCATGCATGTTTTTGGAAAGGGGTGACTCTACAGATGTCAAAACATGTATATGATAGCAATTGCCCCCTCCACCCCCACCCCCCCACCCCCCGAAAGTAATCATCCATATTTTGGGGATCTACCTCAGTACCTGATGGTAGTGAAATAGAAACACCCGGAGGTGCTAATGGGACCCAGAGATGCACCAACCACGCCCGCCCCATCAACGCGAGAGCAGCCCTGTTTGAACGATTGAGTTAATCATTTCTGAACAATTCCTATTGACAGAAAACTGTCTGAGCGATCGATGAAGAAGTTAACCTATTAGGTACTTTATAGTCACAGAGGCATCTCTGTGAAATTCGGGTTGCTCCCACTTGGAGAGGGCGTCGCAGCCAGAGGCGCACCACCCTTTTTTGTTTTTTGCACGCGATGTTTTGTGTGACTGATGAGGAAGGAAAGGGTGGGGGTTAAAGTTTTGACCAAATGACAACCTTATCGTAGCTTAACGTGTGGTAAGTGCATGGGCACACAGGACCTCGGTTTATCGTCTCATCCGAAAGAATCCACATTCAGACCGCAAGGCCTTGTGCAAAGTGAGAGGAAAAAAACCCTGTACCCAGGTTCGACCTCGGGTTTGCTTGACACAAGGCGAACGCGTTACCACTGTGCCACTCTACACCTGTAAAATAACCTCCCATTCACATTGTGTTCACTCAGTGCTGAAGATAAACCGTGCAAAGCGCTAAAGTGAAAAGCGCAAAAAAAAGAACACAATGCACGGATTTACTTTCTTTTTCTTCATTTTGTTTTAGTGTATAAGAGAAGGTGGTGGTGGCGGTGGTGAAAGTGACTAGTGAGTGGGTCTTTAACTGTCATTTTTGTTGTATAACACGTATCGTTTCTGCGCGCACACTCTCTGCGTGAACATCACTGAAGAAAGATAGCCATGGCTCAGGTAAGTAAACCCTCCGCTTTCAACTTTTGTTCTTCCTAATGTATGCTAATCTTCGCCTTTGTTCATTGGTTGATACTATTAGCCTGTAGCAGGGGCCAACAGCAGCATGAGAGATGATACATATTATTCAAACATAAGGGAGATCGTTTGATCATATCATTCACTTGTGGCGGTACCATAGCCGATGAGGTTTAACCGAAGCGTGGTTACTGCTACATATATGTTGTTAAAAAATTGGGACTTTCCTGGTGTTGCACTGCCTCCGGGCATTGCCTCCAGCATTGTTCCCACCATCTTTGTATTTAAAAATGCCCCACATGGTCGAAAGACCGCAGAGGGCGTAAAATAAAATCCTATTTCGCTCGAGATCGTTTACCCCCAAAAATTTATAACGGCAAAAAAAACAAAAACAAAAAAAAAGAAAGGACACAAGGAAACGAAAGAGTTAATAGTCTCAGCCCATTCACTACACATTGCTGTCATGGACTTGGTACTGCATCAAAGATGGATTTGAGGGGGGTTACAGGGGTTCCACCCCCTCAGACAAAAAATTGGAAAGAAAAAGAGGAAGACAAATTGTAGTTCCATGCTACAGTTATTCTCTCACGAGAAGCCTTGATTGCATCTTTTACATTCAAATTATCATCAGCTTCTGGGAGGCAATCCCCCCAGACCCATCACCCCACCCCAACTGACCACTTGGAGCTACCCCCTCCCCTCTTCCATGACTGGCTGATCCGCCCCAAACATGGTTGTATTTTTATGTTTTTTTGTTGTCTCCTTTCAATTCACATCATGTTTTATTTCATTCATAGATTTTTTTATATCATTGATTATGATTATGTTTAAAAATAACAATAATAAAGTATTTTTGTAGGATTTACTAAGTCATGTAATTTAACCTATCCAGCCATTCGTCTTGTCCGTGCACTTGCCAACAGTCCTAAAATCCCTTTGGCCGAGAGAGTGGGGATGTACCATGGGCAAGGCATTTCCGCTGTAAAACAAATACACCAAAATACACTTCCGCCATTAATAGATCTCTAAGAAAGAAAACAATCACGTGACGTCTTGGTCAACTGGCTCGCCGAAACTTTCGAGTAATCAACAAGCTTACCAAAAGCTGCTTGTTTGCAAAGTCGAACGCTATGAGATCAGCGGGGGAAAAAGTTAAACAGCCGAAGCATTTGAACACTATGGTATAAATGCACCTGCTAGGGATGAGAACATTACGTGTGTGACCGTTTTTGATTACCCCGCCACGTGGACAGACCACACTCCGACTTTGGAGGATTTTGGAGACTGATGACGTTATGTAGGAGCTTGTTATGGCTAAAGACAATCCCCGCATAACTATGCAGAAGCATAACAACATTTTGATGTAGCCTTGGTGTTCTAGCTTATGTTAATTGGTCCGACACAGCCTTATGCCAGGGCGGGAATCGCCTGTATTAAAATACAAATTGCATTTAGTAGTCCAATCCTGTAGTTTGCTTATATCTTGCTGAAGTGTGTTTTGATGTACTAGCCCAGCACGCTGGAATAGCATCTGCCCCCTCTGCTATCTGGCAGTCATGGTCGGAAACGACTGACGGTCATCAGTCACCTGTGTCCGACTATGACTACCAGATATCAAGAGCAGGCAACTGCTGTTCTGGAGGCATAGGCTGAAATTCGTTGACAGTAGAGAAACTAATGTTCACATTTCTACCCCTAAGGGAGATAATTTATCACATAAAATAGCACTGTCGATGGCTTTTACTGTCAACAGATCATCTCGGGGAAACAAATCCACATTTTCGCCCGTAGGATATGATAATCTCATGACGAAAAGAGCTACCTGTTTTGCTCTTTACTCTCAAATTATCTCCCTTACTGGCGGAAATGTGGGAATATCAAATTATCTCCCCTAAGTGCAGACAGAAATATGAATACTGGCGAGAAGCCTTGCCAAGAGTCGAGAGGACACCCCCATCTCCCTCACAATGAGGAGTCCGTGGTTGAATTAATCACAGGAAGGACTTATAAATTCCAAATATCATCGCTTCAACGAAGAACGTTGCGGGATGTGGCATTGTTTTCCTCCTAGAAGCAAGAGTTGCTTTTGGGGGTGGTTGGCGTTTGAGGGCATCACCAAAGCCAACTAATCCAGCAGGCTGCAGCCAGTGCCAGCCATTCACAAACAAATAAGCTGTACTGATTCTTGTTCTGGGGTTACAGCTCACTCTCACCATTCAAATCTGGCCTCAAAACACATCTCTTACAAATGTTC
Source organism: Phymorhynchus buccinoides (assembly GCA_017654935.2). NCBI lineage: Eukaryota > Metazoa > Mollusca > Gastropoda > Neogastropoda > Raphitomidae > Phymorhynchus > Phymorhynchus buccinoides. Next base: position 19,083,492 of record CM065701.1, on the reverse strand, counting down.
TCTCTCTTCATAGTTCATGATACGCACCCCCACCCCACTGCCTCTGTTGTATACGCTTTTTGACATCAGGTCGCGTTTTGCATGTCTAATCATGTCATTTCCCCCCTTCTTGTTTGGCATGCTCTTTTTTTTACTTAGTTCATTCATGCCTATTTATATATCTCGTTGTGCACGTGGTTACTATGCGCGCGCGCGCGCGCGTGTGTGTGTGTGTGCGTGTGTGCGCGCGCGTGTGTGTGTGTGTGTGTGTGTGTGTGTGTGTGTGTGTGTGTGTGTGTGTGCGCGTGTGCGCGTATGCGTGTGTGTGTGTGTGTGTGCGTGTGCGTGTGCGTGCGAGCGCGTGTGTGTGTGTGTGTGTGTGCTGTGTGTGTGTGTGTGTGCGTGCGCGCGCGCGCGCGCGTACGTGCGTGCGTGTGTGCATACCTGTGCGCCCGCGTGTGTGTGTCTTTTTTGTGTACTGTACTTGCTGTTTATATATTATCTTTTGTAAAGCACTGTGAGGATGGCTTTGCCATCGAACAGCGTTATATAAGATTCATGTATTATTATCATGACATTCCTGAACGAAAAAGTCATCAATCATGCAGTAAGGTTTTGTCTGACACAATAATTTGTTATTTGTATGGTCACTGGAAACATTTGTACGCAGACTCTTTTTGAATTACGTTTAGTGGAGGCTACAGTATTGCCCAGAGAACAATCCATCAGCATTTCGACTGGATCTGAAATGTCAATCACGCTGATATTGATCCATTATCCATTATTAACCCTGCCGCTGCATATTAGATCTGCGATCCGCAAGTTCGTACTGAGACCCTACATTATTTAAAAAATGCATGTAAATAAGTCCAGAGTGGAACTTGAATTATAGATTTGTTTTGAAGTTCCTTTTATCATCCGCCATAAAAAAAAGAAGGGATATTATGCAAATATCGCAAGCTTATCTATATTGTTGAAAAGGATTCATCACCATCGACCTTTTCCCTCTTTCCCCTTTATTGGTGTTTTGATTTGTTAAAAAAAAACCCGCACCACAGGAATGAATTGAAGACGTGGCTCATTCGCCGCCATTCAAAAGAAAACTTCGCGATGCACCATGTTCATCTCCCAACTGTCTAATGCCTGCTGTTCTTTGTTGCAGCCGGATTCCCAAGCTACCCCAGCAGACATAGAAACTCTGAAAGAAAAGGTGTTTAAGGACCTGGACTGCGCGAAGCATTCTACGGCACATGCGGCTATTAAGACATGGGGAAACGTTCTTCGTGAACACAACTTCTGCCAGCAGTTCATCCACAAGAAAACGAACGCAAGGGATCAGTGGAAGGTACTCGCTCAAAGGCACCAGTGGCAAGAGGATGTTGACGACGCCCTGCATCATCAAGGAGTTTATTTAAACATCATTTCTGATATCCAGTGCATAGACTATAACTGGCACTATTGGAAACCTAGCAGACGTTTCATCGATTGCAAGGAGGACTGGAAGGAGCCACTATGCTTGCAGTTTGACGAGGACAAAATCGTGTGTGGCTTCAGGGATGACAAGATCCGGATTTGGAACCGCAAGAACATTGACGCCGGCCCTAATGTGTTGGAGGGACACCGGGAAAGGGTCACCAGCATTCAGCTTGATGGAGACGTCCTGTTTTCAGGGTCTGAAGACGAAACAGTCAGAGTGTGGAAAATCAGCACAGGGGAAGAGAAACAGCAGGTACGCCATGAAGGCTGTTGCCGTTTGCGACGTGTGCGTTACCGCGATGGCCTCCTGGCCACCTGCGGCAGACAGAGAATGTTTCGAGTGTTCACAGTTAGAGACTTCTCCTTGGAGATTAAGCATACTGTGAAGGAGTCTCACCTTGTCACAGATGTTGACATTGACAGTGAACGCATTATGGCGTCGTTTGAAGACATGACTATCAAGGTGTATGACACCGAAACGGGCAATTTGGAACGAACATTGAAACTGCGTGGGTTTGGTCATGTCGAGCGTTTGCTGTACGGTTCTATGTATTGTTCTGCTAACAAATTGTTGGTAGGCGTGAACATTCTTGGCTCCATCATAATATGGGTGATTCAGTCAAACCGCATAACATGTGCAAGTGAGACGTATGAAGCCGGCGCCACTTGTCTTCAGTTTGGCCCCAGTGGGTTATTGAGTGGGCATCGCGATGGATCCGTGAAGGTCTATCGCTTAAATGAAGATTTCAATCCTAATGTGGATGATGGTGTTGGATTGCTAATCAAAATCACTGATGAACACACTGATGTTATCTACGACATGCAGGTAGACCATATCAACCTGGTGACTTGTTCAAAGGACGGTCGGATCGCCATTCTGGACTTTCTAGCGAAACCTATGCCACAACACCTACAATAAACTCATCAGAATCAGAATAAAAACAACCATGGCCTTTTAAATGCTTGATCCTCCGATTTAAGTGTCAATCAAGTCATTTTAATCACAAATTGCCCAATCAGCAATCTGTCAAGTCTTGTGTTCTTCTTGCCTCTTTGGAGAACAACATATTGTGTGACACCAATCGTACACTTGTTGCTGTGTTTTTAGTATATAGTTTAATGGTTTTGAGGCTCAACATGCAATTATTGTTTCTCTGTTTTAAGTCGACATTTTATCTAATGGTTCAATGCGCGCACATGTTCATTCCAAGGATCTAACATCAACCCCCAAAATGCATAATCATATGTAAAATGAACGCAATTTCACGCATACCTATGCACGCTCTCTCTCTCTCTCTCTCTCTCTCTCTCTCTCTCTCTCTCTCTCTCTCTCTCTCTTCTCTCTCTCTCTCTCTCTCTCTCTCTCTCTCTCTCTCTCTCTCTCTCTCTCTCTCTCTCTCTCTCTCACGCATACGCGCACCTTTTAGCCAATAAACATTTGAATTTAGTTAGTCATAAAGTACATTAAAAAAAAATAATGAAAAATGAGCTAACACATTTTTCAAGTCACCCAGAAAATGAATTTAAAAAAATGATGCTTAATAACCGAGTTTTAAAACAAAGGTTGTGCAATGTTTATATACAAGCTTTAAATCGATCGACTTGGGATTATGATATGGTAGAAACGCGTTTTGGTTTGTTTGTGGACAACTGCATGTTATTTTTGTGAAGTGAGATAATTGAGACCACGAAGTATAAATGAAAAATGGCCAATATATTAATTTAGAAACGAAGTTTGATAATTGAGACCACGAAGGCAAACGTTATTTTCGTTTGGTTGTGGAATGTGGCATGTCATGTTTATGAAGTGAGTGTTGAGACCACAAAGGGTAAACGAAAAATGGCCAATATATTAATCTCGATATAAAATGTGTGTTTGAGTCTCAAACAGTAAAAAATAAGTATTGGTTTGATTTATCTAGTTGTGATTGAGTTTAGTTTTGATAAACAGAATATAATAACTTAGTATGAACTCTTGCATACAGTCAAAAATACCAAAACAATATGACATTGTGTTTCTTGTGAGATAACAACCCTTGATATATTTGGCCTCCCAAACCCTTGAAGCTGGTTACAGGATCTTTATAATTTTAAATGCCCCAAATGGTCTTTTGACCCAGAAGGCGTTAAACCTCTATTTTTCTCTTGAAGCTGGGTGACGGATACATTTAATATCTGTTAACAGTTTAAGAGTGAATGGTTGAAAACAACGTGAGAGTACGCTACATCATCGACTGAAGTATTGCTGACAGTAATTTGTGCACACAGTCATGATACAAAAATGAGCGGACTTGTGGAAATTTTGACGTGAAAGAGAATAATGTTGAATACAATGCACATACATTCAACGTTTTGAGTGAACGGCAGAGAGAGGGAGAGAGAGAGAGGTGGAGAGGTTGGAAGACAGAAACAAATAGAAAACCCCCCAGATAGAGGTGAATAAACATTCAGATAAATAGACCAACATAACACCCAAGGAAAGCACCAGAGCTATATCTTTAATGTCCAAAGTAAACCTCCGCCAAGGAGTGTACTCAGATCTCAAAACAGTTGACTGTACACCTCTTTTCTTGTGTTTTTAATATTTTTTTCTATCTGTGCTAACCGACACAAAATAACACACCACAAAGCCCCCCCCCCCCCCCCCCCCCACACACACTAAGCGTAAAGCACCACCACCCTCATACTCACCACCGACATCATCAGATCTCAGTGGCCTCTTTGGCCTTTTCGGTGTTCTCTCCCTCCCCTCCTCTACCTTTCACTTTTTCCTTACTCACCCCAAACTCTCAGTATAATTTCTAAACATCCCCTTTAGTATGTGCTTCTGTTGTTTTGTTTTTTTGGTACATGGTCCAACATGAGAAAAATAAAGTGCATGGTCATTTGTTACCTTGCATGTCTCTCTCTCTCTCTCTCTCTCTCTCTCTCTCTCTCTCTCTCTCTCTCTCTCTCTCTCTCTCTCTCTCTCTCTCTCTCTCTCTCTCTCTCTCTCTCTCTCTCTCTCTCTCTCTCTCTCTCCTCTCTCTCTCTCTCTCTCTCTCTCTCTCTCTCTCAACGCGCGTACGTTGTAAGAATCAATCGAAAAAAACAATAATATCAGCACTGTATTTGGGTGCAACAGTGGTTGACTTTTTTGGGTTGGTATTCCCTCATCAAACTAGTGAGTCAAACAGAAATGCGGAGGACGAAATGAGAATTCAGTGCTTTCACGTTATAATAATGTGAGCGAAGAGGAACATTCAGAATACAGACAGAAAATTGGAGGGGGAGGGGGAGTGTACACGGGAGGGATGTTGGGTGATGGCTAGAGGTTCAAGAGTACTAGAACGTACCTATATATGCGAGGTGCAATATATCTACCTGTTTTGGAACGAATCTTTATTGTCTGGCTGGCTCATAGAAGCGTTTTATTTGACTTTTACTTTTCAAGCACACGCGGACACGAACATACAGATAGACAGACACACGCACGCACGTACGCACGCACACACACGCTTGAGCATGCACGAAGTCACACACACAATGAAGTCTAAAAATAGTACGTCAATGAGAAAAACTCCAAACTCGAAATTTTGTTAATGACGATAAACTGAGTAAGCATAAATAACTGCTTCTTTTCATCAGATCGAGAGAGAGAGAGAGAGAGAGAGAGAGAGAGAGAGAGAGAGAGAGAGAGAAGAGAGAGAGAGAGAGAGAGAGAGAGAGGGGGGGGGGGGGGAGGGGGGAGAGTTAGAGAGAGAGAGAGAGAGAGAGAGAGAGAGAGAGAGAGAGAGAGAGAGAGAGAGAGAGAGAGAGAGAGAGAGAGAGAGAGAGAGAGAGAGAGAGAGAGAGAGAGAGAGAGAGAGAGAGAGAGATAATTTCTCTTTTGAAGATACTATTGATTTCACACACATAAATGTACATATACGAGTGCACGCGCTTACACACACACAGAGACAGAGAGAGAGAGAGAGAGAGAGAGAGAGAGAGAGAGAGAGAGAGAGAGAGAGAGAGAGAGAGAGAGAGAGAGAGAGAGAGAGAGAGAGAGAGAGAGAGAGAGAGAGAGAGAGAGAGAGAGAGAGAGAGAGACAGAGACAGAGAGACAGAGACAGAGAGACAGAGAGACAGAGAGAGAGAGAGAGAGAGAGAGACAGACAGAGAGAGAGAGACAGACAGAGAGAGAGAGACAGACACACTTTCCTCAGGTATGGATGATGTCAATGCTGTTGGAGAATTAATTGTGCAAAAACAAGTGGCGGGAAAAAAAGACACACACAATGTGCTAAGAGTTAGAGAGAACGGAAGAAAGAGACAGGCTGACAGTGAGAGAAAGAGAGGGAGAGTGAGGGGGGGGGGGATGCAGAGAGATAGAGAGGGGAGTGGGGTGGGCATGAGAGATACAGAGAGTAAAACAACAACAAAAGAGAGAGAGAGAGTGATACTGATAGGGAGAGAGAGAAAGAAAGAGAGAGATGGGGGGGGGAGAGAGAGAGGGAGAGGGAGAGAGAGAGAGAGAGAGAGAGAGCGAGAGAGAGAGGGGGGGGGGGAGAGAAGGGGGGAGAGAGTAAGAGAGAGAGAGAGAGAGAGAGAGAGAGAGAGAGAGAGAGAGAGAGAGAGAGAGAGAGAGAGAGAGAGAGAGAGAGAGAGAGAGAGAGAGAGAGAGAGAGAGAGAGAGAGAGAGAGAGGAGGACTGAAGAAAATAAGATAAACAGTGAAATCTGTACCTCATCCGTTTCTGACACTGATAAAAAAAATACAAAAAAACATCAAGAAAAGAGGTGTATAGTCAACTGTTTTCACATCTGCGAGTACACTCCTTGGCGGAGGTTTACTTTGGACATTAAGGATATAGCTCTGTTGCTTTCCTTGGGTGTTATGTTGGTCTATTTATCTCAATGTTTATTCACCTCTATCTGTTTTTGTCTATTTTTGTCTGTCTTCCAACCTCTCCACCCCACCCCTTCTCTATCTCCCTCTCTCCCTCTCTCTGTCGTTCACTCAAAACGTTGAATGTATGTGTATAGCTATTATTTTATTCAACATTATTCTCTGTCACATCACATTTTCCACAAGTCCGCTCACTTCTGTATCATGACTATGTGCACAAATTACTGTCAGCAATACTTCAGTCGATGATGTAGCGTACTCTCACGTTGTTTTCAACCATTCACTCTTAAACTGTTAAAAGATATTAAATGTATCCGTCACCCAGCTTCAAGGGTTTGGGAGGCTAAATTTATCAAGTTTTGTCTTCCCCCACAAGAAACACAATGTCATAATTATTGTTTAGGTATTTTTTCACATGACATTGACTGTATGCAAGAGAGAATCATTATTGTTTAGGTATTTTTTCACATGACATTGACTGTATGCAAGAGTTCATATTAAGTTATTACATTATATTGATCAAAACTAAACTCAATCACAGCTAAATAAATCAAAGCAATACTTATTTTTTTACTCTTTGAGACTCAAAAACTTTTCATTTCGAGATTAATATATTGGCCATTTTTCGTTTACCCTTTGTGGTCTCAACACTCACTTCATAAACATGACATGCAGCATTCCACAACCAAACGAAAATAACGTTTGTCTTCGTGGTCTCAATTATCACACTTCGTTTCTAAATTAATATATTGGCCATTTTTGGTTTATACTTCGTGGTCTCAATTATCTCACTTCACAAAAATAACATGCAATTTTCCACAAACAAACCAAAAGGGCGTTTGCACGTGTTTCTACCATGTCATAATCCCAAATCGATGATTGATCTAAAGCTTTTATATAAACATTGCACCACCTTTGTTTTAAAACTCACATTTATTAAGCATATTTTGTTTTAAAATCATTTTCTGGGTGAATTGAAAAATGTGTTAGTTCATTTGTTATGCATTTGTTTTATTGTAGTTTATGACTATAACTAAAGTTAAATGTGTATTGGCTAAAAGGTGTGCGTGTGAGCGTGCACGCACGCATATGCGTATGCGTGTGTGTGAGAGAAAGAGAGAGAGAGAGAGAGAGAGAGAGAGAGAGAGAGAGAGAGAGAGAGAGAGAGAGAGAGAGAGAGAGAGAGAGAGAGGGAGAGAGAGAGAGGAGAGAGAGAGAGAGAGAGAGAGAGAGAGAAAGAGAGAGAGAGAGAGAGAGAGAGAGAGAGAGGAGAGAGAGAGAGAGAGAGAGAGAGGAGAGAGAGAGAGAGAGAGAGAGAGAGAGAGAGAGAGAGTGTAAGTATGCGTGAAATTGCGTTCATTTTACATATGATTATGCATTTTGGGGGTTCATTTTAGATCCTTGGAATGTACATGTGCGTGCATTGAACCATTAGATAAAATATCGACTTAAAACACAGAAAGAACATTGCATGTTGAGTCTCAAAACCATTAAACTATATACTAAAAACACAGCACCAAGACAGTGAACGATTGGTGTCACACAAGACGTTTTTTTTCAAAGAGCCAAGAAGAACACAAGGCTTGACAGATTGCTGATTGGGCAATTTGTGATTAAAATGACTTGATTGACACTTAATTCAGAGGATCAAGCATTTAAAAGGCCATGGCTGCTTTATTCTGATTCTGATGAGTTTAGTTTAGGTGTTGTGGCATAGGATTCTCCAGAAAGTCCAGAATGGCGATCCTGCCATCCATTGAACAGGTCACCAGGTTGATATGGTCTACCTGCATGTCGTAGATCACATCATTGTGTTCTTTAACGTCTCTGAGTAGCATTCCAAAATACTCATCCATACAACTGTACTTTCTATTGGAGAAATAGGCCTTTACTGATCCATTGCTGTGCGCACTGAACAGCTCCAAGGGGCCAAACTGAAGACAAGTGGCGCCGGTTTGATACGTCTCCCTTACACAGAATATGCGGTCTGACTGAATAGCCCATATTCTGATGGAGCCACAACTGCACACGCCTGCCACCACTTTGTTAGCAGAACAATAAATAGAACCGTACAGCAAGCGCATGACGTTAAACCCAGACATTTCCAATGTTTGCTCCAAATTGGCCGTTTCAGTGTCATACACCTTGATAGTCATGTCCCCAAACGACGCCACAATGCGTTCACTGTCAATGTCAACATCTGTGACAAAGTCAGACTCCTTTACAGTATGCTTAATCTCCAAGGAGAAGTCTCTAACTGTGAACACTCGAAACATTCTCTGTCTGCCGCAGGTGGCCAGGACACCATCGCGGTAACGCACACGTCGCAAAGGGCAAAAGCCTTCATGGCGTACCTGCTGTTTCTCTTCCCCTGTGCTGATCTTCCACACTCTGACCGTTTCGTCTTCAGACCCTGAAAACAGGACGTCTCCATCAAGCTGAATGCTGGTGACCCTTTCCCGGTGTCCCTCCAACACATTAGGGCCGGCGTCAATGTTCTTGCGGTTCCAAATCCGGATCTTGTCATCCCTGAAACCACACACGATTTTGTCCTCGTCAAACTGCAAGCATAGTGGTTCCTTCTAGTCCTCCTTGCAATCGATGAAACGTCTGCTAGGGATCCAACAGGTCCAGTTATAGAGTAAGCACCGGATATCAGAAATGATGTTTAAATAAACTCCTTGATGATGCAGGGTGTCGTCCACATCCTCTTGCCACTGGTGCCTTTGAGCGAGTACCTTCCACTGATCCCTTGCGTTCGTTTTCTTGCGGATGAACTGCTGGCAGAAGTTGTGTTAACGAAGAACGTTTTCCCATTTCTTAATAACCGCCTTTGCCGTAGAAAGCTTCGCGCAGTCCAGGTCCTTAAACACATTTTCTTTCAGTATTTCTAGGTCTGCTGAGGCAGCTTGGGAATCCGGCTGCAACAAAGAACAGCAGGCATTAGACAGTTCGGTGATGAACATGGTCACATCGCGAAGTTTTCTTTTGAATTGTTGCGAATGAGCTACGTCTTCAATTCATTTCTGTTTTTTGTTTTTTTAACAAATCAAAATACCAATAAAGGAGGAAGAGGAAAATGGACGATGGTTATGAATCCTTCACAACAGTATAGATAAGCTTGTGGTATTTACATAATATTCCTTTATTATGGCGAATGATAAAGGGAACTTGAAAAAATATATAATTTAAGTTCCACTCTGGACTCCACATAAGTTTCTAGGTAAGGGAATGGGGTCTGTGTAGAACTTGCCGATTGCAGATCTAATATGCAGAGGGGCTTACGGGGTTAATAGTGGGTATTGAGAAACATAAGTCTGAATGATATTCCAGACCCAGTCGAAATGCTAATGGGTTGTTTTCTGGGCGATACTGTAACCCTCCACTAAACGTTATTCAAATAGAGTCTGCGTAAAACGTTTCCAGTGACCAAGTGTCAGACAAAAGCAGGAACCTCATCGGTGGAGTAATAAACATTCCTACAGCAACAATTCACATTCACATGGATTTACCGCTGATAGTAAAGTAAGATTGAGAACTGCATGACAGATGACATTTTCTTTCATGAATGTAATAATCATAATCATAATCATCATATAATAAAAAGCCAAGTGTCCGTGTGTGTGTCTGTCTGTCTGTCTGTCTGAAACACAAAACGGGCCTTATAACTCCGCCGTTTTTTGACCGAATCGCTTTAAATTTCCTGTGAGCCCCGACGGGGCGATGGCAACGGCAACCGAGGTGGCCGTGTCATTTGCGCGGTTCGGCAAATGCGCGAAACACGCATCCGCCGGACTCTCGGCGCCTGTATCTCCGGTGTTTCTGGACCGATTGCCTTTGAATTTGGCAGGAAGATGACCGGGGACGGTGACTATCCGTGCGCCCATATCTCCGGCATTTCTGGACTGATTGCCTTCAAAGTTGGCAGATAGATGACCAAGGATGGCGACTATCGGTGTGCCAAATTGGAACCGGTTCAGAAACGCGCGCGCTATGTGCCGCTTCACCTTTTCACGAATAACTCCGCCGTTTCTTAACCGAATCGCTTCAGATTTGCTGTCAGGCTTGCTGTGGCCCGGGCAAAGCCTGGCCGCAAATTGGAAGAGAATCGGGAGAACGCGTCACTCTCAGAGCAGCGCGAACGGGAAACGGAACCGTATAACTCCGCCGTTTCTTAACCGAATTGCTTCAAATTTGCTGTACTCAGCGTTACCAGTACTTGGCGTTACCGTTACTAGGCGTTACCGTTACTAGGGAGAGCGCATCACTCTCAGAACAGCGCCAATGGGAAACGGGGCCTTATAACTCCGCCCTTTTCTTAACCGAATCGCTTCAAATTTGCTGTACTCAGTAAGGTGCGGGGGGTAGTAGAACGGGATGAGTGAAGAAGATGGAAGGAGGTAGAGAGACAAAAGTAATAATATTTCGCGGACCCGGCGAAACCAGTACTCAGCGTTACCAGTACGTGGCGTTACCAGTACGGTGCATTGCCAGTATTAGGCGTTGCGCTAGTAATCATAATAAACGAAGCTTAAATAGCGCTGTTTGATGGCAAAGCCATCATCACAGCGCTTTACAAAAGATAATATAAAAACAGCAAGTACAGTACACACAAAAAAAGACACACACACGGGTGCACACGCACGCACGCACGCACTCACGCACGCACGCACGCACGCACGCACGCACGCACACGCGCACACGCGCACACGCGCACGCACGCACACACACACACACACACACACACACACACACACACACACACACAAGCCCACACACGCATAATAACCACGTGTACAACAAGATATATAAATAGGCATGAACTAAGTGTGTTTTTAAAGCATGCCAAACAAGAAGGGGAGAAATGACATGATTAGACATGCAAAACGCGACCTGATGTCAAAAAGCGTATACAACAGAGGCAGTGGGGATGGGGGTCCGTATCATGAACTATGAAGAGATAAAGAACTTTTGAAAGAGATGTGTTTTGAGGCCAGATTTGAATGCAGAAAGAGTTGTAACTCCAGAACCAAAATCAGTACAGCTTATGTGTTTGTGAATGGCTGGCACTGGCTGCAGCCTGCTGGATTAGTTGGCTTTGGTGATGCCCTCAAACGCCAACCACCCCCAAAAGCAACTCTTGCTTCTAGGAGGAAAACAATGCCACATCCCGCAACGTTCTTCGTTGAAGCGATGATATTTGGAATGCATATATTCTTCCTGTGATTAATTCAACCATGGACTCCTTATTTTGAGGGAAATGTGGTTTGTCCTCTCGACTCTTGGCAAGGCTTCTCACCAGTATTCATGTTTCTGTCTGCAGTTAGGGGAGATAATTGGCTATTCCCACATTCCCGCCCGTAAGGGAGATAATTTGACAATAAACAGCAAGACAGGTAGCTCTTTCCGTCATCAGATTATCATCTCTTACTCGCGAAAATGTGGATTTGTTCCCCGAGATGATCTGTTGACAGTAAAAGCCATCGACAGTGCTCTTTTCTGTGATAAATTATCACCCTTAGGGGCAGAAATGTGAACATTAGTTTCTCCACTGTCAACGAATTACAGCCTATGCCTCCAGAACAGCAGTTGCCTCCTCTTGATATCTGGTAGTCATAGTCGGACACAGGTGACTGATGACCGTCAGTCGTTTCCAACAATGACTGCCAGATAGCAGAGGGGGCAGATGCTATTCCAGCGTGCTGGGCTAGTACACCAAAACACACTTCAGCAAGATTTAAACAAACTACAGGATTGGACTACTAAATGCAATTTGTATTTTAATACAGGCGATTCCCGCCCTGGCATAAGGCTGTGTCGGACCAATTGACATAAGCTAGAACACCAAGGCTACATCAAAATGTTCTTATGTTCTGCACAGTTATGCGGAGATTGTCTTTAGCCATAACAAGCTCCTACTTAACATAATCAGTCTCCCAAATCCTCCAAAGTCGGAGTGTGTCTGCTTACGTGGTAGGGTAATCAAAAACGGTCACACACGTAATGTTCTCATCCCTAGCAGGTGCATTTATACCATAGTGTCCAAATGCTTCGGCTGTTTAACTTTTTCCCCCTCTGATCTCATAGCGTTCGACTTTGCAAACAAGCAGCTTTTGGCAAGCTTGTTGATTACTCGAACGTTTTGATGAGCCAGTTAACCAAGACGTCACGTGATTTTCCCTTCTTATAGATCTACTAGCGCAACGCCCCGTACCGGTAACGCCTAGTACCGGTAACGCCTTGTAAGGTAATGACAAGTACCGGTACCGCTGAGTACCGGTTTCGCCAGGTCCGCAAAATATTATATTTTTACTTTTGTGGCTAAAAATACAATTTTTTGACCCCTACCACATTCAAGGCCTACCGATCTCCATGACCTTGACCTTGACCTTGATCGAAATGCAATCATCAGAACAACCATAAGCCAAAGTACCTACATGCCAAGTTTGAAGTCCCTAAGACCCATGGTGTGGACGTTATAGCCCCTTAAATATTTTCGGTTTTCAAGGTCATACGCCAAGGTGAAGGTCATGACGGCAATAATTTATGCGCGGATGCCTTCTCTCATGGTGACACACCACCACACAAAACTGGAAACGATTCGGTAAAGCAGTTCGGGAGATATGCGTGGGACAGTAAAACCCAATCATTAGACCCCTACCACGTTCAAGGCATACCGATCTCCCTGACCTTGACATTGACCTTCATTGGTACACCATCATCAGAACGGCCATAAGCGAAAGTACATCCATGCCAAGATTCAAGACTCTAGGACCTGCGGTGTGGAAGTTATGGCCCCTTAACGATTTTCGGTTTTCAAGGTCATACACCAACGTCAAGGTCAGGACGGCAAAAAGTTTTGCTACAGATGCCTTCCTCTCATGGGGACACACCACCACCACACAAAATTTGAAGCGATTCGGTCAAGCGGTTCGGGAGATCCTTGGGACAGACAGAAAAGAACAAACAAACAAACAAAAAAAGGAAACAAACCCGAACAGCTTGGATTTACTAACCGCAAGTGCGTGTGGAGCTGCGTGTGGTCCCCCCCCCCCTCCCCATGACCCCTTGGCGGAGGTTTCCGAAAAGTAAGGACGGCATGACCTTCTGAGGGTGCCAAGGATGCTTGATACCAAATTTGGTGTCGATCGGTTGAGAACTGTGGCCCCCTCCAGCCCACCCCCCTGAATACCCCCCCCCCACACACACCCGACAATCCCACTCCTCCAGACCCCCCTCCCCCCGCCCCCCTCCTCCCCTCCCTCCTCTCCTCAACCCCTCTCCCCCCATTCCCCTCCCATCCCCCCCCATCCCCCACACTCACTGCTCACACGCACTTGCCGTTAGTAAATCTGAGCTGCGTGTGGTCCACCCCCCCTCCCCACGACCCCTTGGCGGAGGTTTCCGGAAAGTAAGGACGGCATGACCTTCGGAGGGTGCCAAGGATGCTTGATACCAACTTTGGTGTCGATCGGTTGAGAACTGTGGCCGTGCATAAGGGACACACAGACAGACAGACAGACAGACACAGACAGATTTCCAAATTTATATATAAGATTAATGGCGGAAGTGTGCTTTGGTGCCTTTGCTTACAGCGGACATGCCTTGCCCATGGTACATCCCCACTCTCTCGGCCAAAGGGATGTGAGGACTGTTGGCGCTGGGGAAGGTCCCCCAAAGGTCAACCCATCCCTTTGGTTGCATTACTAAAACCAGTGCAAAGGCCCCCTCGTTCGAGAGTGAGTCTTCCACAAAAGAATAAACTGTACCATTTTACATTATTGTAGAAAATTATCTATTGTACAGCTCTCGGCCCCCCAAAAACAAATCAACATTTTCTCCCATAAAGGGTCATCCACACGTCAGCTAAAATCGCACGACTGTACGATACGATTCGATCACGTGGTCTACAAGAACAAATGTGATTCGCCAATTCGAGATCACGTGATCGAATCGTACCGTACAGTCGTGCGGCGCGTTGCTGGCCCTTAAAGGGACACCCTGACGGATGAGGTTTTGCAAGAAACACGTCGAGATCACCAGGAAATCATCCTTTACAAAGATCACAACACTAACTTTTGCTCTGGTTTCCTAGAAATCAAACCGTCAAATTGGCGATTCCTCCTTGGCAGAGGTGCTGGAAGTCAAATTCTGTCACCCAAAGAGAAGGCGTGTGCCGTCCTTTTCCAATTGCTGCCAAATCGTTCGCACGAAATACAAGACTTATTTTTTTATTTTTTTCAATTTTTAAAATTGTATGCAGATTATCTAAAGTAGTTTCGCTCAAAACAAAGGAAATAGCTCCATTTCTTTTTACTGCACTACAAAAAAAGAAAACGCTTCAACCACAATGAGTGACCTCCACCCACCCCATCCAAAATGGCTACAGTCTCCGGCGTCTCCACTAAAGGAGGAATCGACGTTTTGACGGTTTAATTTCTAAGAAACCAAAACAAAGTGAGTGTTCCGATCATTGAAAAGGATGTCTTCCTGGTGATCTCGGCGTAGCGTGTTTCTTGCAAACACTCATCCGTCAGGGTCCACCTTTAAGTGAAAGTAATCTGATGACGAACAAATCCACCAGTTTCGGTCTTTCCTATCATCAAACGATTTCCCTTATGTGGGACAATGTGATTAATATACCTCATCTCATGCTGCTGTTAGATATTGGGTATTAGGTGCTTTATAGTCACAGAGGTGTCTCTGTGTAATTCGGGTTGCTCCCACCTGGAGAGAGCGTCGCAGCCAGAGGCGCGCCACCCAATTTAATTTTTTTGTGTGTGCATGCGATTTATGTGTGACTGATGAGGAAGGAAAGAAGGTGGGGGTAAATTTGGACCAAATTACATCTTTTTCGTTGCTACTGGGTTTAACGTGTGCTAAGTGCATGGGCACACGGGACCTCGGTTTATCGTCTCATCCGAAAGACTCCACGTTCAGACCGTAAGGCCTAGTGCAAAGTGAGAGGAATAAATCCCCTGTACCCAGGTTCGAACTCGGGTTTATTTGACACGAAGCGAACGCGCTACCACTGTGTGCCACTCTACACCCCTGCTGCAGGCTAATAATGATCAACCAGTGAACAAAGGCGAAGATTAGCATACATTAGGAAGAACAACAGTAGAAAGCGGAGGGTTTACTTACCTGAGCCATGGCTATCTTTCTTCAGTGATGTTCACGCAGAGAGTGTGTTGCGCAGAAATGATCCTACATATGCAAACAAAACCACCAATGACAGCTAAAATCAACTCACTACCACCGCCACCGCCTCCACTACACACTCGAACAATGAAAGAAAATCAGTGAACTGTGTGGGGCGTGTTGTTTTTTTCTGGAAAACTTTGCGCTTTGCACGGTTTGTCTGTCGCAGTGAAAATAACGTGAAGGGGAGTTTCTTCTTCTTGATCATCGCTCGCTCCATGTGAATGAGGCTTTATACTGACCATTATCTGCCCCTGTCTCTTGACATGTGATGCGAACGCCCCCTACTTAAGATTATCGCCCTTGCCTGTCAGGAACTAGTAGATAATCAAAGAATGAAATAGTGAGGCCAAGAGAGGAGATGACGAAATTGAACAAAGGGTAATTACTCTCTTTTTTCTAATTAACTCCCCTCCACCAAAGTTGATTACGATACCATTCACCTAGCAGTGCGTGGATGAGAACCAAAAGAGACAAGCAAAGCATCATTCTTAAAAAAGAATGTGCCAAGCTCGCCTTTATGACCCTCACCCACACAATACACATCAACAATGGTGGAGAGGACAACATACAAACAAATCAACACATGTCCAAGAGTGGCATAGCCTTCTAACCTTGAATATGTTACACATAAACAACATACAACACAGAACAAACTGGTAAGCCTCGAAAGAAAGTTTGGTTAATCAAAGAATGCAATAGTGAGGCCAAGAGAGGAGATGACGAAATTGAACAAAGGGTAATTACTCTCTTTTTCTAATCAACTTTGGTGGAGGGGAGGGGGGTGTTGATTTGTACTCTAGTTTGATACAAAAAACAGTTTTAATTGATGCTAATTTAAGAGACATTCTAACAGCAATCTATTAAACCTTACCAAGAAACATTTTGGGGGGAATCTCAGTGTTACAACTTACTGTCTTCCATATTTGTTCTTCTTTTACTTCTGCGTTCCAGGGCCATAAGGCCACAATGGGTACGTATGTGTCCGCTTTCCAGATTTCACTGGTGTCCTCGCTGTATTCAGCCGACACATTCCGATTTCGGAGGGGCTCAAAGGAGAACACTACGTGGAAGACATATTGGGGGGAAAAGGCAGGAGAATGGGCCAAAAGTCAGAAAGATAGTAGATGACACAAAGCAAGGGAAAAGGCAGAGTCAAAGAGAGAGACAGATTAGAGGAAGTTACAGGAACAGAACTTCCAGAAGGTGGGGGAGATATGTGTACGGAAGATCTCCTGGTATCCCCACGGGGGAGTCTTCTATTCTAAATTCACCATAAACACGAGAGAGAGAGAGAGAGAGAGAGAGAGAGAGAGAGAGAGAGAGAGAGAGAGAGAGAGAGAGAGAGAGAGAGAGAGAGAGAGAGAGAGAGAGAGAGAGAGAGAGAGAGAGAGAGAGAGAGGGAGAGAGAGAGGGAGAGAGAGAGAGAGAGAGAGAGAGAGAGAGAGAGAGAGAGAGAGAGAGAGAGAGAGAGAGAGAGAGAGAGAGAGAGAGACAGAGAGAGAGGAGAGAGAGAGAGAGGGAGGAGAGAGAGAGAGAGAGAGAGGGAGAGAGAGAGAGAGAGAGAGAGAGAGAGAGAGAGAGAGAGAGAGAGAGAGAGAGAGAGAGAGAGAGCGAGAGAGAGAGAGAGAGAGAGAGAGAGAGTAGAGAGAGAGAGAGAGGGGACTGAAGAAAATAAGAGGAACAGTGAAATCCGTACCTCATCCGTTTCATGACACTGATAAAATTTTAAAAAAAACATCAAGAAAAGAGGTGCATAGTCAACTGTTTTCACATCTGCGAGTACACTCCTTGGCGGAGGTTTACTTTGGACATTAAAGATATAGCTCTGTTGCATTCCTTGTGTGTTATGTTGGTCTATTTATCTCAATGTTTATTCACCTCTATCTGTTTTTGTCTATTTTTGTCTGTCTTCCAACCTCTCCACCTCTCTCTCTCCCTCTCTCTGTCGTTCACTCAAAACGTTGAATGTATGTGTATAACTATTATTTTATTCAACATTATTCTCTTTCACATCGAATTTCCCACGAGTCCGCTCACTTCTGTATCATGACTATGTGCACAAATTACTGTCAGCAATACTTCAGTCGATGATGTAGCGTACTCTCACGTTGTTTACAACCATTCACTCTTAAACTGTTAAAGATATTGACGTTATCCGTCACCCAGCTTCAGGTTTTCACCATTCACTCTTAAACTGTTAAATATATTGAATGTATCCGTCTCCCAGCTTCAAGGGTTTGGGAAGCCAAATGCATCAAGTCCCCCTCCCAGCAATACTTCAGTCGATGATGTAGCGTACTCTCACGTTGTTTACAACCATTCACTCTTAAACTGTTAAAGATATTGACGTTATCCGTCACCCAGCTTCAGGTTTTCACCATTCACTCTTAAACTGTTAAATATATTGAATGTATCCGTCTCCCAGCTTCAAGGGTTTGGGAAGCCAAATGCATCAAGTCCCCCTCCCCCCCCCCCCCTCATAAGGAATTAGCAACACTAATGTTTTCTACCAATTTGGACATGCATTAAATTGTAAAATTGAGTGTTAGTTATACACTAACGTCAAAACTAAATCCACGGGCACTAAAGTCACTCAAGCTCTGTACAAAGAAATTACACTATCGAGGGCAAAATGCTTACAGCCTATAGCTTCTGTGAATCTGTGAATAACCAAGACTCGTCTTAGTGTAACTAAGAAATAATGAAATGATTCTTTGAATTCACTGTCGTTTTATGATTTATCAAACATTTTGTTGTGGATTTCAAAGGGGTTGCTTAACTTTTTGGCACATGTTTTACTTAAATGTCTCAACTATTACACTTCATAAAAGAATTACACGCAACACTCCATAAACAAACCAAAAGCACGTGTGCACGTGTTTCTACTATTTGACAGTCCCAAATCGATATCTCTAAAGCTTAAATGCAAGCATTGCACGACCTTTGTTTTGAAACTAGCCTTTACTAGACATAAACTTTTATATCATTATTCGGGCGATTTCAAACTTTCATTTTAGGTTACGACAATAAATGAATTCAAAGGTTTGTTGGCTATCAGACGCACGTGTCATGTATGAGCGCGTATGTACGTGTGTGTTTTGTGTGTGTGTTTTGTGTGTGTGTGTGTGTGTGTGTGTGTGTGTGTGTGTGTGTGTGTGTGTGTGTGTGTGTGTGTGTGTGTGTGTGTGTGTGTGTGTGTGTGTGTACGTGTGTGTGTGTGCGTGTGCGTGTGTGTGTGCGTGTGTGTGTGTGCGTGCGCGTGTGTGCGCGTGTGTGTGTGTGTGTGTGTGTGTGTGTGTGTGTGTGTGTGTGTGTGTGCGTGCGTGCGTGCGTGCGTGTGCGTGCTTGCATAAGAATGCGCGAAAGTGCGTAATTTTACATGTGATTATGCATTTTTGGGGTTCATTTAAGAACCTTGAAAATAATGCACATGTACCTACTCCCATTTGTGTGCGCGTGCGTTTGTGCGCGCATACGCCAGCGAGTGTATGCCTTGCAGAAAAATGGAAAAGAGTAATATTAAAACTGAAGATTAAAATTAATATATACTGCTCACAAAAACTGGTGGATATTGACTTTGCAATATTACCATGGGTTCAATAACCAGACCATAAGTTTCATATAATGTGAAATGATAGTTCAGCCCTTCTTGGCTGTAAAATTGAAGACACAAATCATTTTGAAAATGTGACGTGACTGCCAGAGGCGATAAACATCAATGGGTGTGTTATTCGAAATCACAAAACACCTTTACACAGTTGACATATTGTTGGGTCACTGTTTTCTAACAGATATTTAAGGCAATGCTTTCTCATGCTCTGGAACAGTCTCGTGAATATTTTCTGGAGGATTAATGTTTTCCCAGCGTCTCTAGATTCTCTTACGACCGTTACAATGGTACCAGATGAAACTGAAAAATGCCACTGTTGGGCAGATTTTGACCTCCAAAATGACAATTCATGTCTCCACTGAGCACAGTTTGTGCAAGATCGCCTTAACATCCACGAAACCCAGACCGTCCCACAATCTACAATGTCCCCTGACCATTTGCAATCGAATGCCCCGCCATGCCTTGCAGGACATCGTAGTCCAACACATTTCAACTGTTTTAAGACTACTGTGTGACTTTTGCACAATGCACCCATTGATGTCCGTCTTCTCTGTCAATCACACGTGATGTTTCAAAATTAATTTTAGTCTTCGATTTTATGTTCAAGGAATAACATACTTTTGCTTTTCAAATTGAATAGAACTTATAATTTCGTTTTTGAACCCATGATGATCTTACAAAACAATTATCCCCTACTTTTTGTGGGCAGTAGTTAATGCGGTTGTTCAGTCTTTCCCCTGTTGAGTCAGGTTTTAAAATAAACACTTGGACGAACTAGAGTATGAGAGGATATTGCCCGTCGGGCCATAAAACCATTTGTAAATAAAAAGCAGTAAATAAAATGAAGAAGTCGGCGACCACGTTGCATGTTGAGCCTAAAAACCATTAAAACATATAATAATAATACAATACTATTCGAACGATTGGTGTCAGACCATCTTTCACCGAAGAGCCGAGAACAGCACTAGTCTTGACAGACTGCTGACTTAGCAAATTGTGATGGAAATGGTATAATCGATACTGAATTCAGCGTTTAACAGGCCATGATTGTTTTAGTTTGTATATTGGGGCACAGGATTTGCCAGAAAGTCAAGAATGGCGATCCTGCCGTCCTGTGAACAGGTCATCAGGTTGATAAGGTCTACCTGCAGATCGTAGATAACGCTGTTGTGGTCTTTATTATCTAGGCCCAACTTGCCGAAATCTTTATCCTTACGATCGTAATTTTCATTGGAGAGATAGACCTTTACGGATCCATTGCGATGCGCACTGAATAACTCAAAGTGGCCAAACTGAAGGCAAGTGGCGCCGGGTTCATCTGTCTCCCTTACACAGGTTAGGCTGTTTGATTGAATAACCCATACTCTGATGGTCCAATCAGTGCACACGCCTGCCACCACATTGTTAGCAGAACAATAAATAGAACCGTATAACAGAAACCTGACATCGTACCAAGGCAGATCAAACGTTTGCTCCAAGGTGCCCGTTTCAGTGTTATACACCTTGATAGTCTGGTCCGCAAACGACGCCACAATGCGTCTACTATCAATGTCAACATCTATGACAAAGTCAGACTCCTTCACAGTGTACTTTTTCTCCAAGGAGAAATCTCTAGCTTTGAACACTCTAAACCTTCTCTGGTGGCCGCAGGTGACTAGGAGACCATCGCGGAAACGCACGCGTCGCAAAGGGCAATAACCTGTATGGCGTACCCGCTGCTTCTCTTCCCCTGTGCTGATTTTCCACACTCTGACTGTCTGGTCTTTAGACCCTGAGTACAGGACGTCGCCATCAAGCTGAATAGTGGTCACCATCTCGAAGTGTTCCCCCAGCACAGTGGGATCAGCATCAATGTTCTCGCGGTTCCAAACCCGGATCTTGCCATCGCTGAAGCCACACACGATTTTGTCCATGTCAAACTGCACGCATAGTGGGTTCCCCCAGTTCTTCTTCTTGCAGTCGATGAAGCGTCTTTGAGGCTTCCACAAGTTCCAGTTATGAGACAAGCATGCAATATCAAAAACGATCTTTAAGTAGACTGTTTGGTGGTGCTCGGGGTCATTAACATGCTCTTGCCACTGGTGTCGTTGAGCGAGCACCCTCCACTGCTCCCTCGCGTTCGTTTTCTTGCGGATGAACTGCTGGCAGAAGTTGTGTTCACGGAGAACTGTTCCCCATTTCTTAACAGCACTCCGTGCTGAAGAAGGATGCCAGAAGTCCAGGTCCTTAAACACCTTTTCTTTCAGAGTTTCTATGTCTGCTGAGGCAGCTTGGGAATCCGGCTGCAACAAAGAACAGCAGGCATTAGACAGTTGGGTGATGAACATGGTCACATCGCGAAGTTTTCTTTGGAATTGCTGCGAATGAGCCTCGTCTTCAATTCATTCCTGTGGGGTTTTGTTTTAACAAATCAAAATACCAATAAAGGAGGAAGAGAAAAAAGGACGATGGTGATGAATCCTTTGTAACAATATAGATAAGCTTGTGACATTTACATAATATTCCTTTATCATGGCGGATGATAAAAGGAACTTGAAAAAATCTATAATTCAAGTTCCACTCTGGACTCATTCACATGCATTTCTATGTAAGGGAATGGGTTTTCTGTGCAGAACTTGCCGATTGCGGATCTAATATGCAGAGGCCCTTACGGTGTTAATAATGGATTTTGAGAAATATAAGTGAATGACATTTCAGACCCAGCCGAAATGCTGATGGGTAGTTCTCTGGGCGATACTTTAACCCTCCACTAAACGTTATTCAAAAAGAGTCTGGGTAAAACATTTCCAGTGACAATATTATTGTGTCAGACAAAGCGATGA
Organism: Phymorhynchus buccinoides; assembly: GCA_017654935.2. NCBI lineage: Eukaryota > Metazoa > Mollusca > Gastropoda > Neogastropoda > Raphitomidae > Phymorhynchus > Phymorhynchus buccinoides. The sequence continues at coordinate 19,061,532 of CM065701.1, read as the reverse complement.
TGTTTAGAATTTATAAGTCCTTTCTGTGATACATTCAACCACGGACTCCTTATTTTGAGGGAGATGGGGGGTGTCCTCTCGACTCTTGGCAAGGCTTCTCGCCAGTATTCACATTTCTGTCTGCACTTAGGGGAGATAATTGGCTATTCCCACATTTCCGCCCGTAAGGGAGATAATTTGACAGTACAGAGTAAAACAGGTCGCTCTTTCCGTCATGAGATTAATATCATATCTTACGGGCGAAAATGTGGATCTTTCCCGATATTATCTGTTGACAGTAAAAGCCATCGACAGTGCTCTTTTCTGTGATAGTGTATCTCCCTTAGGAGCAGAAATGTGAACATTGGTTTAACTACTGTCAACGAATTTCAGCCTAGCGCTCCAGAACAGCAGTTGCCTCCTCTTGATATCTGGTAGTCATAGTCGGACACAGGTGACTGATGACCGTCAGTCGTTTCCAACAATGACTGCCAGATAGCAGAGGGGGCAGATGCTATTCCAGCGTGCTGGGCTAGTACACCAAAATGCACTTCAGCAAGATTTAAGCAAACTACAGAATTGGACTACTAAATGGAATTTGTATTTTAATACAGACGATTCCCGTCCTGGCATAAGGCTGTGTCAGAGACCAATAAGCTAGAACACCAAGGCTACATCCAAATGTTATGTTCTGCAGTTATGCAGTGATTGTCTTTAACCATGACAAGCTCCTAGCGTAACATCATCAGTCTCCCAAATCCTCCAAAGTCGGAGTGTCTGCCCACGTGGCGGGGTAATCAAAAACGGTCACACATGTAATGTTCTCATCTCTAGCTGGTGCATGTGTACCATAGTGTTCAAATGCTTCGGCTGTTAAGATGATCCCTGTAGTCTTTATGCCAGGGTACAGCCGCAACAACATACAGACAAATGCAAGGATGCTGGTAGGAAATATCCAAACAAAGAATATGCTATGACCAAGAACGAAGTCAGTGTTTCATTAATAACATGTGAGAATGAGAAGGATTTGGGAGTGATATTTGATAAAGACTTGTCATTTGATGCACATATCCAAAGTTGCAAAAATAAAGCGAACAAAATGAATAGGGTTAATTAAAAGAACATTTATTGATATTGATTGTGACATATTTACCAAAACTGTATAAAGCACTAACTAATAAGGCGGCTAAGGCCACATTTAGAGTACGGCAATAATATATGATATTTATAAATATCAATCAGTAGCTATTGAAAGAGTTCAACGAAGCTTGTTACGAAATGCAGAAATATGAATGATGAAAACAGTTTTATTAAGAGTCAGGGGATACCTAATTGAAGCATATAAAATATGTAATGGGCATGTTGATTCGTCCAGACATGGCTTAGTTACATTTGTGCAATATGATATAACAAGAAATTCATATGGTAAGGTGTTTGTTTTATTACGCGGCAGGGCCGGACCAAAGTTTGTAAGGGGTGGGGACTACTTTATCGAAGGTGCGAAGCAGCAAGACTAGTAGGGGGGTCCGGGGGCATGCTCCCCCGAAAATTTGTTAAATCCGAGTAGCAAAATACTGCAATCTGGTGTAATCTGGGCATGAAATAAAGGACTAATGCCATTACTGTTCATACCCCTATTGAAACATGTTTTGAACCATTAAGTACACATTATGCTGCTTCCACTCTGCTAGGCATAGTCCGCGAGGAAATTTAGCTTCCGCTCGGCGACATGCCATTTAAAAACGTAGGGAACAGGATTGGGGCTGTAGCCCCCTTACCAGTGGATCTAAGATGTGCACACAATACTAATACATTCACAAATCGTCTAGATAATCGTCAAAACTTTGTAAATATATTGATTAAAATTGTAAGCATTGATTAAAATTGCATGATAGGAAAATTCAACCGTATTACACCTTGATCAAAGATATATCCAAGTTTGATGATACGATGGGACTGCCAAAAAGCTTGACGGCTTATTTAGTCCCTACCCCTACTACTACTACTACTGCTACTGCTACTACTACTACAACTGCAACTGCAACTACAACTACTACAGTATTACTACACTTCCGTCGCTATCTTGGTTTCAATGTCTGTGGGACTATTTTGTAACCCTTTCACCGCCAAAGTCACATTTTAGCACCACAGTGATTTAACACCTATGTCACTAAAAGGCATCAAATTGGGGTCTATTATCCAAAGACTTAGTTTTGGGAAGTAAGGATAGACATTTTATATACGTCACAGACGAATCCCCAATACTGCAGATGGATTTTGTTCTCTACCCAGGTAAAATTAATGGAACTTTTGGGCTGAAATATGGCTGGCGGTGAAAGGGTTAACAAGCAAACTTGCTGAACAAGCAATGTGCAAACATCCAAAAATGTGCGATTTCGCTATTCATTCTCGTTGCAACGTCTATGTTTCTAAGAAACCTTTACATTCTTATTACGTCATCTGAAAAAGGAATTTTTGGGCTATATTCACATTTATGCCCGTCAAGAACGATAATCTGTTGACTGAAAAAGCAATCGCGATGTTCTTTTCTGTTACAACTTATCGTTCTTGACGGGCATAAATGTGAATATAGCCTTTTTTTCTGCTGATCTCATAGCGTTTTGCTTTGCAAACAAGTAGCTTTTGACGAGCTTGTTCATTACTCGAACGTTTCGGTGAGCCAGTTGACCAAAACGTCACGTGTGTTTTTTCTTCCTTCTTAGAGATCTATTAATGGCGGAAGTGTGTTTTGGTGTATTTGTTTACAGCGGAAATGCCTTGCCAATGGTACATCCCCACTCTCTCGGCCAAAGGGATTTGAGGACTGTTTGGCGCTGGGGAGGCCTGGTCCCCCCCCAAAGGCCATCCCATCCCTTTGGCTGCAGCAGCAGAACCAGTGCAAAGGCCCCCTGGTTCGAGAGTCAGTCTTCCACCAAAGAATCAACTGTACCATAATGTTCCATTACTGTAGAAAATCATCTGTAGAAAAACAAATCAACATTTTCGCACATAGAGGGCCAGCCACACGTCCGCTAAAATCGCACGACTGTACGATACGATTCGATCACATGGTCTACAAGAGCACATGTGATTCCCGCTTCCAGATCACGTGATCGAATCGTATCGCACAGTCGTGCGTCCCGTGACTGGCCTGTAAAGGGACACCCTGACGGATGAGTTTTTTTTCAAGAAACACGTCGAGATCACCAGGAAAACACCCTTTACAGAGATCGCAACACTCACTTTGCTCTGGGTTCCCATATAAATCAAACCGTCAAATCGGCGATTCCTCCTTGGCGGAGGTGCTGGAAGTCAAATTCTTTCACCCAAAGAGAAGACGTGAGCCGTCTCTTGTCCAATGGCCGCCAAATCGTTTACACGAAGTTTTCGCAATACAAGCCTTTTTATTTATTTATTTTTAAAGATTTTCAGTTTATCTAAAGGAGTTTCGCTCACAACAAAGGAAATAGCTCCTTTTTTTGTTACTGCACTACAAAAAAATAAAATGCTTCAGCCACAATGAGCCCCCTCCGGCTATATTCACATTTATGCCCGTCAACCCGGTCAAGAACGATAATCTGTTGACTGAAAAAGCAATTGCTTTTGTTCTTTTCTGTTACAAATTATCGTTCTTGACCGGGTTGACGGGCATAAATATGAATAAATGTAGCCCAACCTCCACCCACCCCATCCAAAATGGCTACTCTCTCCGGCATGCGCATCTCCGCCATGGAGGAATCGCCGTTTGGACGGTGTAACGGCTTAAATCCCAGGAAACCAGAGCAAAGCAAGTGTTACGATCCTTGAAAAGGCTGTCTTTCTGATGATATCGACGTGTTTCTTGCAAAAACTCATCCTTCAGGATCTGATGACAACAAAATCCACAAGTTTCGGTCTTTCCTATCATCAAGCGATCTCCCTTATGTTTGAATAATATACCTCATCTCTCATGCTGCTGTTGGCCGCTGCTACAGGCTAATAGTATCAACCAGTGAACAAAGGCGAAGATTAGCATACATTAGGAAGCACAACAGTAGAAAGCGGAGGGTTTCCTTACCTGAGCCATGGCCGTCGTTTCTCGGTGATGTTCACGCAGACAGTGTGTGCGCGCAGAAATGATCCGAGTTATACCAAAACACTATGACAGGTAACGTAAGACCAGCTCACGCATTACCTCAGCTCCACCACACACACACACACACACAAAAGAAAGAAAATCAGTGAATTGTGTGTTGTTGTTTTGCATCCGCGAACATTGCGATTTGCACGATTTGAAAATAGCGTGAAGGGGAGTTTTCATTGTTTTCGTCTTCTTCTTTCCTTATTAAAGACCCACCAGATCACGTGTCAAAATCATCACGGGCTTCACGTGTTTTCCCTCTTATAGCTGGTAAGAAATCTTGTTTCGAGCAAGTGTTGCTCCCATACAAATTTCCTTTTGCACGAAAACGAGACATCACTTTAAAGAGCAGCCTCGATCATATATCGAAGAAATTCTGAATGTGGGCCACACCGACCCAGAAAAAAAAACAAAGGGACTTAATCCAGCCGGCTCAGTGGGTCTTTAAAGACCCACCAGATCACGTGTCACAATCATGGTTTTTCACGTGTTTTCCCTCTTATAGCTGGTAAGATTATCTTGCTTTGACCAGGTTTGACTCCCATACAAATGCCCCCAAATTGAAAACGAAACATCATTTTAAAGAACAGCCTCAATTTGAAGTTGGGGGGCATTTGTATGTGGGTCACAGCTACCCAGAAAGAAACCCTCTTAAGAAGGTGTGCCCCAGGGCTCAGTGTTAGGGCCTATTCTTTTCATAATGTATACGAAGCAGCTCTCGTCACTCATTAATTCTTTTTCTGTCTCTAACCAATCCTTTGCAGATGATACTCAATTGTGTGAATCTTCTCCATCGACTCATACACACATTACCATTCATAATATGCAGCATAGTATTGCTTATGTAAAAAACGTGGATGACCCAAAGCAAACTGAAACTGAACGAGGAAAAAACAGAAGCTCTCCTTATGCATTCGAAGAAAACAAATTTCCCTGTCCCTCAGCCTTCCTCTATTCAAGTGTGTACAGCGAATAGTCCATTCTCTCAGTCTGTCAGAAATCTAGGAGTTATTTTATCAGCAGACATGTCTATGGCCGCTCATGTTTCCAAAGTTTGTCAACTAGCCTATCTCGAAATTCGAAAAATCAGTTCCATCCGCCGTTATCTGTCTGCTCAGGCTACCAACACTCTAGTATGCTCTTTAGTTCTGTCTAAACTGTAATGCACTTCTCTCTGGTTGCCCTGCTCACCTTCTGTCTCAACTTGATTACTGTAATGCACTTCTCTCTGGTTGCCCTGCTTACCTTCTGTCCAAGCTTCAACGTGTTCAAAACTCTGCTGCTAGACTTGTATTTAAAGCTAAAAAGAGAGATAATGTTAGGCCTCTTCTTGCTAAGCTCCACTGGCTCCCCATTCAAGCTAGAATAGATTACAAACTGTCCTCTCTCTGCTATGGCTTTTTCACCCCTGCTTCTCCTGCTTACATGGCTGACATTTTGTCCCGTTACACACCCTCTCGAAATCTCCGTTCCTCTTCTGATGACAGAATTCTCCAGATTCCTCAAGTCAAGACAAAATCCTTTGGCCACCGTTCTTTCTCATTCTGTGCACCTACAGTGCGGAATTCTCTCCCCTTTGAAATTCGACATGTAAATTCTTCAGATTCTTTCAAAAGAGCGCTTAAAACCAATCTCTTCAAACAGTACTACAACTGACTTCAATTTCTGTTCCACAAAATATTATTTCCTGAATTTGATTAATCGGTGGGGTATTCTCATGCAAGTGTGTGTGTGTGTGTGTGTGTTGTGTGTGTGTGGGTGTGTGTGTGTGTGTGTGTGTGTTGTGTGTGTGTGTGTGTGTGTGTGGTGTGTTGTGTGTGTGTGCGCGTGCGTGCGTGTGTGTGCGTGCGTGCGTGTGTGCGTGCGTGCGTGAAATCGTGCGTGCGTGCGCGTGCGTGAGTGCGTGCGTGAGATTTAATGCTAGTAAATGTTTATTTCTTGATTTTTATGTTATTTTGTTTTTACATGTATTTTGGGACGTTTTAAAAAAGTATTCAAGTGTTATTTTATCTTCTCATTCATCATTTCTGTTGCCAAAGCGCAAAGAGCTCATTTTGTTATGTGAGGTGTTGCGCTATAAAATAATTTCTTTATTATTATTATTAGTCTGTCAGTGACATTGATCAAGCTAAATGTAAAATGGCGAAGGCGAATTCTCCGAACCAGATGGTATTGAATGTTGGGATATTCACTGGATTTAGATCTTACTTTCTTCATCTCGTTCAATTTAGCCCTACCTTTTTGGGGGTGGGTGGGGTGGGGTAGTCTAGTTTTGATGAACGATTAAAAAGAATTGATGCTACCATGACTTTTAAGAGACAATCTAACAGCAATGTATTAAACCTTTTCAGCTAACTTATCTTTTACCAAAATACCTCTTTTCGGAATCTCAGTTTTACAACTTGTTATTGTCTTCTAATAGAAATACATACATAAACACGAAAAACTAACAACAAATGTTATATAGGGGAAGACGGGGTAAAAAGCGCATGGGCGGGTAAGAAGCCCACCCCAATTATCTCATGAAATGAAGCAAATGTCAGTCTCATTTTTGCCCATGAGATTTGTGAGACGAGTTATTTGTTTATATTTTAATGTCTTAGCATTCGTCCTCGACGGGCAAATTTGACTGCTGTCAAATTTTCTTCGTGGTTATATTTCATGAGATAATGGTGTGGGCAGTGTACCAGGAGGGTTTTTACCCGTGAGTCCCCTATTGGCTCACCGCAATAGATGCAGATTTTTTTTTTGCGATACGTGTCGGTTTCCCTATGTTGTGCAAAACGAGATTATCGGACAAAATGAGATCACCTTTTTTTTAAATTTTTTTTTTTTTTTTTTTTCCTTCTTCAGAACGGGGGGCGGCTCTTGAGAGACAGCGTGGAGGCAAACGGACTGTGTTTTTAATAACAGACACACTAACTACGCCCCAAAGAAGGTACCTCTTACTGCACACTACACCCAGTATTTGATAATCTCACCACACCGTCCGACACCAGGGTCGGGGAGAGTTAAGACGAAATGTGTAGATACGTGGGTCGCCCAGATTTGCCCGCGAATAACTGTTACGCCAAAGGGGAAACACCC
>CM065701.1:19044346-19049346 GCA_017654935.2 Phymorhynchus buccinoides | reverse complement strand
AAATGGAGTTTTACGTTCTCTTGGTCTGAATCAGACACATATGGGACATTTGTAAATACAAATAAGGTTGGAACAATACTGGAGGCAATGCCCGGAGGCAGTACGAAACCAGTAAAGTCCCGATTTATTTTTTATTACTACAGATAGGTGTAGCGGTGACCACGCCTCGGTTAAACCTCATCGGCTATGGCACCGCCACAAGACTCACTTTGTCGGTCGGTCTGTCTGTCTGTCGGTCGGTCGGTCGGTCTGTCGTTCCAAAATTGTCGCACATTTTGACAAAATTGTCGCACTTCAAAGCGAGGCTACACTTCAAAATTAATTGAGGCCGCTCTTTAAAATGATGTATTTTAAAAGCGTACAAAATAATAAACATACGTAATACAGACACTACAACAGACACGACGAGTATGCGGTGCTTCTTTTGATGAGTATAAGTAGGATACATAGTTTTAATGTTTTCCAAAAGATATAAAAAGTTTACGAAATGGTGCAGAGATAACATTCTGGTTTACAGATTAAAATTATTGAAAATCCAGGGGAGGTAACTCATGATTGGAGTGGTAAAAATAGACCGCGTGCCACAAACTATTGCGATTTTGCGCTTGCTTAACACCCATATCACTAAAACGGCATCAAATCAGGGCCTGTTATCCAAAGACCCTATTTTCTTAATTTTTGGGAGGTAAGGATAGGCCTAATGTTATACATGTCACAGAGGAATTCCGCAATATTGCAGATATTTTATTTTCTCTACCCACTTAATGTGTAATGGTATTTTTTTTTGCTGAAAAATGGCTGGTGGCGAAAGGGTTAAAGATTGTTCCTTTATAAAAATATGAAATATAAGATGTTAGAGAACACGAAAATACTCATAACTCAAAATTGACAAAAAATGGGATTTTCATCTTTATAAGTAGTCATTGTGGCAGTGCCATAGCCGATGAGGTTTATCCGAGGCGTGGTTACTGCTGCACATATCTGCATTTTAAAAAAAGCTCGGGACTTTAACTGGTTAAACACTGCCTCCGGGTATTGCCATCCCAGTATTGTTCCCACTATCTTTATATTTACAAATGCCCCACATAGCCGAAAAGGGCGTTAAAAAACCCTATTTTTGCGTAAAAATGAATTTTTGACTTTCCAGCCTATTGTTCAAAAACTAGCCCAGCGACTTAATGCCCCTTTCGTGGTGCTGGGTCACATTTTGGAAGAGTAAAGTCCGACCGACCACAAACCCCACCAACAAAAAAACAACAACAAACAAACAAACAAACACCAGAAATGACTTTAATTAAGAGGTCTGTTTTGAGTTGTATTGCCATTGTTGTTGACCTCTCAAATCATTGTTCTAATTAATGAATTTCGTTTGAGTCTTGCGAAAAGGTTTGCCTCTTTTTTTAAACAAAAGTGCATACAACAGATTTTTGCTAAAACGTTGTTATCTGTGTATGACACTGGACGTTAATTTTGAACAAACAATTTTTTTTCTCTCCATTCTTGTGAATCAAACTACAAACAAATGAAGGTGTGTTGCAGAAGCTTACTACTTGTCTGGCGTTGTCTTCCTTATGGCTGGCGCACACACACCAACCATCGAGTCGTAGGGAAATACGTCGTTTCTGTCTTTTCATATAGTCAGTAGAAATTACAAATGTTAAAAATTTGGTCGGAAGAAACCCTACAACCAGGTCGTAGGGAATTGGTGAGTGTTCCATTTACCCCAAACACGCTTCAGACAGTCGTGGGGGATAGGGAAAACTGGGACAGACACAAGTAGAGTAGATGCTTAGAATGAATTTCCTACGACCAAAGTGGTCGCATAGTCTGAGGCGGCTCTTAGACCCAGGTTTGCAGCGTTTCGTATTTTCTAATATTTTTTGACAGTGGTTTTTGTTTGTGGCTCAAGCCACAAACCTATAACTCACTTTGTCGGGTCTGTCTGTCTCGTCGGTCCAAAATTGTCGCACATTTTGACAAAAATTGTCGCACTTCAAATCGAGGCTACACTTCTGGCCGCGTCTCTTCAAGTTAAAATGATGTATTTTTTAAAAGCGTACAAAATAATAAACATAAACATGTAATACAGACACTACAACAGACACGACGAGTATGCGGTGCTTCTTTTGATGAGTATAAGTAGGATACATAGTTTTAAATGTTTTCTACCCGTCGTACATGGCGAAAGCCGATACGCGACGTTAAACTGAACTTCCCCCCCCCCCCCCCCCCATTCCCCCAAATGTTTTCCAAAAGATATAAAAAGTTACGAAATGGTGCAGAGATAACATTCTGGTTTACAGATTAAAATTTATTGAAAAGCCAGGGGAGGTCACTCATTATTGGAGTGGTAAAAATAGACCGCGTGCCACAAACTATTGCGATTTCGCGCTTGTTTTTCTTCACCGAAGTAGAAAAAAAGAAATGTGGCAGGCATGGTTCTCGTGAAATACTACTTTTCTCATGAAATCCTTCCACTTTCGTTTATTATATTTGCATGCAGCCCCCCCTCCCCTCCCTGTTAAAATAAAGGATGTCTTCTTTTTTTAAAATTATTAAATTATTAATAAGTATGACATCACTCTTTTACATTCACGTGTAGCCAGTCATAGAATGATAACAAATAACAGAACATAAATCAATCAATCAAGTGAAGCATCCTCATTCCCTCCATTCCAGGTTTTTATTTTAAATCCTAATTTTGTTTTTTTGGTAAAAGCCACATGGGGGGGAGGAGGGGGGAGAGGGGAGAGGAGGGAGGAGGGGGGGGGAGCTTAACGTATTTAAACAACACAGTAAATCCGATTATTCCATTATGCATAGACGAGTCCATGAGTGTCCTTGTCCTTTGGGGCATATATGGAAAGAAGCATAAAAATGTCATATGTGACCCAGCACCACGAAAGGGACATTAAGTGTTAAACTGACCTTTCTGAGAAAATTATACATTTGAAAACTTCAGACAATCCTCTTTTTAATGATACAAGAACTACATTTGTATCTTTTTCCGTTCCAGAGTTAGAAAACATTTAAAGTTAGTAGGGTGAGCGTTTGCCATTTTGAGAAAACACAGTCTAAAGTCTAGCCTAGCTGAAGAAAATGCAAATGTTTCAAAACACTTATAAGACTATTTAGAGATTATCCTTTATAAATACGAAAGATATGGCGTTAGAGAACATGAAAATACCTATGACTCAAAATTGACCAAAAAAAGGGATTTTTGAATTTGCAAGCCTGTTGTGAGAAACTATCCCAGCGACTTAATGTCCCTTTTGTGGTGCTGGGTCACAAATAATGTCTGCTTTGCATCATTTTTGTAAAAACACCACACATCGCTTGTTTGTCTTTTATTTTTGGAGATTGTATTTAGACATTTTTTTCAGCAGGTCAAAAAGTGGAGAGTTAATCTACTTTCATGTTCAAAAACTCCCTAGTTAAGACATGTCACTCAGATCTTAGCATGTTTGTAGACGGATAATGGAAACATACGTAGGTAGCGCACTGACATCGACAACAAAATTAATAAGCATGGAGAAAAAAGCTAACAAAACAAACAAACATGGAAATGAGACATATCTGAGGTACAAAACGTGACCAGCATTAATTTTCGTTCGAGCAAACACAGAAATAGACTCATAGAAACAGACACACAGACACAGACATAGACACACACACACAGACACAGACATAGACGCACATATACACAGACACACCAGACACAGACATAGACACACATACACAGACACACAGACACAGACATACAGAAATAGACACACAGAAACAGGACACACAGACACAGAAATAGACTCATAGAAACAGACACACAGACACAGACATAGACACACAGAAACAGACACACAGACACAGACATACGACACATACACAGACACACAGACACAGACATAGACACACACTTACACAGGACACACAGACACAGACACAGACACAGATACAGACACACAGACACAGAAATAGACTCACAGAAACAGACACACAGACACAGACATAGACGCACATACACAGACACACAGACACAGACATAGACACACATACACAGACACACAGACACAGACATAGACTCACAGAAACAGACACACAGACACAGACATAGACTCATAGAAACAGACACACAGACACAGACATAGACTCATAGAAACAGACACACAGACACAGACATAGACTCATAGAAACAGACACACAGACACAGACATAGACTCATAGAAACAGACACACAGACACAGACATAGACTCACAGAAACAGACACACAGACACAGACAACTAGAGACTCACAGGAAACAAGACACCAGACACAGACCATAGACTCACAGAACAGACACACACAGACACAGACATAGACTCACAGAAACAGACACACAGACACAGATACACACATACACAGAAACAGACACACAGACACAGACATAGACTCACTAGAAACAGACACACACACAGACATAGACTCACAGACACAGACACAGACACAGACACACAAACATACACATAGACACAGACATAGACTCACAGAAACAGACACACAGACACAGATACACACATACACAGAAACAGACACCACAGACACAGACACAGACACACAAACATACACATAGACACAGACATAGACTCACAGAAACAGACGCACAGACACAGACATAGACACATACATAGACACACAGCCAGATATATAGACACACATAAACGCAGACACAGACACAGACATAGACACGCACACAGGAAATATAGACACATATACACATAGACACAGATATATACTCACATACACATAGACACAGGCATAGACACACATGCACAGATATAGACACACATACACAGATACAGATATAGATACAGACATAGACACACAGATAGAGATACAGACACACATACACAGACATACACACACACACAGACACACCGACACAGACACAGACACAGACATAGACATAGACACACAGACACAAACACATAGACACACACACACACACACGAACAGACACACACA
>CM065701.1:19025472-19043846 GCA_017654935.2 Phymorhynchus buccinoides | reverse complement strand
AGTATGAGAAAGTGCATGTGCGATGTAACGTGCAATTTATATCTCGTTTGTAGGGCACCATAATTATCTCAGTTTATTGCGCGGCTGATAGAAGCATGATTTAATCCCACCCCCACCCCCCACTACACACACGCACGCATGCACACAGACACCGTGATACAGACAGACATACGGGCACACGTACGGACGCTCACGCATAGGCACGCACACACTGACTCGCACGTACGCGCAAACATACAGAGAGACACATACATTCACACACTCACACGCGCTCACGTATGCACACACCAGAGTAGCCCCTTTCAGGTCAGGTCAGGTCAGGGCAGAGAATGAGGACAACTAGGCCTCGCGGCCTCTTAATGTGTCCTTTCTGATTAGTTGTATTCTGTTTCATGATTGGCATGACTAGAACGCTTTTAGATGCGTTAATCATACACATTTCAATTGTTGAATCTTGGGGTCTTTTTCGAGGAGGTTTTTGAACTGATTAAGGTTAGGTGCCAATTTAATATGTGCTGGAAGAGAATTCCAGTATTTAGTGACTCTGTTACTAAAGAAATTATTTCTAATGTTAGTTCTGCTGTGTTGGGTTAGTAGTTTCAAATCATTATTCCTAGTTTTTAAGTAGTTAGAAAGTTAGTTTGTCAGTAATATCAGTTCATGCCTTTTGTTAACACTCGTCACCAGCATAAACCAATTTAAAGTGTTTTATCCATTAGGCTTACATTGTTTTATGGTGGTATGCCACTTGCAAGGTCTTTTCTCATCCCTAACCCAAATCAATGATAAGAATATTTGCCTCTGTTAAAAGAAATAACTTGAAACAAATAGCTCTCTGTGGAAAACTGAAAGGAGCTAGAATGAGGGGAATTAGTGCATTGTGCACACACGCGCGCGCGCACACACGCACAAACACGTACGTACACACACACACACACACACACACAACACACACACACTTACACACACACACACGTACACACACACACGTACACACACACACACACACACACACACACACACACACACACACACACACACACACACACACACACACACACACACACACACAACACGCGCGCGTGACACACGCTCGAACCGCACGCATGGATACCCACAAGAACAGAGAGAGAGAGAGGAGAGAGAGAGACAGAGAGACAGAGAGAGAGAGAGAGAGAGAGAGACAGAGAGAGAGAGAGAGAGAGAGAGAGAGAGAGAGAGAGAGAGAGAGAGAGAGAGAGAGAGACAGACAGACAGACAGACAGACAGACAGACACAGAGAGAGAGAGAGAGAGAGAGAGAGAGAGAGTAGAGAGAGAGAGAGAGAGAGAGAGAGAGATATTGTTTATTGTTGATGACGTCAATAATATTACAGAACTGGTACTGTAAAAATGTAGGAAAAAAAACGAAACGGTGCAAACATGATTTGAGAGTTAAGGCTTGCTACACAGTACACGCATAAATAATAAGAAAAAGAAAGGAGGAAACAAAAATACGGATTAGGGGCAATCCGGACACGTGCGTATATTTTTCTCTTCTTTCTTTCACTTATTTTTTTTTTTTTTTTTTTTTTTTTACATATTTTTATTCCTTCCTCTTTCATTGCGTTCCTCTCCACAGTTCCTTCGTTCACACACACCTTCATCCATCAACAATTTATATATACAAAGGTGTAATATTAATGCTAACATATCTAAATATTCACCTCTATTGAAGTGAATCATTTCAATTATCAATTATGCTTTCACTTATTTGTGACCCAGCACCACGAAAGCGACATTAAGTCGCTGGGCTAGGTTTTTTTTAAAAACGTCAATTTTGAGTTATGGGTAATTTCGTGCACTCTAACATCTCATCTTTCATATTTATAAACGACAATCTTTATTATGGTCTCTAAATACTCCAAGCAGTGCTTTGAAATGAGTAGGTTGATGCATTTTGTTTTCAGCTAGGCTAAACTTTAGACTGTTTCCGCCAACAGACAACCTACCAACTTAAAATGCTCATAACTCTACAACGGAAAACGTTACAAGAATGGTTCTTATATCATTTGAAAGAGGATTGTGTGAAGGTTCTAGCTGTACCGTTATCTCAGAATGGCCATTTTGACACCAATAAAAAAGAGTCTAAATGTCCCGTTCGTGGTGCTAGGTCACATTTACGGATTGCGCAAGGGTTTCCGCGCGGAACAATCGCGTGTATGTGTACACGGCCTAAGAGTTGGAATAATTGACACTGGCACTGAGGGTGCCAAGAGCGACACGTGTTGTGAAGTGGATAGAATAAGAAAAAGAAGACAATGAGAATAGAGAGAGAGACAGAGAGAGAGAGAGAGAGAGAGAGAGAGAGAGAGAGAGAGAGAGAGAGAGAGAGAGAGAGAGAGAGAAAGAGAAAGAGAAAGAGAGAGAGAGAGAGAGAGAGAGAGACAGAGAGAGTGAGAGAGAGAGAGAGATAGAGAGAGAGGGAGAGAGAGGGAGAGAGAGGGAGAGAGAGAGAGAGAGAGAGGGAGAGATAGAGAGAGACACAGAGAGAGAGAGAGACAGAGAGAGAGACAGAGAGAGAGACAGAGAGAGAGACAGAGACAGAGACAGAGAGCAGCACAGAGAAGCAGAGATGGACATTCAAACAGAAACACACACACACACACACACTTGCAGACAGAGACAGAGACAGACAGAAACAGACAATCAGAGAGACAGCAGAGACGAGAGTCTCGGTTTTGAAACAAACATCCAGAGTTTTCACAGACCAATTAAAAAGTCCATGAACTTCCAAACATATCCTAGCAGACAGACGTTTTCTCTCTCTCTCTCTCTCTCTCTCTCTCTCTCTCTCTCTCTCTCTCTCTCTCTCTCTCTCTCTCTCTCTCTCTCTCTCTCTCTCTCTCTCTCTCTCTCTCTCTCTCTCTCTCTCAGCTGTCTAGCATCTCTCTCTCCCAACTAAAGTATAAGAAACTTCACAAATTTGAAGGAGGATACTATAATGTGACCCAGCACCACGAAAGGGACATTAAGTCGCTGGGCTAGTTTCTCACAACAGGCTTGCAATGTCCAAAATCTCATTTTTGGGGGTCAATTTTGAGCTACGGGTATTTCCGTGTTCTCTACCATCTTATCGTACATATGTACAAAGGATAATCTTTAATATGGTCTCTAAATGGTTTTATGAGTGCTTTAAAACGAGTAGGTCAATGCATTGTCTTCAGCTAGGCTAGACTGTTTTCTCAAAATTACCGATGCTCATGCTACTAACTTTAAATGCTCATAACTCTGGAACGGAAAAAAATACAAGAATGGTTCTTGTATCATTTAAAAGAGGATTGTCTGAAGTTTGCAGCGGTATAATAGTCTCAGAATGGTCAGTTTGACAATGTCCCTTTCGTTGTGCTGGGTCACATATGAAAGAAAAAGACATTGAAAGCTGCGATATGCACGTGATCTACCCCTCTCACCACCACACATCTCTCCATCCCATCTTTCATCTTATCCTTCGGTGATCAAACAAACCTAGGTTCACTTTCTCTAGATAACGGTTGCCGTGCGAATAACTGTTACGCCAAAAGGGGTCTAAGAAACACCCTAAACGTTTGCTAAGGTCAGATAACTCTTTAAGCTTACTTTTCACTTTTAGGAGAGAGAGAGAAAAAGGGTTGCTGTGTTAGTGCTTTCTTGTCATGATAGGGGCTGTTGGTCTAAATCATTAAAATATTTCCGAGTTCCGAGTTCGGATCTCTCTCTCTCTCTCTTTGAAGGAGGATACTATAATGTGACCCCAAGGATCAGTCTTAGGGCCTCTTCTATTCTGCCTATTCATTAATGATCTACCTTTATCAATATCGGCTGACTCTGTCTCGTGTGATCTTTTTGCTGATGACACCTCTCTCCATTCTAGTGCATCAAACCTGTCTTCGATTCAAACCTCTCTTCAGTCAGCTTTGCATGATGTTTCTGATTGGTGTTACCAAAACCTTATGGTCCTCAATCCTAAAAAAACCCAAAAGCATGTTAATTACCTCAAGACAAAAACATCAAATAGAACCTCTAATTTTAAATGTTCATATTAATGACAATGCCATAGACCAAGTACGCGAGCACCGAGTCCTAGGAGTGATAATAGATGACGAACTAAAATGGCAACTCCATATTGAAAAGATGACACATAAACTTGCTCGCAGCTTATTCCTACTAAAAAAACTTACACCCTTCATAGATATAGACGCACGCACGATGTTTTTTCATGCCCACTGTCTCTCCCACATTAATTACGCATCTGTAGTCTGGGACTCTGCTGCTAATTGTCACCTATTAAAACTCAATTCTATGCACAAAAGGGGAGCTAAAATAATCCTTCCTGATCCTGAACTCAGTACAGCAGAAAAACAAGCCCAGTTAAACATACTTCCACTGCAATCACAGCTTAGCTATAATAAAGCCATTCTCATGTACAAAGTACACTATGACTTAGCTCCACAATACCTGAAAAATCTACTTACACAAGCCTCACATCGCTATGGTTCAAGTAACTATATTCTACCACACACAAGAATAGATAAATTCAAGTCAAGTTTTACTTTCTCGGGTTCCTCCATATGGAATTCCCTTCAGTCCGACATTAGATTATGCTCCTCTATCTCAACCTTCAAAACGAGTCTCCGAGAGACACATTCGACCCTCCATGATTGTTTTTTTTTTTTTTTTTTTTTTCCCCCCCCCCCCCCATATATCCCGATACGCTATATTGCTAATTACGATGTCATGTATTCACATCACTCTGTTTGTTTACTATTCTCCAACAATGTGCTAAAATCAATGTTTAAATTGTCCGCACTTTATTGCTAATTGCTACCGGTTTCATACCATAGGCTGCATTAGTTTGCCCTGTTCTAAAATGTATAGTTCTTTTATACGTGCTTCGACATATATCTGTGCGTATATGCATGTATTCTTGCGTGTGCCGCGCGCACGTGCAGGTGTGTGCGTGTATGGTTACACGCATGTATGCCCGCACAAGTATTAACAATTATACCTGTGCGTACGTAATTCTATAAATTCGTATTTCAACCTGTCTGTATCATAATATCTGCTTTGCTACCTTTATGTTCAATTATGTATGTGTAATTTTATGCCTTGCCATGTTTGTATTCTATGTTCGTATATGTACAAAGGTGCTACCTTTATGTTCAAATCTGTATGTGTAATATCATGCCTTGCCATGTTTGTATTCTATGTTCGTGTATGTACCAGGACAGATTGGAAGACTAGGCGTTGCCTAAAATCTTTATCCTTGCAAAATAAAGTTCAAGTTTTCAAGTTTTCAAGTTTCTCTCTCTCTCTCTCTCTCTCTCTCTCTCTCTCTCTCTCTCTCCCTCCCTCTCTCTCTCTCTCCTCTCCCCCCCTTCTCTCTCTCTCTCTCTGCCTTTGAATGAAGACATTGAATGTATGTGCATTACTATTATTTTATTTAACCTTTTTTCCCTTTCAAATCATTTTTTTCCGAGTCCGCTTCTGTATCATGGTTATGTGCACAAATTACTGTCACTATGTCAGCAATACTTCCGTTGATGATGTAGCGTACTCTCACTTTGTTTTCAACCATTTACTCTTAAACTGTTAAATATATTACAGTTATTCGTCACCCAGCTTCAAGGGTTTGGGAGGCCAAATTTATCAAGTTCTCAATTATTACACTTCATTTCTAAATTAATATATTGGCCATTTTTCGTTTACACTTCGTGGTCTCAACACTCACACTTCATAAACATGACATGCATCATTCCACAACATTCCACAACCAAACGAAAATAACGTTTGCCTTCGTGGTCTCAATTACTACACTTCATTTCTAAATTAATATATTGGCCATTTTTCGTTTACACTTCGTGGTCTCAACACTCACACTTCATAAACATGACATGCATCATTCCACAACCAAACGAAAATAACGTTTGCCTTCGTGGTCTCAATTACTACACTTCATTTCTAAATTAATATATTGGCCATTTTTCGTTTACACTTCGTGGTCTCAACACTCACACTTCATAAACATGACATGCATCATTCCACAACCAAACGAAAATAACGTTTGCCTTCGTGGTCTCAATTACTACACTTCATTTCTAAATTAATATATTGGCCATTTTTCGTTTACACTTCGTGGTCTCAACACTCACACTTCATAAACATGACATGCATCATTCCACAACCAAACGAAAATAACGTTTGCCTTCGTGGTCTCAATTACTACACTTCATTTCTAAATTAATATATTGGCCATTTTTTGCTTACACTTCGTGGTCTCAACACTCACACTTCATAAATATGACATTGCACACCCTTTATTTTGAAACTAACCTTTACTAGACATACGTTTATATCATTATTCGGGTGAAAATGTTATTGGTTCAAGTTTTATTCATTTGTTATTTTCGTTTATGAGTATAAATACATTTAAAAGTTCGTTTGCTTTAAAATGCGTGAGTGAGCACGCGTTTACAGTTTATGGACTTGTACGTATAAAAAGTGGAAAAGGGTAATATTAAAAATGTAAATGATTAAAATTAATATACATTAAGCGTTAATCAGAGTTTTGGGGTTTTCCCTCGTTGAGTCAGATTTCAAAATCAAATATTGACTTAATACACAAACTTGGACGAATGGCAGTGTGAGAGAATATGCATCGCCCGTTGCACCACAAAACAATTAAATAAAAAATATCGACTTAATGCACATCAGAGAGAATTTTGCGTGTCGGGCTTCAAGACCATTAAAATATTTACTAAAAATACAACACTAAGTGAACGATTGGTGTCAGACCAAATTTCACCAAAGAGCCCATAAGAACACAAGGCTTGACTGGGCGAAGTGTGAGGAAAATATGGCTTTATTGACACTGAATTCAGCGAATCAGGCGCATGTTATGATTGTTTTACTCTGATTCTGATTGTGTCTTGGGTTTGTTTTTACAAAGAATTCGCTGGAAAGTCCAGAATGGCGATCCTGCCGTCCCTTGAACAGGTCATCAGGTTGGCGTCGTTTATTTGCAGGTCGTTGACAACATCATTGTGGACTTTCACATTTGGGATCGTCACTCCAGAACAACGCACATTCCCGTCCTGATGCCCGCTGAACAAACCATAGTAGCGACTAAACGCGAGGCAAGTTGTGCTGATGAGTTTATGTGTCTCTGTTTTGAAGGGTCCAAACGTAGGCCTACCTGACTGAATCGTGCACATTTGGACCCGACCATCCAAGCACATGCATATCAGAACTTTATCGGGACAATGATTTGAACCATACCGCAAACACGTGACATCTAGTCTCTTCGTGTCCTGTAAGTTGCCTTGGTCAAGGTCCCACACTTTGATGATCCTGTCCTCCGACGCCGACACGATGTATTCACTATCGAAGTCAACGTCTCGGACGGGCTTATAATGAGCATCCAGAATGAACTTTAACCCTAATGAGAAGCTTTCAGCTTTAAATGTAAACACTCTCACTTCTCCCCGGTCCCCGTGTTCGCCGCAGGTGACCAGGTGTTTGTGACGATAACGGATCCGTCGTGGGCAGTAACCGTCATTGCGTAGGCTTACCTGTTTTTTGTTTTTCCCTTGGTCGATGGTCTGCACTCTGATTGTGGCGTCTTCAGAACCCGAGAAGAGGACGTCGCCACCAAGCTGAATGCTGGTGACCTTTTTGTCGTGTCCTTCCAGCTCAGTGGGAACAGCATCGATGCTCCCGCGTTTCCAAATCCGGATCTTGCCATCGCTGAAGCCACACACAATGTTGGCCAGGTCAAACTGAAGGCATAGCGGTTCCCTCCAACTCTGCTGGCAAACGATGTAATGTCTGACTGGGTGCCCCTTTAAGACAAAAACAAAAACCCACCTCGGTGGAACTCAGTAATCAATAGTCCTACAACAACAATTCACATTGACATGCATTAACCTACCCCCCACCATGTACTGCAGTACACCGCGATCTGTCTCAGTTGTGGTTCGTTGCGTTTTTCCGTCTTATAGGGTGGGGGGTAGGGTTAGGCTTAGGGATAGGGTTAGTATTCCAAAAAGGTTATATGCTAAAAATGTTCCTAATATACAGCTTTATGTATGGTAAGAAAGGCAATAACGGAAAAATACAATTAACCGAGAAATGTAGGGGGGGGGGGGCACATCTTGACCTTTACCGACACTTTTATCTGAAAGAAATGCATGCCATTTTAGTGACCTTTCCTCCTCCTCCTCCTCCTTCTTCCGGTTAAGTTCCCACAGTGAACAATTTGATTTTCATGGCACTATTTTGATGGAGGTCCGAAGTCGGAGAAACAACAGAATAAAATGAAATAAAACAGAACATAAAATAAAATAAAAAGAGAGAGAGCAAAGGAAACAGAGAAACAGAATTCTGATCGCTTCTCGGCCTTTTGGCTGGGACAGTGATTCAGGAACATAAATTTTTGTTTATCCTGGTTGGTTTGTTCAGCCCGTCGTACATGGCGAAAGCCGATACGCGACGTTAAACTGAACTTCCATCCCAACAGAGAAAAACCTAATAATTATAATATAATGACCCAGCCAGCCGCTTCTCCTTGTGGATCCCCAACATGATGCCGCGTCAAAACAGGAACTCCTTAAAAAAAATCTATTGTTGTTTGATGGATGCCTGGAAGGTGCTGGGACAGGTGGCAGACACAGCCACCTCGGGTAGCCCGTTCCAGTCGCGAATGGTTCGAGGAAAAAATGAATTTCGTCTGTATTCAGTGCGACAGTTGTTGGTCAAGTCCTCTTCTCTGGCGGAGTGGCTCACTCCCAGCCTTCTGGAGACTTCTCGGCCGGAAACTCCGTCCTGGAGCCATCCCAGCGCCCGTCCGCGATTCAGTGTTGACAGTCTGTCTTGGAGGCATGCTTATTGAGAGCTCTGGTTGCCGCCCTTAAATACGCATTCGTGTCTAACTTTTGCTCAGCAGTGTTCATTACAGTCATGCCTTGCACGTGCAATAGGCAAGAAACCTGCATCAGCCCTGATTCTTCAGCGAAAAGAGACCAAACTTTCGTGAAATTCTCGTGAATTTGCCACATTTTAAGCGTACCTGAAAACGCTGTTGCTGTACTGCAATGTCTGCAAAACTGGTTCAGGCACGTGCAACAGGAAGGAAAGTTATTGAGTAGCCTAAGTTTTGCCATTTTCTTCATTGTTGTCTTTGTGTACAATAAATAGATATCAAGCTACTGAAAACAGAAGCCGGCCCTTAACTTTTGGAGACCAGTATAGTTTGCCAAGATGCAAGCTATCCACTGATGTATTTAGTTTTACATTACGGTCAAGGTCGCGCCAGTTCAAACCCCAAAACACATACCGCTAATATCTCGCGAAGTTTTGCATGTATTTCAATGCAGTTTTTTTCACAACATTTCTTCATGAATGGTCTATAACACAGTTGTCATGAATGTTTCTGTGGATAAGCCCGCTGTGCCCTAGGCCCTTTGTGTCACAGGCCCGATATGTCCCACTTCTTTCCGGCCGTCCATCCGTCCGTGCGTGCGTCCTGTTTTCAGTTCTCAATGGTCTCCCCGCTGTGTGTACAGCCGAGGGGACTTTGCAGCCGCTCAGCGTTGCGCTTGTCTGTCATTAAAAATGATCTCCCTTACGGGCGAAAATACGAATACAATCCAGCTCTCATGTTACTGGTGGCCCCTGCTACAGTGCAGGCTAATGTCAACCAAAGATAAAAGCCATCAGCTTTTAATCAAAAGAGAAGATTAGCATACATCAAGAACGAAAGTAGAAAGCAGAGGGGTTTACCTGAGCCATGGTCATCTTTCCTCGGTGATGTTCACGCAGAGAGTGTGGTGTGCGCAGAAATGATCCGAGTGGATTCAACAACACAAATGACAGCGAAATGACTCACGTTCACCGCCACCACCACCTTCTCTTACACTTAAAAAAAAATCACGAAAAAGAAAGAAAATCCGTGAATTGTGTTATTTGTTTTTTCCTGCCAGGAAAACTGTTGCGCTTTGCACGGTTTATCTTCAGCACTGAGTGAACACAATGTGAAGGGGAGGTTATTTTACAGGTGTAGAGTGCCACAGTGGTAACGCGTTCGCCTTGTGTCAAGTAAACCCGAGTTCGAATCTGGGTACAAGGGATTTGTCCTCTCACTTTGCACTAGGCCTTACGGTCTTTCCGATGAGATGATAAACCGAGGTCCCGTGTGCCCGTGCACTTACCACACGTTAAACCCAGTTGCAAACGAAAACGTTGTCATTTGGTCAAAATTTACCCCCCCCCCCCCCCCCCCCTTTCCTTCCTCATCAGTCACACAAAAAAACGCATGCAAAAAACAAAAAATGGGTGGTGCGCCTCTGGCTGCGACGCGCTCTCCAAGTGGGAGCAACCCGAATTTCACAGAGATGCCTCTGTGACTATGACGTAGTCATTACTGTCATGTATATGTTTATGTTTATAAATTATACTGAGAGATTGGTGTGAGTAAGAGAAAAGTGAAAGGCAGAGGAGGGGAGGGAGAGAACACCGAAAAGGCCAAAGAGGCCACTGAGATCTGATGTTGTAGGTGGTGAGAGTGTGAGGGTGGTGGTAGGCTTAGTGTGTGTGTGAGTGTGTGTGGGGGGGGGGGGTGCTTCTTTGTGGTGTGTTATTTTGTGTCGGTTAAAACACAGTCCCGTTTGGTACCATGCAGAGTTCTGAAAACAAAACCACGTCTATGTAAATATTATGTTTGCCAAAAAAAAGGTAAATTTCGTGTTTATGGGGGAAGTTAGAGTAAAATGCATTAACACTTTGTTTAATAGATTCCGATTTTTTTCTTCTTCAATAAATAGGTTACGTAAACAGTTTAATGGATTGTTGTTAAAACATCTCTTATTAAAGTAACAATCTGTCATCGAAACTAGACTAACCCCCCCCCCCCCCCCCCTGCTCCCCCCCCCTCCCTAGCAAAAAAGTTTTTAAACTGAATGATATGGAAGTAACATCTAAATTAGTACATATTCCCAAAATCAATAAAAAAATCTGGTTCTGAGAATTATCCTTCGCCACTTTTCATTACAATCCGTTCATAACTTGGTCAATGTCCCTGATAAACTTTTTTTAAATCTGCGTTTTTCGGCAAAGATGCAAATTAATACCCCCCCCCTCTTCTATTTCTCGGCTCATTCCGGTGGGTTTTTTCAGTCTTGCCTTTCTTACTGCAGATTGAGCACTTCAACCTCTATCATTTTCTATATTTAACGGTAATTTCCATCCATTCACACAATTACCAACATGCATTCAATAATAATAGAAGATAGAGATGGGGGGCGGTTTGAACCGAAAAACCGGTGCTAAACTTTTGCGGTTCGAAAAACCGGTTCGAGTTGCTGTGAACCCGGTTTTTTTTAATTGCAAGCTGAAAGTAATTTTTTTTATATAGAATAACCCATTCTTTTTGAAAAACAACTGATTCTCAGCGCAGATTGGGTGTTTTGTAAACCGAGTGTAGCTGTTTCTATTTTGTGGTGGTGTCTTTGACTTTGACTTTGACTTTGAGTGTTGAGTTGAGTGTGTGTGTGTCATAAGTCATAAGTTTCTTTATTGTCTGTGTATGTATGTGTGCGCGTGCGTGCGTGTGTGTGTGAATATTCTGACAAATAAATATGTGTTTGCATAGGTAAAACTATTGATGCGAGTACTGGTTAAAAAAACCCGGTTCGGTAAAACCGGTTCGCAGAGGGAAACCCGGTTTAAAACCGGTTCAGATTTTTTAACCGGTTCTGAACTCTAGTAGAAGATAAAAGCAAAACAGAAAGAACACCATGAACCAAGACTGAGACAGCGAGTGGTGATCTGCATCATTATTTACTCCCTTTTCAATCAAAGATCAGACGATTTTCGGAGGGACAAAAAACAACAACTAGGGGAGAGCACTTCGCGACAATTAGAGTTGCTTACCTTGCTTTCTCGGTCAAATACCATAGCAACAATGGCGTGGAACGATTTGCAAACGTTTTAAATAGAAAGAGGGGTTACAAACTGACTTAACTTGCAAAACGTCGATAAATCGAAAAGAAATAAACATTGACCCAGACAGCTTGATGACGAGAAACACAAACCGAGTGTGTCTAGATCTAGATCTACTCAAACGCAGCATATGGGGGGTGCGGGTGGGGGGGGGGGGGGGGGGGGGTTAGTTGTTACCATCTGAGGGGGCAATTGCTATAATACAGTCTTGACATCTGTAGGGTCCCCCTTACCAAAAATGCTTCACAATAAGGGGTACCATTATAAATCACATGTTAACGGACAGAAAGTTACCACTTTCAGATTGCTATCATGCATGTTTTTGGAAAGGGGTGACTCTACAGATGTCAAAACATGTATATGATAGCAATTGCCCCCTCCACCCCCACCCCCCCACCCCCCGAAAGTAATCATCCATATTTTGGGATCTACCTCAGTACCTGATGGTAGTGAAATAGAAACACCCGGAGGTGCTAATGGGACCCAGAGATGCACCAACCACGCCCGCCCCATCAACGCGAGAGCAGCCCTGTTTGAACGATTGAGTTAATCATTTCTGAACAATTCCTATTGACAGAAAACTGTCTGAGCGATCGATAAAAAGTAAACCTATTAGGTACTTTATAGTCACAGAGGCATCTCTGTGAAATTCGGGTTGCTCCCACTTGGAGAGGGCGTCGCAGCCAGAGGCGCACCACCCTTTTTTGTTTTTTGCACGCGATGTTTTGTGTGACTGATGAGGAAGGAAAGGGTGGGGGGTAAAGTTTTGACCAAATGACAACCTTATCGTAGCTTAACGTGTGGTAAGTGCATGGGCACACAGGACCTCGGTTTATCGTCTCATCCGAAAGACTCCACATTCAGACCGCAAGGCCTAGTGCAAAGTGAGAGGGAAAAAAACCCTGTACCCAGGTTCGAACTCGGGTTTGCTTGACACAAGGCGAACGCGTTACCACTGTGCCACTCTACACCTGTAAAATAACCTCCCCTTCACATTGTGTTCATTCAGTGCTGAAGATAAACCGTGCAAAGCGCAAAAGTGAAAAGCGCAACAAAAAAAGAACACAATGCACGGATTTACTTTCTTTTTCTTAATTTTGTTTTAGTGTATAAGAGAAGGTGGTGGTGGCGGTGGTGAAAGTGACTAGTGAGTGGGTCTTTAACTGTCATTTTTGTTGTATAACACGTATCGTTTCTGCGCGCACACTCTCTGCGTGAACATCACTGAAGAAAGATAGCCATGGCTCAGGTAAGTAAACCCTCCGCTTTCAACTTTTGTTCTTCCTAATGTATGCTAATCTTCGCCTTTGTTCATTGGTTGATACTATTAGCCTGTAGCAGGGGCCAACAGCAGCATGAGAGATGATACATATTATTCAAACATAAGGGAGATCGTTTGATCATATCATTCACTTGTGGCGGTACCATAGCCGATGAGGTTTAACCGAAGCGTGGATACTGCTACATATATGTTGTTAAAAAATTGGGACTTTCCTGGTGTTGCACTGCCTCCGGGCATTGCCTCCAGCATTGTTCCCACCATCTTTGTATTTAAAAATGCCCCACATGGTCGAAAGACCGCAGAGGGCGTAAAATAAAATCCTATTTCGCTCGAGATCGTTTACCCCCAAAAATTTATAACGGCAAAAAAACAAAAACAAAAAAAAACAGAAAGGACACAAGGAAACGAAAGAGTTAATAGTCTCAGCCCATTCACTACACATTGCTGTCATGGACTTGGTACTGCATCAAAGATGGATTTGAGGGGGGTTACAGGGGTTCCACCCCCTCAGACAAAAAATGGAAAGAAAAAGAGGAAGACAAATTGTAGTTCCATGCTACAGTTATTCTCTCACGAGAAGCCTTGATTGCATCTTTTACATTCAAATTATCATCAGCGTCTGGGAGGCAATCCCCCCAGACCCATCACCCCACCCCAACTGACCACTTGGAGCTACCCACTCCTCTCTTCCATGACTGGCTGATCCGCCCCAAACATGGTTGTATTTTTATGTTTTTTTGTTGTCTCCTGTCAATTCACATCATGGTTTATTTCATTCATAGATTTTTTATATCATTGATTATGATTATGTTTAGAAGTAACAATAATAAAGTATTTTTGTAGGATTTTCTAAGTCATGTAATTTAACCTATCCAGCCATTCGTCTTGTCCGTGCACTTGCCAACAGTCCTAAAATCCCTTTGGCCGAGAGAGTGGGGATGTACCATGGGCAAGGCATTTCCGCTGTAAAACAAATACACCAAAATACACTTCCGCCATTAATAGATCTCTAAGAAAGAAAACAATCACGTGACGTCTTGGTCAACTGGCTCGCCGAAACTTTCGAGTAATCAACAAGCTTACCAAAAGCTGCTTGTTTGCAAAGTCGAACGCTATGAGATCAGCGGGGGAAAAAGTTAAACAGCCGAAGCATTTGAACACTATGGTATAAATGCACCTGCTAGGGATGAGAGCATTACGTGTGTGACCGTTTTTGATTACCCCGCCACGTGGACAGACACACTCCGACTTTGGAGGATTTTGGAGACTGATGACGTTATGTAGGAGCTTGTTATGGCTAAAGACAATATCCGCATAGCTGTGCAGAAGATAAGAACATTTTGATGTAGCCTTGGTATTCTAGCTTATGTTAATTGGTCCGACACAGCCTTATGCCAGGGCGGGAATCGCCTGTATTAAAATACAAATTGCATTTAGTAGTCCAATCCTGTAGTTTGCTTATATCTTGCTGAAGTGTGTTTTGATGTACTAGCCCAGCACGCTGGAATAGCATCTGCCCCCTCTGCTATCTGGCAGTCATGGTCGGAAACGACTGACGGTCATCAGTCACCTGTGTCCGACTATGACTACCAGATATCAAGAGCAGGCAACTGCTGTTCTGGAGCGCTAGGCTGAAATTCGTTGACAGTAGTTAAACCAATGTTCACATTTCTACCCCTAAGGGAGATAATTTATCACATAAAATAGCACTGTCGATGGCTTTTACTGTCAACAGATCATCTCGGGGAAACAAATCCACATTTTCGCCCGTAGGATATGATAATCTCATGACGAAAAGAGCTACCTGTTTTGCTCTTTACTCTCAAATTATCTCCCTTACTGGCGGAAATGTGGGAATATCAAATTATCTCCCCTAAGTGCAGACAGAAATATGAATACTGGCGAGAAGCCTTGCCAAGAGTCGAGAGGACACCCCCATCTCCCTCAAAATGAGGAGTCCGTGGTTGAATTAATCACAGGAAGGACTTATAAATTCCAAATATCATCGCTTCAACGAAGAACGTTGCGGGATGTGGCATTGTTTTCCTCCTAGAAGCAAGAGTTGCTTTTGGGGGTGGTTGGCGTTTGAGGGCATCACCAAAGCCAACTAATCCAGCAGGCTGCAGCCAGTGCCAGCCATTCACAAACAAATAAGCTGTACTGATTCTTGTTCTGGGGTTACAGCTCACTCTCACCATTCAAATCTGGCCTCAAAACACATCTCTTACAAATGTTCTCTCTCTTCATAGTTCATGATACGCACCCCCACCCCACTGCCTCTGTTGTATACGCTTTTTGACATCAGGTCGCGTTTTGCATGTCTAATCATGTCATTTCCCCCCTTCTTGTTTGGCATGCTCTTTTTTTTACTTAGTTCATTCATGCCTATTTATATATCTCGTTGTGCACGTGGTTACTATGCGCGCGCGCGCGCGCGTGTGTGTGTGTGTGTGTGCGTGTGTGCGCGCGCGCGTGTGTGTGTGTGTGTGTGTGTGTGTGTGTGTGTGTGTGTGTGTGTGTGTGTGTGCGCGTGTGCGTGCGTGCGTGCGTGTGTGCGTGCGTGTGCGTGTGCGTGTGCGTGCGAGCGTGTGCGTGTGTGTGTGTGGTGTGTGTGTGTGTGTGTGTGTGTGCGTGCGCGCGCGCGCGCGTACGTGCGTGCGTGTGTGCATACCTGTGCGCCCGCGTGTGTGTGTCTTTTTTGTGTACTGTACTTGCTGTTTATATATTATCTTTTGTAAAGCACTGTGAGGATGGCTTTGCCATCGAACAGCGTTATATAAGATTCATGTATTATTATCATGACATTCCTGAACGAAAAAGTCATCAATCATGCAGTAAGGTTTTGTCTGACACAATAATTTGTTATTTGTATGGTCACTGGAAACATTTGTACGCAGACTCTTTTTGAATTACGTTTAGTGGAGGCTACAGTATTGCCCAGAGAACAATCCATCAGCATTTCGACTGGATCTGAAATGTCAATCACGCTGATATTGATCCATTATCCATTATTAACCCTGCCGCTGCAGATTAGATCTGCGATCCGCAAGTTCGTACTGAGACCCTACATTATTTAAAAAATGCATGTAAATAAGTCCAGAGTGGAACTTGAATTATAGATTTGTTTTGAAGTTCCTTTTATCATCCGCCATAAAAAAAAGAAGGGATATTATGCAAATATCGCAAGCTTATCTATATTGTTGAAAAGGATTCATCACCATCGACCTTTTCCCTCTTTCCCCTTTATGGGTGTTTTGATTTGTTAAAAAAAACCCCGCACCACAGGAATGAATTGAAGACGTGGCTCATTCGCCGCCATTCAAAAGAAAACTTCGCGATGCACCATGTTCATCTCCCAACTGTCTAATGCCTGCTGTTCTTTGTTGCAGCCGGATTCCCAAGCTACCCCAGCAGACATAGAAACTCTGAAAGAAAAGGTGTTTAAGGACCTGGACTGCGCGAAGCATTCTACGGCACATGCGGCTATTAAGACATGGGGAAACGTTCTTCGTGAACACAACTTCTGCCAGCAGTTCATCCGCAAGAAAACGAACGCAAGGGAGCAGTGGAAGGTACACGCTCAAAGGCACCAGTGGCAAGAGGATGTTGACGACGCCCTGCATCATCAAGGAGTTTATTTAAACATCATTTCTGATATCCAGTGCTTAGACTATAACTGGCACTATTGGAAACCTAGCAGACGTTTCATCGATTGCAAGGAGGACTGGAAGGAGCCACTATGCTTGCAGTTTGACGAGGACAAAATCGTGTGTGGTTTCAGGGATGACAAGATCCGGATTTGGAACCGCAAGAACATTGACGCCGGCCCTAATGTGTTGGAGGGACACCGGGAAAGGGTCACCAGCATTCAGCTTGATGGAGACGTCCTGTTTTCAGGGTCTGAAGACGAAACAGTCAGAGTGTGGAAAATCAGCACAGGGGAAGAGAAACAGCAGGTACGCCATGAAGGCTGTTGCCGTTTGCGACGTGTGCGTTACCGCGATGGCCTCCTGGCCACCTGCGGCAGACAGAGAATGTTTCGAGTGTTCACAGTTAGAGACTTCTCCTTGGAGATTAAGCATACTGTGAAGGAGTCTCACCTTGTCACAGATGTTGACATTGACAGTGAACGCATTATGGCGTCGTTTGAAGACATGACTATCAAGGTGTATGACACCGAAACGGGCAATTTGGAACGAACATTGAAACTGCGTGGGTTTGGTCATGTCGAGCGTTTGCTGTACGGTTCTATGTATTGTTCTGCTAACAAATTGTTGGTAGGCGTGAACATTCTTGGCTCCATCATAATATGGGTGATTCAGTCAAACCGCATAACCTGTGCAAGTGAGACGTATGAAGCCGGCGCCACTTGTCTTCAGTTTGGCCCCAGTGGGTTATTGAGTGGGCATCGCGATGGATCCGTGAAGGTCTATCGCTTAAATGAAGATTTCAATCCTAATGTGGATGATGGTGTTGGATTGCTAATCAAAATCACTGATGAACACACTGATGTTATCTACGACATGCAGGTAGACCATATCAACCTGGTGACTTGTTCAAAGGACGGTCGGATCGCCATTCTGGACTTTCTAGCGAAACCTATGCCACAACACCTACAATAAACTCATCAGAATCAGAATAAAAACAACCATGGCCTTTTAAATGCTTGATCCTCCGATTTAAGTGTCAATCAAGTCATTTTAATCACAAATTGCCCAATCAGCAATCTGTCAAGTCTTGTGTTGTTCTTGCCTCTTTGGAGAACAACATATTGT
This sequence comes from Phymorhynchus buccinoides, assembly GCA_017654935.2. NCBI lineage: Eukaryota > Metazoa > Mollusca > Gastropoda > Neogastropoda > Raphitomidae > Phymorhynchus > Phymorhynchus buccinoides. The sequence goes on along the minus strand of CM065701.1, from coordinate 19,025,775 downwards.
GTGACACCAATCGTACACTTGTTGCTGTGTTTTTAGTATATAGTTTAATGGTTTTGAGGCTCAACATGCAATTATTGTTTCTCTGTTTTAAGTCGACATTTTATCTAATGGTTCAATGCGCGCACATGTTCATTCCAAGGATCTAACATGAACCCCCAAAATGCATAATCATATGTAAAATGAACGCAATTTCACGCATACCTATGCACGCTCTCTCTCTCTCTCTCTCTCTCTCTCTCTCTCTCTCTCTCTCTCTCTCTCTCTCTCTCTCTCTCTCTCTCTCTCTCTCTCTCTCTCTCTCTC
>CM065701.1:19002972-19020472 GCA_017654935.2 Phymorhynchus buccinoides | reverse complement strand
AACCTTGAAAATAATGCACATGTAACTACGCCCATTTGTGTGCGCGTGCGTTTGTGCGCGCATACGCCCGCGAGTGTATGCCTTTGTATCCAGAAAAATGGAAAAGGGTAATGTTAAAACTGAAGATTAAAATTAATATATACTGCTCACAAAAACTAGCGGATATTGACTTTGTAATATCACAATGGGTTCAATAACCAGACCATAAGTTTCATTTCATGTGGAAATGATAGTTCAGCCCTTCTTGGCTGTAAAATCGGAGACAAATCATTTTGAAAATGTGACGTGACTGCCAGAGGCGATAAACATCAATGGGTGTGTTATTCGAAATCACAAAACACCTTTACACAGTTGACATATTGTTGGGCCACTGTTTTCTAACAGATATTCAAGGCAATGCTTTCTCATGCTCTGGAACAGTCTCGTGAATATTTTCTGGAGGATTAATGTTTTCCCGGCGTCTCTAGATTCTCTTACGACCGTTACAATGGTACAAGATGAAATTGAAAAATGCCAGTGTTGGGCACATTTTGACCTCCAAAATGACCATTCATGTCTCCACTGAGCACATTTTGTGCAAAATCGCCTAACATCCACGAAACCCAGACCGTCCCACAATCTACAATGTCCCCTGACCATTTGCAATCGAATGCCCCGCCATGCCTTGCAGGACATCGTGGTCCAACACATTTCAACTGTTTTATGACTACTGTGTGACTTTTGGACAATGCACCCATTGATGTCCGTCTTCTCTGGCAATTACGAGATGTTTCAAAATTATTTTTAGTCTTCGATTTTATGTTCAAGGAATAACATATTTTTGTTTTGCAAATTGAATAGAACTTGTAATTTCGTGTTTGAACCCATGGTGATCTTACAAAACAATTATCCCCTACTTTTTGTGGGCAGTAGTTAATGCGGTTGTTCAGTCTTTCCCCTGTTGAGTCAGGTTTTAAAATAAACACTTGGACGAACTAGAGTATGAGAGGATATTGCCCGTCGGGCCATAAAACCATTCGATAAAATAGTAAATAAAAAGCACTAACCACGATGAAGAAGTCGGCGAGAACGTTGCATGTTGAGCCTAAAAACCATTAAAACATATAATAATAATACAATACTATTCGAACGATTGGTGTCAGACCATCTTTCACCGAAGCGCCAAGAACAACACTAGTCTTGACAGACTGCTGACTTAGCAAATTGTGATGGAAATGGTATAATCGATACTGAATTCATCGGATCAAGCGTTTAACAGGCCATGATTGTTTTAGTTTGTATATTGGGGCACAGGATTTGCCAGAAAGTCAAGAATGGCGATCCTGCCGTCCTGTGAACAGGTCATCAGGTTGATAAGGTCTACCTGCAGATCGTAGATAACGCTGTTGTGGTCTTTATTATCTAGGCCCAACTTGCCGAAATCTTTATCCTTACGACTGTAATTTTCATTGGAGAGATAGACCTTTACGGATCCATTGCGATGCGCACTGAATAACTCAAAGTGGCCAAACTGAAGGCAAGTGGCGCCGGGTTCATCTGTATCCCTTACACAGGTTAGGCTGTTTGATTGAATAACCCATACTCTGATGGTCCAATCAGTGCACACGCCTGCCACCACATTGTTAGCAGAACAATAAATAGAACCGTATAACAGAAACCTGACATCGTACCAAGGCAGATCAAACGTTTGCTCCAAGGTGCCCGTTTCAGTGTTATACACCTTGATAGTCTGGTCCGCAAACGACGCCACAATGCGTCTACTATCAATGTCAACATCTATGACAAAGTCAGACTCCTTCACAGTGTACTTTTTCTCCAAGGAGAAGTCTCTAGCTTTGAACACTCTAAACCTTCTCTGGTGGCCGCAGGTGACTAGGAGACCATCACGGTAACGCACGCGTTGCAAAGGGCAATAACCTTTATGGCGTACCCGCTGCTTCTCTTCCCCTGTGCTGATTTTCCACACTCTGACTGTCTGGTCTTTAGACCCTGAATACAGGACGTCGCCATCAAGCTGAATAGTGGTCACCATCTCGAAGTGTTCCCCCAGCACAATGGGATCGGCATCAATGTTCTCGCGGTTCCAAACCCGGATCTTGCCATCGCTGAAGCCACACACGATTTTGTCCAGGTCAAACTGCACGCATAGTGGGTTCCCCCAGTTCTTCTTCTTGCAATCGATGAAGCGTCTTTGAGGCTTCCACAAGTTCCAGTTATGAGACAAGCATGCAATATCAACAACGATCTTTAAGTAGACTGTTTGGTGGTGCTCAGGGTCATTAACATCCTCTTGCCACTGGTGTCGTTGAGCGAGCACCCTCCACTGCTCCCTCGCGTTCGTTTTCTTGCGGATGAACTGCTGGCAGAAGTTGTGTTCACGGAGAACTGTTCCCCATTTCTTAACAGCACTCCGTGCTGAAGAAGGATGCCAGAAGTCCAGGTCCTTAAACACCTTTTCTTTCAGAGTTTCTATGTCTGCTGAGGCAGTTTGGGAATCCGGCTGCAACAAAGAACAGCAGGCATTAGACAGTTGGGAGATGAACATGGTCACATCGCGAAATTTTCTTTGGAATTGCTGCAAATGAGCCACGTCTTCAATTCATTCCTGTGGGGTTTTGTTTTAACAAATCAAAATACCAATAAAGGAGGAAGAGAAAAAAGGACGATGGTGATGAATCCTTTGTAGCAATATAGATAAGCTTGTGACATTTACATAATATTCCTTTATCATGGCGGATGATAAAAGGAACTTGAAAAAATCTATAATTCAAGTTCCACTCTGGACTCATTCACATGCATTTCTATGTAAGGGAATGGGTTTTCTGTGCAGAACTTGCCGATTGCGGATCTAATATGCAGAGGCCCTTACGGTGTTAATAATGGATTTTGAGAAATATAAGTCTGAATGACATTTCAGACCCAGCCGAAATGCTGATGGGTAGTTCTCTGGGCGATACTTTAACCCTCCACTAAACGTTATTCAAAAAGAGTCTGGGTAAAACATTTCCAGTGACAATATTATTGTGTCAGACAAAGCGATGATGTTTAGAATTTATAAGTCCTTTCTGTGATACATTCAACCACGGACTCCTTATTTTGAGGGAGATGGGGGTGTCCTCTCGACTCTTGGCAAGGCTTCTCGCCAGTATTCACATTTCTGTCTGCACTCAGGGGAGATAATTGGCTATTCCCACATTTCCGCCCGTAAGGGAGATAATTTGACAGTACAGAGTAAAACAGGTCGCTCTTTCCGTCATGATTAATATCATATCTTACGGGCGAAAATGTGGATCTTTCCCGAGATGATCTGTTGACAGTAAAAGCCATCGACAGTGCTCTTTCTGCGATAGTTTATCTCCCTTAGGAGCAGAAATGTGAACATTGGTTTATCTACTGTCAACGAATTTCAGCCTAGCGCTCCAGAACAGCAGTTGCCTGCTCTTGATATCTGGTAGTCATAGTCGGACACAGGTGACTGATGACCGTCAGTCGTTTCCAACCATGACTGCCAGATAGCAGAGGGGGAGATGCTATTCCAGCGTGCTGGGCTAGTACATCAAAATGCACTTCAGCAAGATATAAGCAAACTACAGAATTGGACTACTAAATGGAATTTGTATTTTAATACAGACGATTCCCGTCCTGGCATAAGGCTGTGTCAGAGACCAATAAGCTAGAACACCAAGGCTACATCCAAATGTTATGTTCTGCAGTTATGCAGTGATTGTCTTTAACCATGACAAGCTCCTAGCGTAACATCATCAGTCTCCCAAATCCTCCAAAGTCGGAGTGTCTGCCCACGTGGCGGGGTAATCAAAAACGGTCACACATGTAATGCTCTCATCTCTAGCAGGTGCATGTGTACCATAGTGTTCAAATGCTTCGGCTGTTAAGATGATCCCTGTAGTCTTTATGCCAGGGTACAGCCGCAACAACATACAGACAAATGCAAGGATGCTGGTAGGAAATATCCAAACAAAGAATATGCTATGACCAAGAACGAAGTCAGTGTTTCATTAATAACATGTGAGAATGAGAAGGATTTGGGAGTGATATTTGATAAAGACTTGTCCTTTGATGCACATATCCAAAGTTGCAAAAATAAAGCGAACAAAATTATAGGGTTAATTAAAAGAACATTTATTGATATTGATTGTGACATATTTACCAAAACTGTATAAAGCACTAACTAGTAAGGCGGCTAAGGCCACATTTAGAGTACGGCAATAATATTTGGTATCCTAACTATAAATATCAATCAGTAGCTATTGAAAGAGTTCAACGAAGCTTGTTACGAAATGCAGAAATATGAATGATGAAAACAGTTTTATTAAGAGTCAGGGGATACCTGATTGAAGCATATAAAATATGTAATGGGCATGTTGATTCGTCCAGACATGGCTTAGTTACATTTGTGCAATATGATATAACAAGAAATTCATATGGTAAGGTGTTTGTTTTATTACGCGGCAGGGCCGGACCAAAGTTTTTAAGGGGTGGGGACTAATTTATCGAAGGTGCGAAGCAGCAAGACTAGTAGGGGGGGGGGGGGGGGGGGGGGGGGGGGGTCCGGGGGCATGCTCCCCCGAAAATTTGTTAAATCCGAGTAGCAAAATACTGCAATCTGGTGCAATCTGGGCATGAAATAAAGGACTAATGCCATTACTGTTCATACCCCTATTGACACGTTTTGAACCATTAAGTACACATTATGCTGATTCCACTCTGCTAGGTATATCCCGCGAGGAAATTTAGCTTCCGCTCGGCGACATGCCATTTAAAAACGTAGGGAACAGGGTGGGGGCTGTAGTCCCCTTACCAGTGGACCTAAGATGTGCACACAATACTAATACATTCACAAATCGTCTAGATAATCGTCCAAACTTTGTAAATATATTTAGAAGCATTGATTAAAATTGCATGATAGGAAAATTCAACCGTATTACACCTTGACCAAAGATATATCCAAGTTTGATGATACGATGGGACTGCCAAAAAGCTTGACGGCTTATTTAGTCCCTACCCCTACTACTACTACTGCTACTACTACTACAACTGCAACTACAACTGCAACTACAACTACTACAGTATTACTACACTTCCGTCGCTATCTTGGTTTCAATGTCTGTGGGACTATTTTTTAACCCTTTCACCGCCAAAGCACCACAGTGATTTAACACCTATGTCACTAAAAGGCATCAAATTGGGGTCTATTATCCAAAGACTTAGTTTGGGAAGTAAGGATAGACATTTTATATACGTCACAGACGAATCCAATACTGCAGATGGATTTTGTTCATCTGTTCATTGTCCAGGTAAAATTAATGGAACTTTTGGGCTGAAATATGGCTGGCGGTGAAAGGGTTAACAAGCAAACTTCCTGAACAAGCAATGTGCAAACATCCAAAAATGTGCGATTTCGCTATTCATCCTCGGCGCAACGTCTATGTTTCTAAGAAACCTTTACATTCTTATTGCGTCATCTGAAAAAGGAATTTTTGGGCTATATTCACATTTATGCCCGTCAAGAACGATAATCTGTTGACTGAAAAAGCAATCGCGATGTTCTTTTCTGTTACAACTTATCGTTCTTGACGGGCATAAATGTGAATATAGCCTTTTTTTCTGCTGATCTCATAACGTTTTGCTTTGCAAACAAGTAGCTTTTGACGAGCTTGTTCATTACTCGAACGTTTCGGTGAGCCAGTTGACCAAAACGTCACGTGTGTTTTTTCTTCCTTCTTAGAGATCTATTAATGGCGGAAGTGTGTTTTGGTGTATTTGTTTACAGCGGAAATGCCTTGCCAATGGTACATCCCCACTCTCTCGGCCAAAATCGCACGACTGTAAGATACGATTCGATCACAAGGTCTACAAGAGCACATGTGATTCGCGCTTCCAGATCACGTGATCGAATCGTATCGCACAGTCGTGCGTCCCGTGACTGGCTCGTAAAGGGACACCCTGACGGATGAGTGTTTTTTTTCAAGAAACACGTCGAGATCACCAGGAAAACACCCTTTACAGAGATCGCAACACTCGCTTTGCTCTGGGTTCCTATATAAATCAAACCGTCAAAATAAATCGGCGATTCCTCCTTGGCGGAGGTGCTGGAAGTCAAATTCGTCTTTCACCCAAAGAGAAGTCGTGTGCCGTCTCTTTTCCAATAGCCGCCAAATCGTTTACACGAAGTTTTCGAAATACAAGCCTTTTTATTTATTTATTTTTAATGATTTTCAATTTATCTAAAGGAGTTTCGCTCACAACAAAGGAATAGCTCCTTTTTTTGTCACGTGTTACTGCACAACAAAATAATAAAATGCTTCAGCCACAATGAGCCCCCTCCGGCTATATTCACATTTATGCCCGTCAACCCGGTCAAGAACGATAATCTGTTGACTGAAAAAGCAATTGCTTTTGTTCTTTTCTGTTACAAATTATCGTTCTTGACCGGGTTGACGGGCATAAATGTGAATATAGCCCAACCTCCACCCACCCCATCCAAAATGGCTACTCTCTCCGGCATGCGCATCTCCGCCATGGAGGAATTGCCGTTTTGACGGTTTAACGGCTTAAGTCCTAGGAAACCAGAGCAAAGTGAGTGTTCCGATCCTCGTAAAGGCTGTCTTTCTGATGATATCGACGTGTTTCTTGCAAAAACTCATCCGTCAGGATCTGATGACGACAAAATCCACAAGTTTCGGTCTTTCCTATCATCAAGCGATCTCCCTTATGTTTGAATAATATACCTCATCTCTCATGCTGCTGTTGGCCGCTGCTACAGGCTAATAGTATCAACCAGTGAACAAAGGCGAAGATTAGCATACATTAGGAAGCACAACAGTAGAAAGCGGAGGGTTTCCTTACCTGAGCCATGGCCGTCGTTTCTCGGTGATGTTCACGCAGAGAGTGTGTGCTCAGAAATGATCCGAGTTATACCAAAACACTATGACAGGTAACGTAAGACCAGCTCACGCATTACCTCAGCTCCACCACACACACACACAAAAGAAAGAAAATCAGTGAATTGTGTGTTGTTGTTTTGTATCCGCAAACATTGCGATTTGCACGATTTGAAAATAGCGTGAAGGGGAGTTCATTGTTTTCGTCTTCTTCTTTCCTTATTAAAGACCCACCAGATCACGTGTCAAAATAATCACGGGCTTCACGTGTTTTCCCTCTTGTAGCTGGTAAGAAATCTTGTTTCGAGCAAGTGTTGCTCCCATACAAATTGCCTTTTGCACGAAAACGAGACATCACTTTAAAGAGCAGCCTCGATCATATTCGAAGAAATTCTGAATGTGGGCCACACCGACCCAGAAAAAAACAAAGGACTTAATCCAGCCGGCTCAGTGGGTCTTTAAAGACCCACCAGATCACGTGTCACAATCATGGGTTTCACGTGTTTTCCTCTTATAGCTGGTAAGATATCTTGCTTTGACCAGGTTTGACTCCAATACAAATGCCCCCAAATTGAAAACGAAACATCATTTTAAAGAACAGCCTCAATTTGAAGTTGGGGGCATTTGTATGTGGGTCACAGCTACCCAGAAAAAAAACCTCTTCAGAATGGTGTGCCCCAGGGCTCAGTGTTGGGGCCTATTCTTTTCATAATGTATACGAAGCAGCTCTCGTCACTCATTAATTCTTTTTCTGTCTCTAACCAATCCTTTGCAGATGATACTCAATTGTGTGAATCTTCTCCATCGACTCATACACACATTACCATTCAGAATATGCAGCATAGTATTGCTTATGTAAAAAACGTGGATGACCCAAAGCAAACTGAAACTGAACGAGGAAAAAACAGAAGCTCTCCTTATGCATTCGAAGAAAACAAATTTCCCTGTCCCTCAGCCATCCTCTATTCAAGTGTGTACAGCGAATAGTCCATTATCTCAGTCTGTCAGAAATCTAGGAGTCATTTTATCATCAGACATGTCTATGGCCGCTCATGTTTCAAAAGTTTGTCAACTAGCCTATCTCGAAATTCGAAAAATCAGTTCCATCCGCCGTTCTCTGTCTGCTCAGGCTACCAACACTCTAGTATGCTCTTTAGTTCTGTCTAAACTGTAATGCACTTCTCTCTGGTTGCCCTGCTCACCTTCTGTCTCAACTTGATTACTGTAATGCACTTCTCTCTGGTTGCCCTGCTTACCCTCTGTCCAAGCTTCAACGTGTTCAAAACTCTGCTGCTAGACTTGTATTTAAAGCTAAAAAGAGAGATAATGTTAGGCCTCTTCTTGCTAAGCTCCACTGGCTCCCCATTCAAGCTAGAATATATTACAAACTGTCCTCTCTCTGCTATGGCCTGTTCACCCCTGCTTCTCCTGCTTACATGGCTGACATTTTGTCCCGTTACACACCCTCTCGAAATTTCCGTTCCTCTTCTGATGACAGAATTCTCCAGATTCCTCAAGTCAAAACAAAATCCTTTGGCCACCGTTCTTTCTCATTCTGTGCACCTACAGTGCGGAATTCTTTCCCCTTTGAAATTCGACATGTAAATTCTTCAGATTCTTTCAAAAGAGCGCTTAAAACCAATCTCTTCAAACAGTACTACAACTGACTTCAATTTCTGTTCCACAAAATATTATTTCCTGAATTTGATTAGGTGTATGTGTGGGTGGGTTTGTGTGTGTGTGTGTGTGTGTGTGTGTGTGTGTGTGTGTGTGTGTGTGTGTGTGTGTGTGTGTGTGTGTGTGTGTGTGTGTGTGTTGTTGTTGTTGTTGTTCGTCAGTTTAACGTCCTTCCACTAAAAGTGATTCAGACAAGTGTGTGTGTGTGTGTGCGTGTGTGTGTGTGCGTGCGTGCGTGTGTGTGTGTGCGTGCGTGCGTGCGTGCGTGAGATTTTAATGCTAGTAAATGTTTATTTCTTGATTTGTATGTTAGTTTGTTTTTACATGTATTTTGGGACGTTAAAAAGTATTCAAGTGTTATTTTATCTTCTCATTCATCATTTCTGTTGCAAAGCGCAAAGAGCTCATTTTGTATGTGAGGTGTTGCGCTATAAAATAATTTCTTTATTATTATTATTAGTCTGTCAGTGACATTGATCAAGCTAATGTAAAATGGCGAAGGCGAATTCTCCGAACCAGATGGTATTGAATGTTGGGATATTCACGGATTTAGATCTTACTTGGTGGTGACTAGTGGTTTACGTCCTCTCGACCCCTAGGGGCACATATGGGACATTTTTACTAGTTTAGATTGCGCATTTAGATCTTACTTTCTACCATCTTTTAAGAGACAATTAACAGCAATGTTATTAAACCTTTTTTTATCTTTTACCAAAATACCTCTTTTCGGAATCTCAGTTTTACAACTATTGTCTTTAATAGAAATGATAAACACGAAAACTAACAACAATTTATATAGGTGATGACTAAAAAGCCATGACTTTTAAGAGACAATCTAACAGCAATGTATTAAACCTTTTCAGCTAACTTATTTTTTTACCAAAATACCTCTTTTCGGAATCTCAGTTTTACAACTTGTTATTGTCTTCTAATCGAAATACATAAACACGAAAACTAACAACAAATGTTATATATGTGTGCAAAAAATGAGATCTATTTTTTTCCTTCTTCAGAACGCGCTCTTGAGACTGCGTGGAGGCAAACGGGACTGTGTCTTAACAGACACAACTACGCCCCAAAGAAGGGACACCCCCACTGCATCCACCCTGATACTCACCACCTCCGTCCGACACCAGGGTTGGGTTTATGTAGATAACGGTCGCCGCGCGAATAACTGTTACGCCAAAAGGGGTCTAAGAAACACCCTAAACGTTACTCTTCACCTTTTGGGAGAGAGAAAAGGATTGCTATCATAAGGGAGACAAATTATACCTTTCTGTCATTGTGTGCAAAGATTTCGATTTCACCCACGTCTATCTGTGTGCAGGACATTAAATTTGCGCTATATTATGACATCTAGCATGATGAAAAAATTAAGAAAGATCCTTCAAAAACACTTTCGTTCGTTTAATTTGCTACAATCGTCACGTATTTTTTTCATAATAGACTAAAGAATATTTGCTGTAACGAGCTTGTTGTTTTGGTCTTCCATTTTTTAAAGTTCAAGTCACGTTCACGCGAGATATAAAAAAAAGCGCCTGAAGTATTGATATTTCCCATGACCCTTCAAACAGTGTGTCGCTTGTAACCTTGATAGCAGCCACAAAACGTTTGCGGCAAACGTCGGCAAAAGAGATGTTTCTTAGCCCCTTGACTGCCACCAACGTATCACGTACTGACTTGCCGACATCACTGATGACGTCATCAGATGAAGAGGAATAACTCTGAACGTTAGCCCTTGTGAAACGGCCCACGTGTCTTAGTGGCAACCGTCAATTTGAACGACCATACCAAAAGCTCGAATACTTTCTGTATGCAAAATGCGCGAATGTTTGATAGTAAAAAAAGAGCGAACCCCTAACGTGAACGTTTGATACTCAAAAGGTTCACAACAATGTTGATATTAGACTTTACACAAAAAATCAAAACAATCCATGAATTCAAATGAGGTAGGTGTGTGTGTGTGTGTGTGTGTGTGTGTGTGTGTGTGTGTGTGCGTGCGCGTGTGCGCGTGCGTGTGCGTGCGTGCGTGTGTATGTGTGTGTGCGTATCGTTTGTTTGTGCGTTCTATCTCTCTCTGTCTCTTTCTGTCTCTCTATGTGGGATAGTCGCGCTAATTGCATATTTCATGTTCGCGCAGACTGCATAGAGGAAACGTAGCGCAAATTGACCGATTCGTGCTTTTTGACAGCTCCAGTCTTAGAAGCTTCTCTTTTGTGTATCTTTTTCGGTCTCAGTTCTAAGAAAAAGCCCCCCCCTTGCACGTTTCTCTCTGTCTATGTCCACTTACTTACTCCAAACTCTCAGTATAATTTTCTAAGCTTCCCCTTCATTTTGTATCCTGTGATTTTTTCTTACATGGCTCAACATAAGAAAAAGCAGTATGGACATTTTGCTACCTTGCACGTTTGTCTTCTATGTTCTATGTCTCTCTGTCTGTCTGTCTGTTCAAATTTGTATGTGTCTCCCCATCATCCCCCCCCCCCCTCTCTCTCTCTCTCTCTGTTCGTATATGTACAAAGGTGCTACCTTTATGTTCAAATCTGTATGTGTAATATCATGCCTTGCCATGTTTGTATTCTATGTTCGTATATGTACCAAGGACAGATTGGAAGACTAGGCGTTGCCTAAAATCTTTATCCTTGAAAAATAAAGTTAAAGATTTCAAGTTGTCAAGTTTTTCAAGTTCTCTCTCTCTCTCTCTCTCTCTCTCTCTCTCTCTCTCTCTCTCTCTCTCTCTCTCTCTCTCTCTCTCTCTCTCCTCTCTCTCTCTCTCTCTCTCTCTCTCTCTCTCTCTCTCTCTCTCGGTGCATACTTGCAACAATCTGAGGCCATGCACACACATAAGTGGATATTCCATGCGGAAACCCGTGCGCAATCCATAAATAAGTGAAACAAAGAAGGGCAAAGATTCGCACACACGTCCGAATTTCCCCTATATTATGCATAAACTTTTATCCTTCTTTCTTCCACTTATTTCTTCCACAGGGTTTTCCGTACGGAACTTACGGGTCTCGAACAAAACAAAAAAAATAACACTGCATTTGGGTGCTCTGGTGATTGACTTTTTTTTGCATTTTTCTCATCAAATTAGTGAATCAAACAAAACAGGGGAGAAGGGCGACAGAGAACAGACTGTTGGCATGGTACAAAATGTGAGTGAGGAAGAACGTTCAGGATAGAGACAGAAAAATTGAAGAGGGGCTGGGGGTGATGTACATGGAGGGATGTTGGGTTATAGCGATGGGTTTTAGAGTGTTAGAGAGTGCACGTGCGATGTACAATTTATCCACCATTTTTTGCAACGAATCTTTATATCACCTGGCTGGCTGATAAAAACTTTTTTAAAATAATGTTTATCTTATTGTTTTTACTTTTCACGCACACACAGACACAGACAGACAGATAGACAGACACACGCACGCACGCACGCAAATACACACAGACGCATGCACACGCACACACACACACACACACCACACACGCACAGAGAGAGAGAGAGAGAGAGAGAGAGAGAGAGAGAGAGAGAGAGAGAGAGAGAGAGAGAGAGAGAGAGAGAGAGAGAGAGAGAGAGAGAGAGAGAGAGAGAGAGAGAGAGACAGAGAGACAGAGAGAGACAGAGAGAGAGAGAGAGAGAGAGAGAGAGAGAGAGAGAGAGAGAGAGAGAGAGAGAGAGAGAGTAGTGAACACTGAAATATTTAATGATCAGGCCATAGGCCCATATCACAGAGAGAGAGAGAGGGAGAGAGAGAGAGAGAGAGAGAGAGAGAGAGAGAGAGAGGGAGAGAGAGAGAGAGAGAGTGAACACTGAAATATTTAATGATCAGGCCATAGGCCCATATCACAGAGAGAGAGAGAGAGAGAGAGAGAGAGAGAGAGAGAGAGAGAGAGAGAGAGAGAGAGAGAGAGAGAGAGAGAGAGAGAGAGAGAGAGAGAGAGAGAGGGGGGGGGGGAGAGAGAGAGAGAGAGAGAGAGAGAGAGAGAGAGAGAGAGAGAGAGAGAGAGAGTTTCCCTCAGCTTTCGTTGACGTCAAAGCCTTTGGAGAACGTGTAGTGTAAAAAAACAAAGTTGTGAGGGGGAAAAAAACGACACAGGAAAAATAAAATGTGCTAAGAGTTAGAGTTGGAATAACTGAGACTGACACTGAGGGTGCCAAGAGCGACACTTGTTGTAAATTGGATTATTGAAGAAGAAGAAGAAGAAGAAGAAGAAGAAAGAAGAAGAAGAAGAAGAAGAAGAAGAGTAGAGAGGACTGTGAAAAATAAGAGGAAGGGTGAAAAACCGTAAATGAACTTTCGGCAGCCTGAACACGTTGAGAGAGGCCCGTTCACACCTCTGGTAGAAAGTAGTACCCAGAGAGAGAGAGAGAGAGAGAGAGAGAGAGAGAGAGAGAGAGAGAGAGAGAGAGAGAGAGAGAGAGAGAGAGAGAGAGAGAGAGAGAGAGAGAGAGAGAGGGTTTTAGAGAGACAGAGAGAGACTGAGACAGATACAGACAGGGACAGACAGAGACAAAGACTGGAGTGACTATAAACATCACCCAGAGACCCAGTGAAGACTCCCAAGAACTCCCACGGCTGCTGGAGACTTAGGGTAAATGAGGTTCACAATGACCACCTGGGTAATTAACCCTTTCACCGCCAAAGTCGCAGTTTAGCACCACAGTGATTTAACACCTATGTCACTAAAAGGCATCAAATTGGGGTCTATTATCCAAAGACCATATTGTCTTAGTTTTGGGAAGTAAGGATAGACCTTATTTTATATATGCCACAGAAGAATCAGTGAATACTGCAGATGGATTTTGTTCAGATGCTGGAGACTTTAATGGAAATGAGGTTGAAATATGGCTGGCGGTGAAAGGGTTAAGATAATTAGATTGCCTCCACCCAAATGGGCTCTCTTTTCTACTTTTCTTCGTTTCAGTTTGTTTGTGTTTCTGTATAGTACGTCTGTCTGTCTCTCGGTTTATCAACAGCTTTGTTTTTAATTCTAAAACAAAGGGATGTGCCGGCCGTACGGATTTATGTTGACATGTGACCCAGCGCCACGAAAGGGACATTAAGTGTCAAACTGGCCATTCTGAGAAAATGGTACATTTGAAACCTTCTGACAATTCTCTTTCTAATGATACCCAGCACCACGAAAGGAACTTTAAGTGACTCACCAACTGGCCATTCCTGAGAAAACTGGTATCATTTGAAGACCTTAACTGACATTCTCTTTCTAATGATACCCAGCACCATTTCGAAATTGGCACCAACGTATTTTTGTACATGACCTGATGACATCACTGATGATGTCTGGCAGTCATGGGTTTAGGAATAACCCTAACATGCTGGCTTTTTCTACATTTAACACAGTCAGAGAGTTATATCCCCAAACCATTTTCTTGCCAGATTGGCTCTACCAGTTGTCTTTTTAGATGGCATGATTTGCCCAATAATGTTTCCTTAATGTTGTCTGGCAGCTCAAGGGGTTTAAGTGTCAAACTGACCATTCTGAGAGAAATATACATTTGACAACTTCAGACAATGTTCTTTCTAATGATACAAAATTGTATCTTTTTTGTACCGTTCCAGAGTTATGAGCATTTGTCGCAGTTAGTAGGGTGAGCGTCGGTCATTTTGAGAAAAACGTCTAGCCTATAGCTGAAGAAACTGCATTGACCTACTCGTTTTAAAGCATTTATCAGACCTATTAACCCTTTCACCACCAATGTCGCATTTGTAGCACCACAATGGTTTTTGTTTGTGGCTCAAGCCACAAATCTATAACTCACTTTGTCGGTCGGTCGGTCGGTCGGTCTGTCGTTCCAAAATTGTCGCACATTTTGACAAAATTGTCGCACTTCAAATCGAGGCTATACTTCAAAATTAATTGAGGCCGCTCTTTAAAATGATGTATTTTAAAAGCGTACAAAATAATAAACATACGTAATACAGACACTACAACAGACACGACGAGTATGCGGTGCTTCTTTTGATGAGTATAAGTAGGATACATAGTTTTAAATGTTTTCCAAAAGATATAAAAAGTTACGAAATGGTGCAGAGATAACATTCTGGTTTACAGATTAAAATTATTGAAAATCCAGGGGAGGTAACTCATGATTGGAGTGGTCAAAATAGACCGCGTGCCACAAACTATTGCGATTTCGCGCTTGTTTAACACCCATATCACTAAAAGGCATCAAATCAAATCATAATTTTGTGAGGTAAGGATAGGCTTAATGCTATACATGTCACAGAGGAATTCGCCATATTGCAAATATTTTATTTTCTCTACCCACTTAATGTGTAATGGTATTTTGGACTGAAAAATGGCTGGCGGCGAAAGGGTTAAAGATTGTCCTTTATAAAAAAAAAATGAAATATAAGATGTTAGAGAACACGAAAATACCCATAACTCAAAATTGACAAAAAATGGGATTTTCATCGTTATAAGTAGTCATTGTGGCAGTGCCATAGCCGATGAGGTTTATCCGAGGCGTGGTTACTGCTGCACATATCTGCATTTTAAAAAAAGCTCGGGACTTTACTGGTTAAACACTGCCTCCGGGTATTGCCTCCAGTATTGTTGCCACTATCTTTATATTTACAAATGCCCCACATAGCCGAAAGGGCGTAAAACCCTATTTTCGTAAAATGGAATTTTTGACTTTCCAAGCCTATTGTTCAAAACTAGCCCAGCGACTTAATGCCCCTTTCGTGGTGCTGGGTCACATTTTGGAAGAGTAAAGTCCGACCAAAAACCCCCCAACAAAAAACAACAACAAACAAACAAACAAACACCAGAAATGACTTTAATTAAGAGGTCTGTTTTGAGTTGTATTGCCATTGTTGTTGACCTCTCAAATCATTGTTCTAATTAATGAATTTCGTTTGAGTCTTGCGAAAAGGTTTGCCTCTTTTTTTAAACAAAAGTGCATACAACAGATTTTTGCTAAAACGTTGTTATCTGTGTATGACACTGGACGTTAATTTTGAACAAACAATTTTTTTTCTCTCCATTCTTGTGAATCAAACTACAAACAAATGAAGGTGTGTTGCAGAAGCTTACTACTTGTCTGGCGTTGTCTTCCTTATGGCTGGCGCACACACACCAACCATTGAGTCGTAGGGAAATACGTCGTTTCTGTCTTTTCATATAGTCAGTAGAAATTACAAATGTTCAAAATTTGGTCGGAAGAAACCCTACAACCAGGTCGTAGGGAATTGGTGAGTGTTCCATTGACCCCAAACACGCTTCAGACAGTCGTGGGGGATAGGGAAAACTGGGACAGACACAAGTAGTAGCTGAATTTTCCTACGACCAAAGTGGTCGCATAGTCTGAGGCGGCTCTTAGACCCAGGTTTGCAGCGTTTCGTATTTTCTAATATTTTTTGACAGTGGTTTTTGTTTGTGGCTCAAGCCACAAACCTATAACTCACTTTGTCGGTCGGTCGGTCTGTCGGTCCAAAATTGTCGCACATTTTGACAAAATTGTCGCACTTCAAATCGAGGCTACACTTCTGGCCGCTCTTCAAGTTAAAATGATGTATTTTAAAAGCGTACAAAATAATAAACATATGTAATACAGACACTACAACAGACACGACGAGTATGCGGTGCTTCTTTTGATGAGTATAAGTAGGATACATAGTTTTAAATGTTTTCTACCCGTCGTACATGGCGAAAGCCGATACGCGACGTTAAAATTCTGGTTTACAGATTAAAATTATTGAAAAGCCAGAACTTGTAAAAATAGACCGCCCCCCCATTTCCCCAAATGTTTTCCAAAAGATATAAAAAGTTACGAAATGGTGCAGAGATAAAATTTCTGGTTTACAGATTAAAATTATTGAAAAGCCAGGGGAGGTCCGAAAAACAATCCCTTAGCTCATTTCTTGGAGTGGTAAAAATAGACCGCGTGCCACAAACTATTGCGATTTCGCGCTTGTTTTTCTTCACCGAAGTAGAAAAAAAGAATGTGTCAGGCATGGTTCTCGTGAAATACTACTTTTCTCATGAAATCCTTCCACTTTCGTTTATTATATTTGCATGCAGCCCCCCCTCCCCTCCCTGTAAAATAAAGGATGTCTTCTTTTTTTAAAATTATTAAATTATTAATAAGTATGACATCACTCTTTTACATTCACGTGTAGCCAGTCATAGAATGATAACAAATAACAGAACATAAATCAATCAATCAAGTGAAGCATCCTCATTCCCTCCATAATTCCTTTCTACCTTTGCCAGGTTTTTATTTTAAATCCTAATTTTGTTTTTTTGGTAAAAGCCACATGGGGGGGAGGAGGGGGGAGAGGGGAGAGGAGGGAGGAGGGGGGGGGAGCTTAACGTATTTAAACAACACAGTAAATCCGATTATTCCATTATGCATAGACGAGTCCATGAGTGTCCTTGTCCTTTGGGGCATATATGGAAAGAAGCATAAAAATGTCATATGTGACCCAGCACCACGAAAGGGACATTAAGTGTTAAACTGACCATTCTGAGAAAATTATACATTTGAAAACTTCAGACAATCCTCTTTCTAATGATACAAGAACTATTATTTGTATCTTTTTCCGTTCCAGAGTTAGAAAACATTTAAAGTTAGTAGGGTGAGCGTTTGCCATTTTGAGAAAACACAGTCTAAAGTCTAGCCTAGCTGAAGAAAATGCAAATGTTTCACCTGTCTAAAAGTCTAGCCTAGCATCAAAACACTTATAAGACTATTTAGAGATTATCCTTTATAAATACGAAAGATATGGCGTTAGAGAACATGAAAATACCTATGACTCAAAATTGACCAAAAAAAGATGATGTTCAGATTTTTGAATTTGCAAGCCTGTTGTGAGAAACTATCCCAGCGACTTAATGTCCCTTTTGTGGTGCAGGGTCACAAATAATGTCTGCTTTGCATCATTTTTGTAAAAACA